>OZ022508.1:16822461-17422461 GCA_963989385.1 Ctena decussata
TTTGAAGTCAAGAGTTAGTTATAAAACTCTGTGGCTATTTACCATTCATGTGTCTGAGTATGTAGGTGGGTGGGTACATTTCGTGATTGTATGTAAGCGTTGGCTTAAGTAAGCGCGGAGAGAATATGGCTGAGAGACAGACAGACAGACACACGAGTAAAAGTTTATGGCTGACCTGCATAAAATTATTCTTATCGAATAAATTATTATGCAAGTTAAACAAATATGACGAAACAATGCGTATAGGATGGATGGACGGATGTATGGATGGATGGATGACCCGATTTTACGTCCTTTTTAACAGTATTTCAGTCATATCTGGACGATGGTTGGGTGATAATGAAAGGCTATGTGCAATGGAACCCCGTTTACGACTGAAAAGAGCCACGCCTACAGCGGGGCTCGAACCAAGGACTGCTAAATCAGCAGGCCAGCGCTTAACACCTACTGAGAGGGCGTATATGCTAACACAGTATACATGTAATAGCTTCAGCATAATTCCTGTTGAGTGTGTTGGGCGTTCCACAGGATACTAATCCAGGATATCCGTCGTATGTCACAGAATTCTTTATACGGGCAGGGTTTGAAATGTCAAGGCTGGAATCAAAACATGTTGTGGACCCTTAGTACAATTTACAAACAAAATAACGACCTCATCAAGCTATGTTAGAGCATATGTCGTGGCCCTTTCGAGAATGTACAAGAATTGACTGATTGTTTGGGGTTTTACGGCCCTTTGAGACAGTATTTCAGTCTATATCGGACCGTCTCCCAGAGATAGGAAGAGAAATGATAGATGAGAGAGAAAAAATTACGAACAACCCCCACCCGCACCTACTGCAAGCACAGTCGGCCCTTGCCCTACTTTTACCCGAATAAGTAGGACGCTCCGGCTCTGGAAGTTATAACCAGTACCATCGCTCGATCACCGCCCCCTCATTTATGTCAGAGCACATGCGGTGGCCGTTTCAAGAAATCAAAACATATCTTTAACCCATTTATGCCTAGTAGATTCTTCTACCATTATAACTTTAATGAGTCCATTCACATTTTAGTGATGTTAATATTTATCTTTTATAACTTTAATGACTCCATTCATTTTAGGGGTGTCTTGTACAATGTCGACTCTGATCAGACACTGTTTTGGGGACACTAGCCATGAATGGATTAGCGTTTAAATAAAAATAATACAAACAAAAAGGCACAAACAGCAGCACGTTCAACTGATCGATAAATCTATCAACGTTCATCACCTTCGAACTTACCTTGTGTTTACAAATATGTCAGTTTTGATGTAAACATTGACACTTTACAAATGATGATGCGTCAGGGGTAATCAATTAAGAACCTTTGAGAGAGAGAGAGAGAGAGAGAGAGAGAGGGAGAGAGAGAGAGAGTACATTGCAAGACTAATTGGTTGTATGGCTGGTTGCACATGTGTATATATGTGCGTACCTGCGCGTATATCAGCGTGCCTGCATGGATGCGTGCCTGCATGCGCGTACGTGCGTGTGTATGGAAGAGGGGTTAAAAGCAGGAGTGAAACAATATTGTTTAGAAACGGAGAGATAAAAAAGCAGAAAAATGCGAGCGTACGAACAAACATCCGCAGGCGTGTTTGGTTTCGGAAGGGCGGGGAGGGACAGGGGGGATGGGTGGGTCGAGGGAATGTTGAACTTGGTGTATAAATAAAAGGTGTGGTTAAGGAGCGAATAATTTAGAGAACTAGTCAGTTTCTTCCCCACCAAGATAGTTTAAGACTTGATTTTTTTATAATTTTTTTTATCAGTGTTGGGGGTTGTGGAGAACCTGGTGATAATATTTTTGTCACAAAAGTCTTATGTACGTTTATTTGGAATATAAAACCTCTTTCAATGATATCAAGTTAGATGATAACATAATCAACAAATTCAGGGCAGCGGCTTAGACAAACGAAAGAAAGAATACAGTAAAAAGTGAAGTATGAGTATAGACAATAAATTATAAATAAAAAAATGTTTAATACCTTCGTTTTATCCGAGCCCAAATGTATTGTAGAGCCAATAACAATTTTTAAGTGATTAGTCATTCAACACGCCTATGCATATTATTAATTGAAAATAAAAGCAATACTTGTAACAGTTGTAACATATCCTTTGCTTCCACATGTATCTCGGTATGTGAACCAGTCAACCTTATACGAAGGAGAAAAAAGTATGATACGACATTACCGTTTTAACTATGCAGTGATACAGAAATTCGTTGGTTGGTTGTTTTGTACAGTATAATGGTATTTCAGTTTATATCAAGCCGTCTTCCACAGAGAGGGAGAAACGACAGGTAAGAGAAAAAAATATCCAGACAACCCCCACCCGCACTTACTGCAAGCACAGTGGGCCCTTGCGCTACTACCTGTTTTATCCGAAATTGTAGAACGCTCCTGCACTGGAAGTTACCCAGCACTAACACAGTGACACAAACTGTCAGCCAGACTGTTTTTCCTTGACCATTTCTTGCATATTCTATTTGGCACCAAAATTTTTGATGCCCAATAAGACACGTTGGAGCCTAAACCGTCTGTTCAACACGAATGGACGAAAAATAGAGAAAATAACTTTCTGACGTAATGAGCTTAATAGCTGTAATTGAAAAGCATTTAAGACGCAACCTTTCTGCGTAAGATCAAATTGGATGGATGAAGGATGATTCGCAATTTTGCGTCCTTTTTTTAAAAAAAAGTATTTCAGTCATATCAGGGCGATGTGAGGGCGTAATGAAAGACTGTGTGCAATAGAACCCCGTTTACAGCAGGCCAGCGCTTAACCCACTGAGCTATTGGGAATCCTACGGTTACATTGAAAAAAAAAAGTAAACTTTTTTTTATTTTATATCGATTGCATTGGAAGCTCACGCGAACTTATTTAAATACTCTCGATGGCACGGATGTTAGCGCGTTTGTGGTCCTATACTGGTGGAGGAAACCGGAGTACCCGGAGAAAACCACCGACCTCGGACGAGCGACCACTACCCTCCCACATGACGACGCCGGGATTCGAACCGCAGAGGTGGAAAGCGAGTGCTCTATCCACTACGCTAGCCGGGCCCTGTACGGTTACATTGGACATATAGATTTAACTTGATGGATGGATGGATGGATGGATGGATGGATGGATTATTCTTGGGTTTAACAGAGTCAACACTGAGTAGTTCAGAGATTTCGACCAACAGGAAGCTGATTTTAAGATGATAAGGACCAGGAAATAATGTAAAGGCTAGCAAAGATTCATAACATTGGGCAGTCTGAAAACGATTGGCTTGTGAAGTCAGATCTGACAGCATGTACCATTTGGTCAATACAAACGGATTTATACCGGCGTGAACACTGGGGATAACGCGAAGTTCGCATTCATAAGTGATATATAGCAACATAGAGCAGAAATGGCTGGCCATAACGAGCTAAAATATCAGATTCCTGACAAAGATGAATGAACAATGGACAAAAACTGAATAGTAAAATGACCCCCTGGGCAACAGTAGTAGGCTAATACAATGACATGCGATGAGAGGAGAAAATAATGGATATTTGATACATCTAACGACGACGAAAAGTTAGCTTATAGAATCTGGGAGTATGTTATTGTCCGCAAGACAAAATCTATGATACTGTAAACAAACCAATACTGCATAGGAAACAAGCCAAGGCTTCTGGTAAATGATTTCTTTACTGTATAAAAGCGTGTAGCCTGACCCCAAATATGAAAAAAATAATAATAAGACGATAGCAAAGAAGAATTGTGCCTGCACTGACCCGTCTGCGCATTTGCGCAGACGGGTCTGGGCATGCGCAAATCGCATGTGCCCAACGGTTCATATATATCTGCACTGGCAACCAAAACTGTAACACGTGACAGCCTTGACTGTCCTGCACACTGCGCATCCCAAATACTGACCAAAACCTTTGTTATTATTGCACTTTCTAATCCACAAACAATACAACCCTTGGCCCAGATTCACAATCATTCTTAAATTTAAGGACATCCTTAACTTTAAGGTAGATATTTTCGCTCTCTGAAAACCTATATTCAAATTATATTGAGCATCTCAGTTTTTCGCGGGATCTTACTGACAATGGCCATGCAGTGTAATGAGAAAGAAAATAAAACGAATAAATTTTGATCCCGTAAGCTTTTATTTACAGATAAATTTTTTGACCTTTAAGGTTGTCCTTAAGTTTAAGGAATTATTGTGGATCTGGGCCCAGGTCACAGTGAACAGATGCGAACACACTTTTGGGCCACCGCTGTTCGCAAATGACAGACTGTGGTTTTACATAAAGAATGAAAATATCATAGTGAAATGAAAGCATGAAAAATTATGGGTGTACAGTGAGAGCAAGAAATGTCATTGTTGTAATGCATACCCATTAGTATTTATGTTTGTAAACTTTCCTACCTGGCTGTGTCAACAAAAGCAAACCAACAAATATAGTCTCATACTTCTCAACTGCTTACAAAATTTTCAGCCACGACACGAGAAAACCAACAATGTGGTTGTGCGCCCAGCGCAGACTCAGATCAGCCTGGACATCCGCCGAGTTTGATCAGAGCCTTCGCTGTCCGCATGGAGGTAGCTTAGACCTTTAGCTACCCTTTAAACGCTTAGTGTAGAGTCTGATCAGACTGGTCGGATGCCCAGGCTGATCTGAGTCTGCGCTGTGCGCACAACCACTTTGTTGGTTTTCTCGTGTCGTAGCTCATTAATAGGCAATTTAACTTGTTTACTGTGCTGGCAATAATTTTATCTAATAACTTAAATCTTATGATTTCCAACAACGTAGCATTGGTGACAAGCAAAGGCTCTGATCAGACTGCACATATGTGCAATCTGATAAGAGCATTCGCTTATTCACATCAGCCACCTATGGAAGTGGCCCAAGCCAAAGAGCCAACAATGAGGTCTTCAGCAGGATACGAAGCCACGTATGTCCCCTGCAATTTTCCCTACATTTCACAGCATTGGGTTTTATCAACTGACAAAACCAACAACGTGGCATGTGCGCCGAGAGAAGACTCTGATCAGCCTGGGCATCCAAACAGTCTGAGCAGGTCCTCGTGGCTCTAGTTGACCAATAGCTACCCTTTAAGCGCACAGCGAAGTCTCTGATTAGACTGGGCGGATGCCCAGGCTGATCAGTCTTCGCTGGGCGCACTTGACACTTTCTGGTTTTATCGTGTCGCGACTCAGTTATCGACAAATGAATGTATGCGGCTAGCCCGTCATGAACGAGACATTTTCTAGAAACATCAACTGCGTATTCTTTCTTTTTCCTCGTCAGAAAATGAGCCTTGACACGGACGCAAGGAGCTATGGGCTTTAATTTTTGTTGTGATCAGTCATCTACTCTAAAAAAAACTACAGACAGACGGGAAATTATCTTTTTTATCCGTGACGCGGCTGAAACATCCAGGGTGCGAAACACAGAAAATCTTTTCTGATTTCTAGAAAGATCTGAGATTTTTTTCAAACCGCCAGCTGAGTGGCCCTTTACGGGCAACGTAGCTGGTGACAATTTCGTGATATGAACACTCATGTTTAAAACCCCTGGAGAGACAGTCTGGGGGTTCATTCCACAGGATATTTTACACTTCCTGCCCTGAATGCAGTTGGACGCAGTCCGGCTTTCAGTTTCTTTCCGTGTAGTATCCGTCTATCCTTCTACAAAGAGGTAAATGAAATTTCGACCGATAAAATCTATCCGCGGACATATTAAAAGTCGCGCAAACGTAGGATTTTTTTTTATATTACATATATAACAATTTATCATCTGACAAAATTTCAAACGCATCAGCATAGTTGCGTTTATGCAGCTACGCATTTGGCGGTAAACAGCTCCAACTTTTATTCTTATCCGGTCTGATACCTACTGCCACAGAAGTTGCACAGAACCAGCCGAAACCCTCCCGAGCACCTTAAGGTCAAGGTCATTAACTTAAAAATTCGTGTGCTTATTTTGTTCAAACGCTCATATTTTGTTGACTTAATGATATATGGTTGTCTTGTCCAAAGTTTTATGCACAGCATACGTCCCCCCCCCCCACACACACACACACACGCGCGCGCGCACACACATAAACATTACTAGGCCTTGTTGGACTCTAAAAAGGCAGAATCAGGTGGCTTATATCAGGCATCGTTGTAAGAATGGGGACAACAACTTATCTCAGTATTTCTCTGGACACCCAAGAGTAAACTTCTCTAGTAGTTCATAAAACTCCAATAATTGAGTTGATTGGTTGTTGCTTCTGTGGATGATTTTACCTCGTAAATGATTGACAGTCTTATCAACTCAGTGACCAATAGCCATAAACTTTTAGATTATTTGCTATAAGTTAAACAATGGCTGCACTATAGCTCCGCCCAATTACAGTCTCAATTAGGCCACTCAATCCTTAGCCGGGTGGTGCAGGATCTAGGCCTTAATTTCCTAGCCTTTGTGGTGGGCAAGCACAATTTTAGGCGAGTTATGCTGTCCAGCGAAATCTTTTGCTTTAACATAGCTTACTGGAGTTCTGTTTGTAGCTAGTCTAAGAGAACACAAGTGCAGCTACCGGATAATTGCAACAGCAGCTGTGTTGTTAAAATGCATAAAGTGGCATTAGAAAGAAAATAAATCACAGATGTTAGAGATAGACGGAATTAGTGTATTACAGAAAGTACTTATAATGCTTATGCTCGTGTTTGTTTCGCAGCTTTTGAATAGTCCTCTCGAACGTTGTTGAGGAAATTTTTGAAGCTTTTTTAGTCTTTTAAGGTGTATGAATACACATCCATTCTTTTTCCGCCATTTTGAGAAGGGAAACAACTTTTACGACTTCCTGTTTGCTATCCAGGGCGATAAAACTCCTCCTAAAGGGGTCTACTCTTAAAGAAAAGAATTTGCTCCTACGGGAGCAAATTCTTTTGTTTAACAATTGACCCCTTTGCCAAGGAGGCAAAAATGAAAATGGAAGAGTTGTTTTCCATAAATGTGAACCCATTCAACCTTAACAATATCTGCTTAGCTTGTTTAGTCCAAGAGCAGGAAAGCAACGTAAGAGGCCCGGGGTCCCTCACGATGCGTAAATTCTCCATCCAGTTAAACAAATTAACAAATAGGTCTTTAGAAAATTAAATTAATTTGCAAATGACACAGCCCTGCTGGGCATATAGTTACAAAGGTAGTATAGCAATGCTCGACTTATGTTATGATTTATATCACCCCTTTGGATAACTTCATCGTCTCTCCCCTTTAACGAGAGGCCCCCAAGTGAGCTTGAGTCGGGCCCCTGAGCTCATTATTTCTGCAAAAACATTCTCAGTATTCAAGTTTGACTGACTTTAAAACCTGTTGCGGAAGGTGGCCTGGTGCATGTAAGGATGCGGTTTAGAAGCGCTGATGAACAGAGGAAAAACCTCCAAAACCTGACAAAACCCCCAGCCTTTACTACAGAAGATCACTGTCATAATTAGAGATGACCTGGATCAGTTTGACCGGCATGCTCTGGGACAATCTGAAAGGCCTGAACCTTATAGGAGCTGGTAAACCGGACCGGCCTTCTAAATTTGATATACATGTAGTGTCGATTTTCAGGAAAGTGGATGAACCGTTATAGTCGTTTCTCATAATATCAAGGGTTCCTTAATATCACGGCATTTACATTTCTTCTTGTATCTCATTAAACTTACTGTGTATTGAGTAGTGACAAAATTACTTCATCAACCACAAGTTATAACTTCTATGCTATAGAAAAAATTTGGGAAATTGTCTTGATTCCTGCCGAGTACAATCTTTCTTTTATAAGAACCATGAAATTAGCATGTTTTCCACACGGTTCTATCCCCTGGCCCAAGAAAACTCACAGCTCACTGAAATAGTGGCCATAATTTTATTTTTGTTTGTGACTTCTCATTTCTGGTATCCCAATCTTTTATTTGAAAACAACAATTCTCAAGATTACAATATTTATCAATCCAAAGTTTTGCTGAAAATTATGGGAAGCCATTAAGACTAAAAACTTGAATGTTTGTAATAAATTAATCAAAGCGCATAAAGTTTCTTTGATGAACCTGAGGAATTAAAAGACATTATTGACAAAAAATGTTTTTGAAATATTAGAACATAACTGTTGGAACTAGAAAACAATTATTTAATGGCTGATTATTGATTCATCAAGAAATTATTTACTGCTTATGCAGCCCCTATGCCACCTAGTTGTCATTTTTTTTGGAAACCCCTCGTGAAAGTATATTCTGATATAAAATTCTGTTCAAATTCATTAACATTTGATTTAGCTTGTACAAACTGGTTTAGAATATCGATGAACAACTTTGTTATTACTGCATTAAATTTTAAGAATTTTGATACTATTTGCTTTCCATACTTGCCGCTTTTATAAATACCGTGATATTATGGAACTCTCCATTGGCTTAAGCTGTAACACCATGGTGGCTTATCATTTCTTGTTTGAAAACAAAGATGAGAAAGATATGATTTCCATAGTGCAAGAGAATATGGGATTACCAAAGGATAATAGCTCAAATATCATTTAATCAGTCCAGTTCTTTTTATTTATTTCTAGCTGCCATTACAATTAACTACCGTGATATTAGGGGAATCCAGTCTAATTTTATGAGAGGTGACATGATGGAGTGTGGTGCATGTGCTGATCAAGTCGAAAAAGCCCGAGGCTTACATAGAAACTGGGGTCGAAAATTTGGCACAAAGTCAATTTTCAAAGAAATAGGTCATATGCCCATTTCGTGTGCGATCTAAAATAAACTAATGACGTTTATATTGTCTCAGACTTGCAGAAACTGGCCAAAATATTTGACACGCTAAGTCACTTAATTATACCTATTTTTGTGGGAGAGGCTCAAGAGTGGTTTGGTGGTGCAAGCACCGATAAAGTTTGAAAGGCCTAAAGGGGCTCATGGAAGCTGAGACACAGAACAGACCCTAAAATCTTACTTGGTGTCGAATTTCAAAGAGTAGATCCCTAAGAGCTAGATCAGGGTTCGAGGTTATAAAACTTGAGAATAATCTCAAACACAAAATAAAGCACACTGACTGGCTGCTTCCGAGCATGTGCTCGGAAGCAGCCAATCAGTGTGCTTTATTTTGAGTCTCAAACTCAAAATAAAGCACACTGATTGGCTGCTTCCGAGCACATAACGCACGCTGATTGGCTGCTTCCGAGCATGTGCTCGGAAGCAGCCAATCAGTGTGCTTTTATTTTGAGTTTGAGAATGTAACCGCAAGGCCTGGAGTGGTTTGGTGCATGCACAGATAAATCTGGAAAGCATCTAGAAAACTTTGAGCCTTTTCCCATGGTCAGACAATGAACTTTAAGGGGCCATCTCTATAGTGAGTTCTCTGATTTTCATCGTCAAAATGTATTCAAGGAAAAGCCATCCATTCAGTTCAATTATCATAGAATGAGCCGCGACACGAGAATACCAACAAAGTGGTTGTGTGCCCAGTGCAGACTCAGATCAGCCTGGACATCCTCCAAGTCGGTTCAGACTCTTTGCTAAGCGCTTAAAAGGTAGCTTAGAGTCTAAGCTACCTGCATGCGGACAGCGAAGACTCTGATCAGACTTGGCGGATGCCCAGGCTGATCTGAGTCTGCGTTAGGCGCACAACCAGACTGGGCGGATGCCCAGGCTGATCTGAGTCTGCATTGGGCGCACAACCACTTTGTTGGTTTTCTCGTGTCGCGGCTCAAATAATTTTAAGATGAGAAGCCAAACTTAAATGTTTATAATTAATATGAAGTAATATGAGCTGTAAACAATTTAGTTGCAGTGAACAGTCCGCAATAATAGTACAGCGACTTTACTTTGTACACGGGATAATGAGTGTGATTTTGTTGACTCACCTCTGGCAACTTCCAAAGCTAATGAATCATACAAGAAATTTACCTTTTACGAACATAAACAGTGAAATAACACAAAGGTGAATGTAGAAATAAATATTTAGGCAGGTTGGTATGTTTATGCTTTTTAGAGTAAATGAGTCATGAAAATTGTGTAGGTGTTAAAAAAAAAAACGAACTTCTTTCTTATTATACAAAAAAGATCGAAACGTCGCGGCTTTTTGAATATCATCGCACAAAACTTTTACTGCCACATTTTTTGTTAGCAAATGAATAAAATAAAACCGAGTGGATCAACAAGAATGGCTATTTTCAAACTTGTTCACTTTCTATGAGACACAATACATGCCTTATATGCCACGAATGCCCTCTCACTGTAAACCATGTCTATTTGTGCAGACAAGATCTGAATTTCACTATCCCAGGGACCCATTGAATGCTCATAGCGTATGAAGGATAAAATTTCTGCACCTTAATAGTAAGACCACATGAGCCGCGACACGACAAAACCAACAAAGTTGCATGTGCGCCCAGTGAAGACTCAGATCAGCCTGGGCATCCGCCCAGTCTGATCAGAGTCTTCGCTGTGCGCTTTAAGGACAGCTTAAAGTCGAAGCTACCTCTATGCTAACAGCGAAGACTATGATCAGACTTCTGCAGATGCCCAGGCTGATCCTAGCCTTCGCTGGGCGCACATGCCACTTTGTTGGTGTTCTTGTGTCGCGGCTCACATATTTACGGTGAATGGGTACACCTTCAGGAAGCACCTCTACCGTTTTATTGTTTTCCTCCTTCTGAACGGGTGGCAACTCTTAACGGTAAAAATTTGAGAGAAGATCCCCTTTTTTCAAATGATTTTTTTCCTCCAGGGAAGTAAGCATGAAGTTACAAAGGTTGTTTTCCTCTGTCATGAAAGAGTAGCTATTCGCCTTAATAATTTTGCAATGTTTTTTTTTTAAACTTAGCACCTATACTAGGCGGGGTAGAAATCGTCCATTTCTATAGTAAAGGAACATTGAGCCCGTTTTTCGTAGCAGTATCATGAAGCCAACATTTGGTCAGACCGATACTGGAAAGCTAACTTTGAAGGAGCAAAGTCTTTAGAAGCTAATTATATCCTGCAAGAGTCGACCACCACTGAAAATGGAGGCAAAAATGAAGGTGATAACTTGCTTCACCTGAAAGTGTACAAATTCGCCTTGAGTTATATACAGTCAGACATAAGTTAAGCATCACCCCAATTTTATTTGAAACTTAGATTTATATTCGACAAATCGGCATATTTTGATATGAATTAAATAAAATTTCAAATATTTCAGATCTTTGGATAGTGAAGAATATATAGACAGAATATTGATGCAAACCTGTGATAACGTACTTGAAACATACCTCCTTCCAAAGGTCAATTTATTCAGGTGATGCTTAACTTATGTCTGACTGTATAGTACTGTCAGAGGATTGGAATCAGTTTCGGTGCCTACCTATACAGCCAGAAACATAGCTTCCACATTACATTATACAATCAGGTGCAATAATAAACAGCTATGGCTGTAGCAGAGAACAATACAGTACGTATAATTAATATAAACACAGATGCCTTCCGCTTCTGTGGCTTGTTATTTTGTCAGAAAGATATCTAAGCATCTTCGACCAGCGGGTATACTATACAGACAAGCCTGTGAGAACAAACAATATGCAGTCATTACAAATAAACTAGATAAAAGTGCGACCTTGATGTAAGGTATGGAACGCCACAACTGTCTTATATTCGGACATGTCATTATGTTATATGGACAAGCATTATATGCTGTTCAGTTACATTATGTTTTGTCAGTTTGACATGCTGTCTTTCTCATTCGTTATTATATGCTGTTCATTTTTAATTTGTCTTGTCTGAAAGCCATAATATCATCTCGGTTTAACATGCTGTCTTCTTTACTCGTCATTATATGTTGTTCATTTTCATTATGTATCGTCTGAAAATCATTATACCTTGTCAATTTGACATGTTGTCTTCTTCACTCGTTATTATATGTTGTTCATTTTCATTATGTATTGTCTTAAAGTCTTTATTAGTCAGCTTAACAGGCTGTCTTCTCCACTCGTTATTATATGCAGTTCATTTTGCATTTTATCTTGTTAGAAAGCCTTTATGTCATGTCTGAAAACCATTATATCCTGTCAGTTTTACATGCTGTCATCTTCACTCGTTTTTATGAGCTGTTCATTTTCATTGTGTCTCGTCAGTTCGACACGCTGTCTTTTTCAGTCGTTATTATATGCTTTTCATTTTCACTATCTCTTGTTAAAATCACATAACGTCTTGTCAGTTGGACATGTTGTCTTGTCCACTTATTATTGTGTGTTGTACATTTTCATTATGCCTTGTCAAAAAACAGTATGTCTTGCTAGTTTGACATGTTCTCTTGTCAAGTCTTGTGTTGTGGGGTGCTGTGGGGTGGGACGTACCGGTTGGCAGGAATAGAATACTTTACCTCTAACATCTTATCTGCCCTGAACCCTCTCCTAGGACCCCACCCTACCTCTTCCCTAGCCTACCCTTCCCTACCCTAACTCACCATTTTCCACCAAACCATTCTCACCATACCCTCATACCCAAAGTCAAAAATGAAAAATGCTTATTAAATTCGAAACCCTTAAGTAAGACAGTTACTGAAAGTATAAAGAGGCACTCCACAAGCCTCAGCCCCATCTAACCACCACCACATACCATTCCCTATGGAACGCCGCAACTATCTTACATTCGGACATGTCATTACGTTCTTTTGACAAACACTACTATATTGTCCGAAAACTGTGATCTCTTGTCAGTTTGATATGCTGTTGGGTTAACTCGCTATTGTATACTGCTGATTTTCATAATTGCTTGTCAGAAAACCATGATGTCTTGCCACCATGACATGTTGTCTGGTTGACTCGTTAGTATATGCTGTTCTCTTCTGGTATGTACTGTCAGAAAACCATTATGTCTTGTTGGGAAACCATTATGCCTTGTCAGAAACCATCGTGCTTTATCAGTTTGTCATTCGGTCTTTTTAACGTGCAGCTGTAGGCTGTTCGTTTTCATTATGTATTTTCAGAACCCAATTTCATCTAGTCGCTTTTTGTACTGTCTTTTCTGTTTGTTATTTGATGCTGTTACTCTCTATTATGTTTTGTCAGAAAATCATCATGTTTTGTCAATCTTTCATCTTGTCTTGTTAACTGGCTGATTTTTTGCATTAACTTGCCGTTATGTAAAGTTAAAGAATCATTCTATGCGATAAAATCAATATAGTTCATTCATAGAGTATCATTTCAACTTATCTTAACCTGCTGTTAAGTCATCATTATATGTTGTTGTGTTCAAACGTTATGTTGTTGCCTTGATAAAACCTGCACCAGAAATCGATAAAACCCTGTACCAGAAACCCGGTAACTGTTAGGGCGTCCGGTAGTACAGTACCTACACGGAATATTCACTAGACAATATAATAGTGTTTGAATGTCGTCCGTCCAGCATTCCATCCATCCGCCCGTCAATCATTCGGGGTTTTGGCGCAGTGCAAGGGCATACATGCATCTGTCCGTCTGTCCATATGTTTATATATGTGCGTGTATTTCTGTAGGTCTATCCATGCATCTTTCCGATCGCCGATTGGCCTGTCAGTATATGTGTGTGTGTATATCTGCCAGTCCAGATGTCCATCCGTGCATATGCGCATCCATCTGATCGGCCATTTGTCTGTCAGCTCATCACTTTTTTTATTCTTCCCGAGATCAATCCATTCATCTTTCTGTGTGCCGTTGCTCGTGTATTTAACAGTAGCTTAGGGCGGGAGCATTTTGAATCAGGGTATGCTAAGTAATACATAGGGCAGGGGCTAGGACGCGGGGTTTTGTGGTGTGAATGGGTGGGTAAGAAGGGTAGGAGAATGGGCTGGGGTTGATTGGGATGGGTGGAGTATATGCTGGGAGTTTTGGGGATGACATAGGAATGGTAGAAAGAGTACGGTAAGTATAGGGGTTAATGTCAGAGGGGAGGAAAAAATCGTGGCCCGACCGGGTCTCGAACCCAGGGCCTCTCGCTTACCGTGCGAGCACTCTGCCAGCTGAGCTACCGAGCCACTTGGTCGACCTTTGACATTGGTATGGGTAGACTTTTGTCAGCCCAAGATGTTAGAAATTCACATTAAATCTCACTTGCCTCTCTGATCCCTTTATACCTCCCTAAAACCCCCAAACGAAGATGTTAGAGTATGAAGTCTGACAAATAATAAAATAAAAAAAAGAGAAGTAAAACATTTAGGGACCGACCATTTGATATTCCGAGTGGGGGGGGGGGGGGGGGGGGGGGGGTGCTGGTATATTTTGCAAAAAAAAAAATCTCTGTCTATGGATGTGCAAGAAAAAATAAATTGGTTCATGAGGGGATTTAAATAAATATTCTTGCCTCAAAAATTGTTGAAAAATTACATAATCTGGCTCCACCCAAACTTTCCAAAACAAAAACAAAATAGTCCGCAGTTAATTCCATTTGAATTGCGTTTTTAAAATGTGGCTGTCTTCTGGGGGGGGCTGCGACCCCCAGACCCCCATATTTATAGTAATGTTTTGATATTAACTACAATTGTTTTTACAAAAGCAGGCCCACATGTGCATACATTTACAAAAAATGCTATACAAGCATTCACATACATGTATTATTGATCTGCCGCATTACTAAGTAAATGTTTCCACTAAAACTGAATTAGAAACGAGTCATTAGCTTATGGGAGACAACAAACCCATTGTGTCAAAATAAACACTCTAAAAGGCAAAATTCCTAAAAAAAACTTATTCTTTATCATCATCCCTAGTTTTTACATGCCCGTTTTGAAAAAAACGGACGTATTATGTCATGGCACTGTCCGTCCGTCTGTCTGTCCGTCCGTCCGTAAACATTCTTGTGCGCGCAATAACTCAGAAATCGTTCGGGATATCTTCGTGAAATATGGTAGGAATATGTATTAGGTTGGGACAGTTTGTATAGTCGCGTATAAGAATGGTTGCTCCCCCTTCCTTAGTTTCCAAGTCATGCCCCTTTGATCATTTTTCCCTACAAGTACAAGTCTTGTGCGCGCCATAACTAGATAATCGAGAACCCCTGATGCTAGGATCATGATTTTTTGCAGGAAGACATTCATTGCCCAAGGTGTAGATGACCTGAAAAAAATTGTGAATTTTTGACCGAGTTATGTCCCCTTTTCAAATTAGTGCATTTAAGTCTATGGAACCTTGTTGACAAAATATCTCGAGAGCCCCTGATGTTAGGATCATGATTTTGTGGAGGAAGACATTGTCCAAGGTGTAGATGATTTACTTTTGAAACAGAAAAATGTTAATTTTTGATCGAGTAAGTCCCCTTTTTCGACTTAGTGCATTGAAGCCTATGGTACAAAAGTACCCTTACATACCGTCAAGAACTATTAGAGAAAGGAACTTGAAATTCTATGTGTGGCATATTCATGAAAAATAAGCCTTGCTTGCGAACAAAATATCCTACTAAGATGTAAACGAACCGGTTAATACCCCTTTCTGCAAAGCGAACCCTTTTAGAGGCAAGCATAAGGGGCATAGTGTTTCATAAACACATTTTCTAGTTCCTCCCGAAATCCGTCTTTTTATCTTCCGGTCTGCCTGCATGCCTGTCGTTGCTTGTGTATTACACGGTAGATTAGCGTTGGGGGGAGGGGGGAGGGGATAGGAGTCATGGTATTCTAAATCATACATAGGGCAGGGGCGAGGATGTGGAAAATTTGTGGTATGAATGAGTGGGAAGGTAGGGTAGGAGAATGGGCTGGGGTTGTTTGGGATGGGTAGAGTGTATGCTTGGAGTTGTGGGGATAAAGTGGGTAGGGTAAACAGGATAGGGTAAGGAAAGATATGGGTAGTGAGAGGGGTAAGAATGGCTGTGAGGAAGGAGTGGTGGTGGGGTAGTGGTGAGTGTGTAAACTTCGGAAGGATAGGTGAATGAGTTTGGCTGGCGTTGTGTATAGAACCGTTAGTGGCGGGAATAGGGATCTGGATGGGAGTGGTTTCGGGCGGGTAACCATCAAGAGTAGGGGTTTGGTTGTGGTAGTTATAGACTGGTGGGGGGGGGGGATGTGGTAAGTAGGGTAGGGTGAGTGAAGAGGTTTGGATGGCACGGTGTGGGAAAGAACAAGTGTTGACATTGGGATTAGGGTGGAGCCGAGAGCATGTTCGTAAGATCGTGTAGTGTATGATAGGATATGGTATAAGAGGGTTTGGGTGGGACGGGCGTAAACGGGGTGGAGTGAGGAGGGGAAGAGTAGGTAAGGTAAGGTATGTGAAGGGGTTTGGATTGCATGGCATGTGGAAGAACAAATGGTGGGGTGGATATCTGGGTAAGGCTTGGAGCATTTGGGTATGGTAATGTAGGGTAGGGCGGGATATGGGAAGAGGACTGGGTGGGATTGGGATCGAAGAGGACTGGGTGGGATTGGGATGGATTAGGGTTTGTTGTGGGATTGTAAGGGTAGGTGGAAGCATTGGGTTGAATATGTGTGGGCGTAGGCATAGGTGTTAGCATAATGAATAGCAGGATAGAGAAGGGTAGGGGTAGGGAAAGAGGTTGAGATATTGGTGCGTATAGAGGAGGTAGGCGTAAGGATGGGGCTTGGTTTGGGTATTGTTGGGTGTATGTAGGGTAGAGTAAAATGGAGTAAAGCAGAGCAGATCATGGGAGGGGAGGGAATGGTATGTGGTGGTGGTTAGATGGGGCTGAGGCTTGTGGAGTGCCTCTTTATACTTTCAGTAACTGTCTTACTTAAGGGTTTCGAACTTAATAAGCATTTTTCATTTTTGACTTTGGGTATGAGGGTATGGTGAGAATGGTTTGGTGGAAAATGGTGAGTTAGGGTAGGGAAGGGTAGGCTAGGGAAGAGGTAGGGTGGGGTCCTGGGAGAAGGTTCAGGGCAGATAAGATGTTAGAGGTAAAGTATTCTATTCCTGTTTGTCCTGCCAACCGGCACGTCCCACCCCACAGCACCCCACAACACAAGACTTGACAAGAGAACATGTCAAACTAACAAGACATACTATTTTTTGACAAGGCATAATGAAAATGTACAACACACAATAATAAGTGGACAAGACAACATGTCCAACTGACAAGACGTTATGTGATTTTAACAAGAGATAGTGAAAATGAAAAGCATATAATAACGACTGAAAAAGACAGCGTGTCGAACTGACGAGACACAATGAAAATGAACAGCTCATAAAAACGAGTGAAGATGACAGCATGTAAAACTGACAGGATATAATGGTTTTCAGACATGACATAAAGGCTTTCTAACAAGATAAAATGCAAATGAACTGCATATAATAACGAGTGGAGAAGACAGCCTGTTAAGCTGACTAATAAAGACTTTAAGACAATACATAATGAAAATGAACAACATATAATAACGAGTGAAGAAGACAACATGTCAAATTGACAAGGTATAATGATTTTCAGACGATACATAATGAAAATGAACAACATATAATGACGAGTAAAGAAGACAGCATGTTAAACCGAGATGATATTATGGCTTTCAGACAAGATAAATTGAAAATGAACAGCATATAATAACGAATGAGAAAGACAGCATGTCAAACTGACGAAACATAATGTAACTGAACAGCATATAATGCTTGTCCATATAACATAATGACATGTCCGAATATAAGACAGTTGTGGCGTTCCATAATTCCCTCTCCTCCCATGATCTGCTCTGCTTTACTCCATTTTACTCTACCCTACATACACCCAACAATACCCAAACCAAGCCCCATCCTTACGCCTACCTCCTCTATACGCACCAATATCTCAACCTCTTTCCCTACCCTTCTCTATCCTACTATTCATTATGCTAACACCTATGCCTACGCCCACACATATTCAACCCAATGCTTCCATCACCCTTACAATCCCACAACAAACCCTAATCCATCCCAATCCCACCCAGTCCTCTTCGATCCCAATCCCACCCAGTCCTCTTCCCATATCCCGTCCTACCCTACATTACCATACCCAAATGCTCCAAGCCTTACCCAGATATCCACCCCACCATTTGTTCTTCCCCATGCCATGCAATCCAAACCCCTTCACATACCTTACCTTACCTACTCTTCCCCTCCTCACTCCCCCCGTTTACGCCCGTCCCACCCAAACCCTCTTATACCATATCCTATCATACACTACACGATCGATTTTACGAACATGCTCTCGGCTCCACCCTAATCCCAATGTCAACACTTGTTCTTTCCCACACCGTGCCATCCAAACCTCTTCACTCACCCTACCCTACTTACCACACCCCCAGTCTATAACTACCACAACCAAACCCCTACTCTTGATGGTTACCCGCCCGAAACCACTCCCATCCAGATCCCTATTCCCGCCACTAACGGTTCTATACACAACGCCAGCCAAACTCATTCACCTATCCTTCCGAAGTTTAAACACTCACCACTACCCCACCACCACTCCTTCCTCACAGCCATTCTTACCCCTCTCACTACCCATATCTTTCCTTACCCTATCCTGTTTACCCTACTCACTTTATCCCCACAACTCCAAGCATACACTCTACCCATCCCAAACAATCCCAGCCCATTCTCCTACCCTACCTTCCCACTCATTCATACCACAAATTTTCCACATCCTCGCCCCTGCCCTATGTATGATTTAGAATACCATGACTCCTATCCCCTTCCCCCTCCCCCCAACGCTAATCTACCGTGTAATACACAAGCAACGACAGGCATGCAGGCAGACCGGAAGATAAATAGACGGATTTCGGGAGGAACTAGAAAATGTGTTTATGAAACACTATGCCCCTTATGCTTGCCTCTAAAAAGGGTTCGCTTTGCAGAAAGGGGTATTAACCGGTTCGTTTACATCTTAGTCGGATATTTTGTTTGCAAGCACGGCTTATTTTTCATGAATATGCCACACATAGAATTTCAAGTTCCTTTCTCTAATAGTTCTTGACTGTATGTAAGGGTACTTTTGTACCATAGGCTTCAATGCACTAAGTCGAAAAAGGGGACTTACTCGATCAAAAATTAACATTTTTCTGTTTCAAAAGTAAATCATCTACACCTTGGACAATGTCTTCCTCCACAAAATCATGATCCTAACATCAGGGCTCTCGAGATATTTTGTCAACAAGGTTCCATAGACTTAAATGCACTAATTTGAAAAAGGGACATAACTCGGTCAAAAATTCACAATTTTTTTCAGGTCATCTACACCTTGGGCAATGTCTTCCTGCAAAAAATCATGATCCTAGCATCAGGGGTTCTCGATTATCTAGTTATGGCGCGCACAAGACTTGTAGGGAAAAATGATCAAAGGGGCATGACTTGGAAACTAAGGAAGGGGGAGCAACCATTCTTATACGCGACTATACAAACTGTCCCAACCTAATACATATTCCTACCATATTTCACGAAGATATCCCAAACGATTTCTGAGTTATTGCGCGCACAAGAATGTTTACGGACGGACAGACAGACGGACGGACAGTGCCATGACATAATACGTCCGTTTTTTTTTTCAAAACGGGCATGTAAAAACTAGGCATGATGATAAAGAATAAGTTTTTTGTAGGAATTTTGCCTTTTCGAGTGTTTATTTTGACACAATGGGTTTGTTGTCTCCCATAAGCTAGTGACTCTTTTCTAATTCAGTTTTAGTGGAAACAGTTACTTAGTAATGCGGCAGATCAATAATACATGTATGTGAATGCTTGTATAGCATTTTTTGTAAATGTATGCACATGCGGGCCTGCTGTTGTAAAACAATTGTAGTTAATATCAAAACATTACTATACCACAGAAGACAGCCACATTTTAAAAACGCAATTCAAATGGAATTAACTGCAGACTATTTTGTTTTGTTTTGGAAAGTTTGGGTGGAGCCAGATTATTTAATTTTTCACTTATTTTTGAGGCAAGAATATTTATTTAAAAATCCCCTCATGAACCAATTCATTTTTTCTTGCACATCCATAGACAGAGATTTTTTTTTGCAAAATATACCAGCACCCCCCCCCCCTTCGGAATATCAAATGGTCGGTCCCTAAATGTTTTACTTCTCTTTTTTTTCTTTTTGTTTTATTATACCCCCCCCCCCCCCCCCCCTCGGAATATCAAATGGTTGGTCCCTAAATGTTTTACTTCTCTTTTTTTATTTTATTATTTGTCAGACTTCATACTCTAACATCTTCGTTTGGGGGTTTTAGGGAGGTATAAAGGGATCAGAGAGGCTAGTGAGATTTAATGTGAATTTCTAACATCTTGGGCTGACAAAAGTCTACCCATACCAATGTCAAAGGTCGACCAAGTGGCTCGGTAGCTCAGTTGGCAGAGTGCTCGCACGGTAAGCGAGAGGCCCTGGGTTCGAGTCCCGGTCGGGCCACGATTTTTTCCTCCCCTGTGACATTAACCCCTATACTTACAGTACTCTTTCTACCATTCCTATGTCATCCCCAAAACTCCCAGCATATACTCCACCCATCCCAATCAACCCCAACCCATTCTCCTACCCTTCTTACCCACCCATTCACACCACAAAACCCCGCGTCCTAGCCCCTGCCCTATGTTTTACTTAGCATACCCTGATTCGAAATGCTCCCGCCCTAAGCTACTGTTTAATACACGAGCAACGGCACACAGAAAGATGAATGGATTGATCTCGGGAAGAATAAAAAAAAGTGATGAGCTGACAGACAAATGGCCGATCAGATGGATGCGCATATGCACGAATGGACAGCTGGACTGGCAGACATACACACACATATATACTGACAGGCAAATCGGCGATCGGAAAGATGCATGGATAGACCTACAGAAATACACGCACATATATAAACATATGGACAGACGGACAGACGCCTGTATGCCCTTGCACTGCGCCAAAACCCCGAATGATTGACGGGCGGATTGATGGAATGCTGGACGGACGACATTCAAACACTATTATATTGTCTAGTGAATATTCCGTGTAGGTACTGTACTACCGGACGCCCTAACAGTTACCGGGTTTCTGGTACAGGGTTTTATCGATTTCTGGTGCAGGTTTTATCAAGGCAACAACATAACGTTTTAACACAACAACATATAATGATGACTTAACAGCAGGTTAAGATAAGTTGAAATGATACTCTATGAATGAACTATGTTGATTTAATCGCATAGAATGATTCTTTAACTTTACATAACGGCAAGTTAATGCAAAAAATCAGCCAGTTAACAAGACAAGATGACAAATTGACAAAACATGATGATTTTCTGACAAAACATAATAGAGAGTAACAGCATCAAATAACAAACAAAAAAGACAGTACAAAAAGCGACTAGATGAAATTGGGTTCTGAAAATACATAATGAAAACGAACAGCCTACAGCTGCACGTTAAAAAGACCGAATGACAAACTGATAAAGCACGATGGTTTCTGACAAGGCATAATGGTTTCCCAACAAGACATAATGGTTTTCTGACAGTACATAACAGAAGAGAACAGCATATACTAACGAGTCAACCAGACTACATGTCATGGTGGCAAGACATTATGGTTTTCTGACAAGCAATTATGAAAATCAGCAGTATACAATAGCGAGTTAACCCGACAGCATATCAAACTGACAAGAGATCACAGTTTTCAGACAAAACTTTATAGAAATGAACAATATAGTAGTGTTTGTCAAAAGAACGTAATGACATGTCCGAATGTAAGATAGTTGCGGCGTTCCATAGTAAGGCATAGCAACCTTAATCTTGCTTAAGACAATAGCGAAGACCCAATTTGTAATGGACACTCGGGCGGACGATACCTAACTTCTATGACATAAATTACTGGCAAACTGCTGCCCTGGGCCAGACAGTACTTTCCCTCATACAGGCCAAATAAAAGTTTCATGATTTCTACCGTAAAATGCTCGAAATTGCGACACCTAAACTAACTCCCATAACTGTCCTTGAATGGAATACTTAGGTATTCGTCCACAAGTTGTAGATGGGGCGGTAAACAGTGGAGGCCCTTATTAGACTGCTCCTTTGATCTGTATGCACTGTAAGCTCAGACCTGCCTTTCTTTAGCGGTATACTTTGAACTCTGACAAATCAGTCTGTTTTATAAAAATACTGTATGACTAAAAACAGAGGTGCGAACAGTACCGAAGGATAATAGGACCATGTTATTTAAGAGGATGTTGGCAGAAAGATCTGAGCAGCCACTGGAGAATATGACGAACTCCTCACTATAGTCAAGAAACGGAAACTTAAGGTAGTCTTTCCCTATTTCAAGGTCTTCTGGCTTTGCGAATACAATTCTACCGGGCACGGTTAAGGGAAAAAATAAGAGGTGGGCAGAAGAAGAGATGGGGAGACAGTATTAAGGAGTGATTGCTTGCAAAACTTGGGCAACTGCAGACAGGACAAGATGGAATATCATCTGTGGTGCCCCAACGACCTTGCAAGGTTATAGGATAGACCAGTATGACTAAAACTTGTATGAAAACAATAGCAACAGTGTGCAGTTAGAGAACGTAAGGTAATAATTTTCACATCTGCCAATCTTAATCTAGCAAATATTGGATAATACTAATGATAAAATCAGCATACCTCGGCGGTTGACCGTATGATTAGTTATTAATTAAGCAAATTATTATAGGTACTAAAACAACAAACCAAATTATATACACCGCAGTAATAAGCCCGAGCTCTACGACAAGTTTAGATATAAATGATGGCTTTTCAGACCAAAACCGACGGTGCTTTTGATATACAGACACTGAAACCAAGTTAACTCTTTAAGCCCCAGTGACGAAATAGCAAACTTTGCAAAAAGCGTAGATCCTGATGAGGCGGCTCATAATGAGCCGCCTCATCTAGATCTACACTGTTTGCCCGATCTACACTGTTTGCCCTCTAGTCTTTGAATTCTCAATAAGAAATGTCTTGGACAAGGCATTTTTTTAATTTTTGCAGACGTAAATTTTGTCGTCTGCTTTTTGGTGCTTAAAGAGTTAAAGCTTTCACATATACGTCCACATACCTCTGAGACCACAAAAAAATAGTAAAATAATAGTTTTCAGAATTAAATACAAGTTTCATAGTGGCTCTTAATGGGCTAGTTCCTAACTTGAAGTTTCGGGTTCGAGAACCCGAGCAAATTATCATAGGTACTGAAACAACAAACCAAATTACACAGCGTACCTCAGATAAGTTTTAGCTTTAGCAAAAAGATATTATCCATGGCTTTTTAGACCAAAAACCAACAGTGATTTTGATATATAGACACCAAAAGTCACATATGCGTCAGCATACCTCTAAGTTGAAATTTCGGGTTCGAAAACGTTTAAATTTCGAGTTCACAATAACTTGAAAATTGCAGCTTTGCACTTCAATTTCAGGTTCATCAATTTCTAAATCATGAAGTTGAAAGTTCAAATTGTGGAAGCCGAAATTTTAAATCCTATATTTCAAACTATGAAGTTGAAATTTCAAGTTTCGAATCCTAAATTTCAAATTATGAGATTAAAGTTTCAAGTTCCAATTTTCGAATCCTAATCTCAAGTAATGAAATTGAAATTTCAAGTTGCTGAACGCAAAACTGCAAGCTGTCGAACGAAATAATCATCAGAAATGTCAAGTTTAATAATTTGACATTCAAATTTCAAGAACTTTACGAAGCTGAGATACGCTGCGATGTCCGAAAGCTGAAACTTTAAGATATTTACAGAATGAAAATATCAAAGAAACTAAAATTAACTCTTTAACCCCATTGACGAAATTAGCAAAATTTGCAAATAGCGTAGATCATGATGAGGCGGCTCATAATGAGCCGCCTCATCTAGATATACACTGTTTGCCCTCTAGTCTTTGAATTCTCAATATGAAATTCTTGGACAAGGCATTTTTTCAATTTTTGCAGACGTAAATTTTGTCGTCTGCTTTTTGGCGCTTGAAGGGTTAATGAGCAAGACGTAAATGTTCTGAGATGAATATTCGCTGTTCACACATGACGAAAGGCATCTTTATTTACACCGTAAAATTGCTAAATATTTGGACAGAAACGTCGAAGCAAGCTCCTTAATGAGTACTGCGATCAGGATCTACACCGTTGTCATTCCGTCTGCACTTGTAGGCGCAACTGTGCACTGAAAACCCTAAACTTTTCACTTTTTTAGAACCGTCACGGCAATTATTTTTGTGTCCCAATTTTTACACATTTTATGGTATGATGATCTTGGCACAGTGCCATGTGTAGTGAGATATTTCAGGAATCTGAGCATACAGAAATCCAGGAAACTAGAATTCTATTATCTAATACGCCAGCATACCTAGCTTCTTACCTTTATACAACATGTATGCTTGGTTGATTAAGGTTTTTTACTAGGGCCTTTTTAAGCTTGTAAGTAGGTCGCCAAAACGAAAGTTTGGTCCTCAAAGGATCCTCAAATTTTGATGTCAGCTGTTTTGGACAAAAGTATAAAATTTAACCCCAGAAATGCACTGTCATAGATATCCCTATATTTGCTTTTTTTATAGATTTTTTATCGCCCTTTCCAATTTTGATGCATTATGTCCCTTTGTCAGAGCTCTAGATAAGAGGGAGTATTTCGTGATAATTAGGGATATCATTTGTTAATTCTGCATAAAAACATATGTTGTGACCCCTCATCTGAATCGTCTCGACGATTGTAATTGTATGTAACGTTTGTTTGTTTGTTTGTTTTTTCGGATTTAGCCGTATAACCTTAGTATTGACCTACATTTTGAGTATTGCATTGACCCATATATATACACCCGGGATTTTGATGTAAGTAGCGTACTTTCGCTTTCTCTTTCTACTTTCAGTTTCATTTGACGGTTGGCCTATAAACCGTGTCGTGATGAATGTAATTTATATCGGTCCAAATCGTTTTTTGCCAAAGAACATTTCGCTTGTTATGTCTCTCATGTAAATTTAAAACCAACAAGATAACTTGACACAGAAATCGAAGTAATTGTTGCTGGCTTAGTTGTGGATGTTGTGTTTTTAAGGTTCTTTTGCCGTATAACCTTAGTATTGACCTACATTTTGAGTATTGCATTTGCCAATATAAATACACCCGGGATTTTTATGTAAGTAGCGTACTTTCGCTTTCTCTTTCTACTTTCAGTTTCATTTCACGGCTGGTCTATAAACCGTGTCGTGATGAATGTAGATTATTTCGATCCAAATCGTTTTTTGCCAAAGAACATTTCACCTTTTATGTCTCTCATGTAAATTTAAAACCAACAAGATAACTTAACACAGAAATCGAAGTAATTGTTGCTGGCTTAGTTGTGGATGTAATACTTTTAGCTTATATATGGGGCGGTCAGCCAACCAATCCTCATCGTTATGTTAAACACAGACAGACCCCGATCAAAATTCAGCAGCATTTCCGAAATCGAAACCCCAACACCAACAACAAATATGCATATCAACATACGCATCCGTACAATCTGATCTCTTACATGTGCCTGACTCATACATATTCCAATACACACTTCTATTTAATCTCAGCCGATTATCTTTTTTTTTAAAGATATTTTTTGTTAGTTGTTGTTTTTGTTTTGTTTTGTTTGTTGTTTTTTTTGTTGTTTTTTTTTTCGCCCTTTAAGCGAACCGTAGCTACTTGTCCATTCCATTCCAGGTTTTAAACTATGTCGTTTACAAGAGCTCACTTCGCTGGGCCGCGTAGCGCAATCGGTAGGGCACCTGACTCATTAGTCAGCGGTCCTGGGTTCGATACCCGGTCTGGCCACATACTTTTGTTTCTCCTTCCGCTGATTCAAGAAGGGCAGTTGTCAGTATGTGTGTGCACTTAGTACTGGTTAACCGCTTAGGAGGTCTAAGCCTGCACAGGAATAGTGTGGTTAGCTTAACTGACCGTCCCGACATGACCATAGATGTTTAATGTGGACGTTAAGCAATAAATCAATCAATCAATTCTCTTTCACTTCATAAGGAATTACCTCCTATGATGGGTAAACTATTAAGAAAAATTATTGAAAGTAATTTTATGGCCAAACGAAATTACGCCTCTTTCCGAAAAAAAAAGGTTCGGGGTAACTGATGCTTTACTTTTGGAATTATATATGCAAACCTTCAAATAATGCATGGGAGCAACATAATTTTTCTACTTTTAGAGATGTGCGGTTGGGGATCCGGAAGAGGAGGCAGTGTGTGTGTTTGTAGGGGGGGGGGAGGGGGAAGGGGGGTGAATGTGGGGCAGAAATTTGTTTTTGTTATCAAATAGTTCAAAGTAATTATTGTACTCTTATTTTATCTCTTGTCCCTTTCAAGTTTTCATAGTTCACTTTAGTAATAAATGAATAAAGATACTGTACAGGGGTCTAGATAAGAGGGGTATTTGATGATAATTGAGGGATAATTTTCTTTATTTCTCATTCAAACCATATGTTGTGACATCTCATCTGAACCGTCTCGTCGAGATGGTTCAGATGAGGGGGTCACAACATATGTTTTTATTCAGAATCAACAAAAAATATCCCTAATTATCACCAAATACTCCCTCTTATCTAGGGCTCTGGATACAGTGTAGATGAAGAAAAAGAAAAATATTAAGATGAAAAACAAAATTATCGAACAACCCCACTACTTCCTCTTGTTCAAAAGATCACTGCCACTGTTTGTTTCATTTATCTGATCTTTAACTGCCAAATCTGATAAGCCATTGCAAATGTTATACATCATAAGAGTCAAGACTAGCTTTTCATGCTAAATAAAAACTAGCATGCGGTCAGTTTGGCTTACTGTGATTTCATGAAAAAAATAATACAACTCACCTTCCAGCAGCGCCATATTAGATTCCTCTGCGAATGAGAAAGTTTTGTTGAGCAAACATTCAAAACTGCTGTATACTTATATGTGAAGCTGGTGTTCGTTCTAGAATGTTCAGACGTATTTAATGTAAAAAAAAATGCCCTGTATAGGAAAGGTAGGAACTGCAGTATTAGATATTTCGATACAGCGTCAACTGCAATAAACAACAATTAGAAAGTTCGAGAAAATTCTTTGTATTCTTGACATTTTCCCCGAATAGTCCATTTCTTTTTATACTATTTTTTTTCAATTCTCACGACGACGTCCCCAGGAGGCCCAAAGGAAGGAATCCATAACATGTCTTAAGGCACTCAGGCTGTCCACTGCCTCTCCAACTCGGAGAAGAGGATATCGGATGCCGGGAGGGGACAGGGGGCAGGGAAGAGATATGTTGACTGGAAAAGTGAATTTTACCAAACTCCCAGGGAAGCAGCTCTGATCTGGAAGTACCTCGATCTGCCCCTTTGTAAATAGGAGCGACCAAACCAGGGCTTGTACCCATACCCAGCAGGCAAATGACGTCGTATTGACGTCGATACGCCATCATTTTGATGTCACGTACCCATTCACTTTAAAAAAAATGTCTAGACCGAGACCGTTGTATGGACCATTATTTGTCATATTGCGAAAGTATATTATGAGAATATTCTCGAACTTAATTGCTTCGAATATTCTCAAGTCGGAAAGTATAATAAACGCCTATGCGACTGCATTTGTAAACGCGACGGAAATTTGAATCGGCACATTTTTTACAGTCTGGAAGATCTAGAATGGAATATTGCATCGAAATCGTTTATTATCTCAAGATGCATAAATATTCTAATAATATGCCTATCAGAAAATTGCATGTTAAGGGGTTCTTTAAATTTCCTCACTGCGCAGCAAGATAATCATTTTTTATATTTTTTTCTTATTATTTCCGCATTCTATGACCAGAATTCAACACCATGTCCAAAGCACAATTTAGAGTAAGAACCCAGCAGGCACATGACGTGAAAATGACGTCGTATTGACGTTGATGCTACGTTATTACATGGCGTCAAATGACGTCGTATTTGACGTCGATGCGACGTAATAACGTCGCGTCGACGTCAATAGGACGTCGTATTGACGTCATGTGCCTGCTGGGAAAGGACTTTAAAAACCTTAAATGCGAACACAGTATAGTATAATGATTTTGATATAAATATTCTACAATCAGATTCATACAGGTTGCTGATACAGGTAAGTACGGTAGAATGATGAAGCTTGCTAGAGGCATTTCGGGGGAGGAAAAAGAGGAGAAATAAATGATCTAGCAGAGATAAGAGTAAAATAGCTGTATGTATCAGCAACGATAAGGAGTATGGTGATATATACTTCTCGAAAACTAGACTAGCAACGAGCAGCAAACTGTTGATAATGTAACAGTAAAACTAATTGCCGTCAAGTAGAAACGAACCTTAGACCGATTACGTAATGTAAATAGGTATACTAAACGTTGAATCATCACTAAATAATTACTTTCCCTTTGAATGTTCAAACTTCCATGAGCAACTGTCGGTCACGCGACGTCGTTGGACAGTATGCAACTACACATGCAAACAAAAGACGCAATTAGCCGTTGTAATGTTCTTTTAGACGTCACGTCATGGCGACGGCCGTTTGACGTAAGCGGCTTCCCTGTTGGTTAGTGAAAGCTTGTCGTCGTATAATTTACAAATGCTGCTCTTGAAAATTGAAAATCATGCTCAAAATAATTTTAAAATTAAGTGTAATTATAAGAGACAAATTTCATTTTTCTGAAGTTCATGGAAGTATGAACACAAAGGATCCCGTGCAAAGTTAGCATGAACGCTCTTTGGGCGTCACTTACTTTGCACGTCACCCTTTGTGTTCATACTTCCATGAACACCGGAAAAATGAAATTTAATAATATAAACGTTGATTCAACGTCAAGATCTCGAGCCTATGAGCCGGTAATAACTGAATCGGTTGAGGAAAAAGCAGACATTAAAGCCAGCAACAACCAATATAGAAACTGATTTGAGCAATCAATAATAATAAAAAAAAAAAAACAGGATTAAACCTATTATTCTCCAGTACAGAGAACAATTCGAATAAATTAAGATTCGACAGATACAAAGATTACAACCTTTCAGTGTAAGTAACAGTTCGAACATTTCAAGTAACAGCAGACATTAAACCTATCAGCCTCCAGTATATAGTTAATAATTTGAACAATGCATGTAAAACAGACAATCCTAAATATATGTGTGAAATTTAACAATTTAAGGTAACAGCAGGCAGTATCCGTTACAGTTTGGACAGTAAAGGTATAGCAGACATTTAAGGTGTCTGCCTCAGTTACAGCAAATAAGGCAGCAGCAGATATTAAAGCTATCAGCCGAAAGTATAGGTAACAGTTTGTTTAAAGAAGGCAACATCAGACATTAGAGTTATCTGCCTTCATTATCGGTGATAGTTTGGACAGTTGAGCCAATGGTAGACATTAAGGCCCATATTCACAAACTAAACTCAAACTCCACCTCGACTCGAACTTACCGGATAAGTAGCTATAATTACCTAACGGTCCAAGATTATCTCGAGGTGAGGTCGAGTCGTATTCACGGACATGGGTTTAGTTGGAGTCACCTTAGTCAGGTGGCGGATTCGAGAAAAGAGCTCTAGAAAATGAGTTTGTGGGCACTTTCGCGGCATGATTGGCAACCATGCTAAAAATACTTGCCGATATGTCCTCGTTTAATTTTTGCCGGTTGCCAAACCTGATTGCCCATTGTGTACCGTATAAACGAGGTCAAAGGTCATTAAGTGCAAAATCACGAAAAACTGTTTAGAAAATGGTTATTGTACATTTGGGATATAAATATCACTGCAGTTAAATGCTGAACACATCAAAAACCTCTTGCGACAATTGTAAAGCATACTTGAACAATTTCTATTCAATTACAACTGTGTTTGTGTCCGTCTGTACACTTATTTTCGTAAAATATGTGCAGTCATAGAAATAACTTTAATATTTTATAAATCAAAGACTACACTGCATAAATATATGAACAACGCTTTTAGACTTGGTAAATTTCATCTTTATAAGCAAGCTATCATATATTTCTAGCTCAACATTTACATAAAAAATGCTGGTTGCATTAGCATGCGTTGTTTACGATACACAAATTGTTTACAGCTGCAATCTGAAATCTAATGCAACTTAATAGCCATAAAATTTTTTTGGTGTTTTCACATAAACATGCAAGAACTTTAAGACTGAGCTGTGAAGCATATAAAATATAATGCAGATAAATCAATATCATGTACTTTACGTTACCAAAATGGTTAATTAGTCATATAAATCTATATTAAGAGCTTCAATGATATAAAAATATGTGGTATTATTCATGTTTTGTGTTTATAGATGTTTTCTAGTCAATAAAGTTTACAAAGTGGACAATTACCCATTTTCAAACTATTTTTAGACATAAAATACACATCAACATGTCTAGAATAAGTTTTCAGATACACAGGGGTATTTTATGTCCAATTAAGAATATGAAAATTGTCGACAGAAATTTTGAAACTCATCGACTCGTGGTTTTGTTTTTAATGGGAGTTTATGTTATACAAGCAAAGTTGTTCAAAACTGTAACATATACGATTTGTATCAATTTGTTTAGCATCGCGTGTAATTTACGTTAACACAGACAAGTTTATAGGTTCATAGGAGGTTTATGGGAAGCATATATGATAAATCGAATCTAAATATTGCTATTGGCCATACGATATAATATTGGTCCTCATGTAAATCGCCTCTCCTAGAGATTCATAATGAATTTAATTGACTAAAAGGCATTAGCCTTTGTAGTTTACGTTATAGGAAGTGTTTTAATTTCATACCTGAAAACAGTTGATTTTTTAGAAATGTCTTAAAAGTAACTTGAAACTTTGTCTACGTATGAATAGGCATACGGTACAAGTAAAATATCGAAGAAAACAAACCATGCTGCTTACTATATAAATACAAAGGAAACAAGATGAATCAAGGAGGTGGAGTAGTGAGCGGGGTGAAAATTGTAACAATTGTCCAAGCTATCCCCAATTCCAAGGTTTATACCCTATTTCCCCAGGAATCTTAATACTACATTTGTCGTTTAACAGTTATGACATCATAAGTGAATAAAGCCAGTTATAATTCAAGGTGTTAATATATATAGACTTTATGTATGTATGGAAGGGAAGGGGTGAAAATATAGCTACACTACAAATCACCAAGGGGACTTAATCATCAATACAATCTACTATGAAACATTCCTGAAACCGTTGTTCAAGCTCTTACAACTACAAGACATTTGCTCTAATGCAAGCTTCAGGCATCAAATCACCTACTGTTAAACCTGTTCTGGTATCTCAGCTCATGGTTGGGATAGTGGAAGCAATTTGAGAAAATAGCAAAGGCGATTGTTATCCGATGTTAACCTACTACATGGTCACGTTTCCCACTGCTGTGCCGGCTAAACAAATTACAAGACATCTATGTTTTACCATTTCATTCTTCTACAAGTCTGTTAGTCATGTTGTGTGAGTATTATACCAGTTCTGGCCACCAAATGTCCTCAATGTCAGTATGCTAAAATAACACTGTAGTGACAGACACAAACTCATATTCGATAATGCTAATATCCATGTGTGCTCATGCATACTGCGTAACGTACTTAACACTGCAGATAAGGCTTTCCAAAGAGGTCTATAGATAAAAGGTTAGCATCTTAATCTACTAGAAGACGCCTGTAAACACTGTAGTGTCGGGTCAAGCTATTGAAAGACATCAACAGACATCATGGTACCTATCTATGCCACTGCAAAACCTGAGCATCGATTATGGCACCTGCTCAATATACGAAACGCCTCTGGATTTATTGTAAACTTAAGGCAGTTCGTTCTTTTATATCGACACGGGCAGAATCCAGATCAGTCTATTTCCAGACATCTACAAAAGACTGTTGTACCACCACAGGGCATGAAAAGAGGATGCATTGACATGGTTTTAGAAATTCGGGTCACTACAGAGCCTCTTGAGAGTCATTGAGAGTCATTGCTCGCCGTTCAGTGATTCCTTAGTTTATTCTGTATGCATCTTTATCTTATTCGACTTCATGAAAACCACTAATACAAAGAAAATTATATCGGTGCTTCAGCTGAATTTGCTCTATCAACACTGTAGTACAAGTTCAAATTCTGTTACTTTCAATTTTGTAGTGCCAGCTGCTTGACTAAAATACTTCACATTGATATTATAGACAGCATCTTATGAGCCGGTACTACACTGACCTTAACAGATGAGGTGATGCAATATTCTGAATGAAGGTTTTCGGTAAATAGAGCTTGAACAATGTTCTGCTATGCTATATCATATAGATGCCTGGGACAAAACAATTGCTGCTTCTTCTCCATGTTTCTGGTTTATGATTTCTGATAGCATACGCCCGGTAACATATATAACGCTGCAAGTTCTGCATGGTTTGATTCACCCATAATGTTTGTTTTTACTTGCATTAATGTAAAAGGACGGTAAATATTTGCTGATTTCAGTAAAATGGTAACTTTATCCAAAATATAATCGTTTGTCCATTATGCTGGGAAAAACTCGGTAACGTAGGTTACAGTTATGCTCTACAAGAGATAACTGTTATAAGTGTACAGAAAAGCAACGCAAATTTTTAAACAGCAAGATTTAAATCCGTTTTAGTATGTATTTGATTGAGAAGTATAGAAACAGACGAATTCAGCAGATTTATATGGTAACGTATTTAAATTGGCGATGACTGTCAAACGCACCGACAGTCAGACAGCAGAGAATTGTATCTTGTAATGTTTTAATATACTTTTGGAAAGACAAACAGTGCAGAAAGTCTCTCCCTCAGGTGGGTGGTGGCAGGCTCATGGTCTATTGGTAACTTAAAAGACTGTTTTAGAATTAATGGTCTAATAAACCACTATACAAAAGTGTACTTACTGACCTTTGACCTAGTTATGATTAAATACGACTTCGGCAAAATGGCAAAAGCTTTTATGGTATGTTTACTTACTTAATTTGACATAGTTGCCTCTTATTCCGCGTTAGAGCCTATAAATTGAATAATTCACTCACAAACTGGTATATAAAAATGCACTAAATGACCTTTGACCTCATTTTGACCTTATATGATGTCTGTTGAGCTGGCAACCGGGCAAAATGGTTTTAGGTATGTTTACTGACTTCAATGAGCCCGGTTGCCCGTCATGCCGCGAAAGTGCCCACAAATTCAAAATTTCACTCATAAACCACCGGACTACCTCCAATAAGTAAGGTTTGGTTGAGGAACGGTGAAGCTCCCTCGACGGCGACTCGAGTTAAGTTTTGTTAATATTTCAGCATTTTCATGGCTATGCTCTGACAATTCGAAGCAGCACGACTACCTAAAATGTTGTTATAGGCCAGAGGACTTCTGTGTAATACACTATCAACATATTTTTTTTTCTCTCTTATTTTTTTTTTTTTTTGTGACAAATTCATACTTATCAGTAAGGGTGCTGCGTTTCACAGAGACAGACAGGGATCTTGCTTATGTCATATGTAATTTGAATCTCCTGAAAGCCATAATGCTAAGAAAATATTAAGTCTATATTGAGACGTCTCCATGAGAGAGAGAGAGAGAGAGAGAGAACCCTTCCCCCTTCAACACACACACGGGATCGGATCAGGTGATGGTGCTTGTTAACTTTCAGTGTCAGCGCGTCCTAGTGTTAGCAAGAGCATGATTCGTTCGCCTGTACGGAGAGATAATTCACGAACTTTAGCGAGTGTCGTATTAACCATGTACAGTCGGACAAATCGCGTTCTGTCTCACTTATAGCACGACACCCAATGTAGGAATTGCACATTACGGGGTATCTCATGTTAAAGATTGGGTATCTGAGGGTCATACTATAAATTTGGATAATAATAGGACATGGACCGGCTGTGCTTGCAGCAGGTGTGGAATGATTTTTTTCTAACTTGTGTCTGTCCTATCTTCCTTTCCTTCCCCCTCTCTCTGGGAGGCCGAGCTCGATATATACTGAAATACTGTCTTAAATATCCGTTAACCCCCCCCCCCCCCCTCCCCCAAGAAAAAATAGAAATAAAAAAAATCTCAAACAACTTCCCCCAAACCTGTCAAAAATAATTGATATCATTCAATATAACTTTTAATAAGGAAATTCTGACATAATTTACACATTTTAGGAGAAAGCTACAGTATCTATAAAATCAAGAACTTTAAAGAGTCGTAACTCCTTCAAAAAAACTTTTGGGGCCTCTATTTTTTAGGCTCACTTGTCTCAAGTCAACATACATGTATGTTCCAAATGTAACTGCTATCCGACGAATGCTGTAAAAGCAGAAAAGTACAATGCGGACAGCAGACTGGCGGATAGATCGAAAAGCAAATTGCCCCACCACCAAACTCCTTTTGCGATGAAGTGGTGGTGGTGTGATTGGGGGAAGGCGTGGATTGAATGTATTCAAACGAATGAAAATAGATACATGTATAGAATAGAATAAACTGCTACATATCATTAGTTTCAACACACATAGAAGAAGAAGAAGAAAACATTTTAATACAAAAATAACTTTCTTAAAATGGCTACGTCCTATTTTTTTTTTTTATCTCTAGTCCTCTCAGGATCAAAGGTAATTGTATGCAAGTATCATACATCTAATAGGAGCCCCGGTAGCTCAATGGGTTAAGCGCTTGTCTACTGATCTAGCGGACCGGATTCGAGCCCTGCTTGAGGCGAGAATCTTTCCTGCCGTAAACGGGGTTCCATTGCAAACAGCCTTTCATTATCACCGTCCCATCGTCCTGATGTAAATGCAATACTGTTGAAAAGGACGTAAAACCGCAAGTCATCCATCCATCCGTCGTACACCTAATACTAGAAAAATTTCACTTATGGTTACCGAAATTCGAGCAATTAAAAGCCTTCGATGAAAATATGTTATCCGAAAGTTCCATGGACGGAACCAAAGACTTGTGGGGTAAAGACGGACTGACAGATGGACAAACGAACTGACAGACAGACCAACCGAAAACTATATACCCCCATAGCATACATTGTATATTGGGGGTAAAATAATATAGAAACTACGAATAATGAAAACCCCCATTACAATTATTTATGGTTTTATCGCAGTCTGTTCATTACAAGCAACAACATCGTCTTCTTGTCACCATATATGCCAAGTTATGATAAAATCCGTAATAAAAAAGTTTTAGGAAGGGTACACAACGTGTGAAAGCGAGGGATGGTGGGGGCGTGGGAATGTGTGTGTGGGGTGTGGGGGGGGGGAGGGGCGGGGGCAGCCGAGTCTGCGCAGAATACCCAAATAATAAACTACGTAGTATTGCCAAGAGGTAGGGTCAAAAGAATAAATACGTGATACGAGAATAGGAATTCGATTAAAGTTTCAGCAAAATACTGGAGAAGGACGGGATCGAAACCATGACCGATGTTTAACATGCAGGTAGCTTAATCGCTACACCACAGACGCTTCCGCAAACACAGGAACGTAAACCGGACGGACGCTCAGACGTCAAGCGGAAAATCATTGTTCCTGCGGTATATTTAATTATAATTGTACAAATTATACAGTTAGTACGATCTAGTTCTACACTGTCTGTTAAGTCAACCATTCTCAAATTTGTCATCATTACAGTTTATATTTTTAGAAGGTCTGATCTGGGTCTACGATGTATTTTACATGGTGTGAGTCTAACTGGAGTGTAGCTGGAGTCTCCTCCACGAAGTCGAGGTGGAGTGGAGAACGTGAATACCAAATCTATACTTGAACTTCACTCACTCGAGGCGCCCTCGAGCGTCACTTCAACCGACCTCATTGGAGTTCGAGTCGAGGTGGAGTTTGAGTTTAGTTTGTGAATATGGGCCTAAAGGTATCAGCCTCAACCTGAAGTATACGTAACGGATTATACAAACAAGGAATCAGCAGACATTCACGGTATCAAACTCACAAAAGCTAACAGTATAAACAATTATGGTACAGGTAATACTTTGGACAATGAAGGTAACAGCAGACACCTACGTTATTAACTCATTCAGTATAGGTAAAAAATAGAGCAGTTAAGGTAGCTGCAGATATAAAAGCTATCAGCTTCAAGATTAGGTTACTATTTGGATAATCCATGTAACAGCAGACGTTATATAACGCTGTCAACCTTCAGTACAGTTAACACTATGAACAGTTAAAGTAACAGGAGACGAACAAAAGCTATCAGCCTCCAGTACAGGTAGCATTATGAAAAATGAATGTAACAGTAGACATCAAAGCTATCAGCCTTTAGTATCGAACACAGTATGGACATTTAATTGAAGCTATAAGCCTAACGTATAGGTAACAGTCTGTACAAATAAGGTAACAAAGCAAAGATTTCAGCCTTCATTTCAGGTAACAGTTTGTGCCAATAAAGTTACAGCAGACATTAAAGCTATCAGCCTAGAGTAAAGGTAGCAGTTTGTACAAATAAGGTAATAGCAGACATCAAAGCTATCAGACTAAAGTAGAGGTAGCAGTGTGTTAAGGTAACGGCACATTTAAGCTATCAGCTAAAGTAAAAGTTTCAGTTTCTAAAAATAATGTAACAGCAGAAAAAGTCATCAGTCTAAAAAAAGGAGCAGTTTCTAAAAATAATGTAACAGCAGAAAAAGTCATCAGTCTAAAAAAGGAGCAGTTTCTAAAAATAATGTAACAGCAGAAAAAGTCATCAGTCTAAAAAAAGGAGCAGTTTCTAAAAATAATGTAACAGCAGACATGAAAGCCGTCAGTCTAAAATAAAAGTAGCAGTTTCTAAAAGTAATGTAACAGCAGAAAAAGCCATCAGTCTAAAAAAAGGAGCAGTTTCTAAAAATAATGTAACAGCAGACATGAAAGCCGTCAGTCTAAAATAAAAGTAGCAGTTTCCAAAAATAATGTAACAGCAGAAAAAGTCATCAGTCTAAAATAAAAGTAGCAGTTTCTAAAAATAATGTAACAGCAGAAAAAGCCATCAGTCTAAAATAAAAGTAGCAGTTTCTAAAAACAATGTAACAGCAGAAAAAGCCATCAGTCTACAATAAAAGTAGCAGTTTCTAAAAATAATGTAACAGCAGAAAAAGCCATCAGTCTAAAATAAAAGTAGCAGTTTCTAAAAATAATGTAACAGCAGACATGAAAGCCGTCAGTCTTGAGAACACATAGCAGTTTGTACAAATGAGCCGCGGAACACCACAACCAACAAAGTATGTCCGGGATTGTCCGCCCAGCGAAGACTCAGATCAGCCTGGGCATCTACCCAGGCTGATTAGAGTCTTCGCTAACGACATGGAGGTAGCTTAGACTATTAGCTTCCCTTTAGGCGTACACCGAAGGCCCTGACCAGACTGGCCATTGCCCAGGCTGATCTTAGTCTTCGCATGGCGCATATGGCACTTTGTGGGTTTTGTCATGCCGCTGCTCAAATATGGTAACAGACATTAAAGCTTTAAGCTTGAAATATAGTTAACAATTTATACAAATACGGTAATTACACACTTCAAAGCTATCAGCCTCGTCTAGGTAAAGTCTGTACAAATAAGGTAACAGCAAACTTAAAGGCTATCAGCTTCATGTATAGGTAACAGTCTGTACAATAAGGTGTCATCAGACATTATAGATATCAGCCTCAAGAATGGGTTACAATCTGTACCAATAAGGTACCAACAGACATTAAGGCTATCTGCCTCAGTATAGGTAACAGTCTATACAAATAAGGTAACAGCAAACTTTAAAGTTATCAGCCTCAAGTATAGGTAACAGTCTGTACAATAAGGTGTCAGCAGACATTATAGATATCAGCCTCAAGTATAGGCAACAATCTGTACCAATAAGACACCAACAGACATTAAGGCTATCTACCTCAGTATCGGTAATAGTCTATACAAATAAGGTAACAACAAACTTTAAAGTTATCAGCCACAAGTATAGGTAACAGTCTGTACAACTATAAGGTGTCAGCAGACATTAAAGTTATCAGTTGCAAGTATAGGTAACAATCTGTACCAATATGGTACCAGCAGACATTAAGGCTATCTGCCTCAGTATCGGTAACAGTCTATACAAATAAGGTAACAGCAAATTTTAAGGCTTTCAGCTTGAAGTATAGGTAACAGTCTGTACAATAAGGTGTCAGCAGACATTAAAGCTATCAGTTGCAAGTATAGGTAACAATCTGTACCAATATGGTACCAGCAGACATTACGGCTATCTGCCTCAGTATCGGTAACATGCTATACAAATAAGGTAACAGCAAACTTTAAAGCTATCAGCCACAAGTATAGGTTACAGTCTGTACAATAAGGTGTCAGCAGACAATTAAGTCATCATCTTCAAGTATATGTAATAATCTGTACCAGTAAGGTACCAGTAGACTTTTAGGCTATCAGCCTCCGGTATAGGTAACCGTTTGTACAAATTAAGTAACAGCACACATTTAAACTATCAGCCTCATGTCTAGGTAACAGTTTGTACAAATAAGGTGTCAGCGAAAAATTATGCTATCAGCGTCAAGTGTAGGAAAGAGTTTGTACAAATAATATATCAGTGGAACTCACTCTGCCAACTTTCAACTCTATTAGCCGAAACTACGTAATCTGGCCCACGTTCCTTCTTCTTAATATATTCTCTGCTGTTGAAAGAACTCTTTCTGATTTTAATTTCAGTGAAGGTTAGAATGTAAAAAGCTAACAGCAGACATTAAAGCTAAAATCTTCCGAAATAGGTAAAAATTTGAACAATGGAACTTAAAGCTATCAACCTTCCTTTATCATGCATTTAAGCTATCAAGCTCTAGTAAAGGTTACAATTAGACCATTTAGGGCAACAGCAGGCATTATAACTATCAGCCACCAATAAGGGTAACATTTGAGCATTTTCGGAACCGGCACACATTAAAGCTATTAGACACCAATATAGGTAACAATTTGAACATTTAAGCTATCAGCCTCAAGTAGGTGACAGTTTGTACAGATAAACAGATAAGGTACAGCACATATTAAAGCTATCAACCTCAAGTATAAGTAACAGCTCAAACAAATATGGTAACGGCAGACATTAAGATTTTCAGTCTCAGATACATGTACCGGCCTGTAAAAAATGTGGTAACAGGATACATTAAAGCTATCAGCCTCGTGTATATGTAACAGCTTGTACAAATGTGGTAACGGCAGGCATCAAAGATGACTGCCTCAATTATGTGTAAAAGGTTTGTACTAAAAGGTAACATCAGACATTATTGTTAAGTTAGTTCCTTTTTCCTTATTCCTTTTTCCTTATTCCTTTTTCCTTTTTCCTTTTTCCTTATTCGATTTTCAGGCTCATAGAACTTTGCGAAACTGTGCCAAAGAAGATTCGCATTTAGCACATTCATGATCATTTTTACTTCTAAGAATGATGGTATAGATTTCCAAAGCTCAAAGGTTCAAACTGCGAATAAGGAAAAAGGAAATGAACGAAAAATTCCTTTTTCCTTATTCAATTTTCAGACTCGTAGAACTTTGCGGATCTGTGCAAAATAAGATAAGCATATAGCGCATTCATGATCATTTTTACTTGTAAGAATAAAAGCATAGATTTCCAAAGCTCAACGGTACAAACTGCGAATAAGGAAAAAGGAAATGAACGAACAATTCCTTTTTCCTTATTCGATTTTCAGTCTCATAGAACTTTGCGGATCTGTGCAATACAAGATTTGCATATAGCACATTCATGATCATTTTTACTTCTAAGAATAATGGTATAGATTTCCAAAGCTCAACGGTTCAAACTGCGAATAAGGAAAAAGGAAATGAACGAAAAATTCCTTTTTCCTTATTCGATTTTCAGACTCATAGAACTTTGCGCACCTGTGCAATAGAAGATTCCCATATAGCACATTCATGATCATTTTTACTTCTAAGAATAATTGTATAGACTTCCAAAGCTCAACGGTACAAACTGCGAATAAGGAAAAAGGAAATGAACGAACAATTCCTTTTTCCTTATTCGATTTTCAGGCTCATAGAACTTTGCGGATCTGTGCAATAGAAGATTTCCATATAGCACATTCATGATCATTTTTACTTCTAAGAATAATGGTATAGATTTCCAAAGCTCAACGGTTCAAACTGCGAATAAGGAAAAAGGAAATGAACGAAAAATTCCTTTTTCCTTATTCGATTTTCAGACTCATAGAACTTTGCGGACCTGTGCACTAGAAGATTCGCATATAGCACATTCATGATCATTTTTACTTCTAAGAATAATTGTATAGACTTCCAAAGCTCAGCGGTACAAACTGCGAATAAGGAAAAAGGAAATGAACGAACAATTCCTTTTTCCTTATTCGATTTTCAGGCTCATAGAACTTTGCGCACCTGTGCAATAGAAGATTTCCATATAGCACATTCATGATCATTTTTACTTCTAAGAATAATGGTATAGATTTCCAAAGCTCAACGGTACAAACTGCGAATAAGGAAAAAGGAAATGAACGAACAACCCTTTTTCCTTATTCGCTTTTCAGACTCATAGAACTTTGCGGATCTGTGCAATACAAGATTTGCATATAGCACATTTATGATCATTTTTACTTCTAAAAATAATTGTATAGACTTCCAAAGCTCAACGGTACAAACTGCGAATAAGGAAAAAGGAAATGAACGAACAATTCCTTTTTCCTTATTCGCTTTTCAGGCTCATAGAACTTTGCGCATCTGTGCAATAGAAGATTTCCATATAGCACATTCATGATCATTTTTACTTCTTAGAATAATGATGAATTTATGTAGAAATGTGAGCAAATAGAGCTTACAAAGTAGAAAAGATGCAGTTATATCAAAATATAGGTTAAAGGTATAAAGTAGTAAAACAATCGAGGACAACGGCTTCAGAAAACATTTTATGCCATGTCTGATGATTGTAGGTGGTATAGATAGTGAGAAATGGACTGAAATGCACTTGTCCATATAATCATGGATGCCAGGTTGACATAAACTTTTCAAAGTCAACAGAGCATGATATATAGGTCAAGGGTACAAATAATAGCAGCATCCCAGAAGAATTTTCAAGCCAGGTTTGATGATTACACCCATTGTATTTAAAGAAAAATGGACTGAAAACCAAAGGTCAACACAATTTTGTATGTGAAATTTTACAAAATCTGTAGCATGTGAAATAAAGGTCAAGGGTTGAAACAAGTCCATTAATCCTAGAGTCCATTCTAAGATGAAATTTTTACCAGGTTTGATGATTCTAGATATAATAGATTGAGAGAAATGGATTTAAACCATATAGTTGATGTCATTTTTAAGTAAAATTTCATAAAGTCAGCAGAGCATGAAATATGGGTCAAAGGTCAAAATAAGTACAACAAGCCTCTTGATCAACCTAAGCATAAACTTTATATCAGGTTTGATGACTGTAGGTATCATACACTGAAAAAAAATGGAGCAGTATACTAGGGTTGACGCAATTTTTGACGTAATATTTTACTAAGTCAGCAGAGCAGAAGATATAGGTCAAAGGTCAAAATAAAGGCAACAATCCTCTAGACCGTTCTAAGAAAAAAAAATAATACCAGGTTTGATGATTGCATGTATCATAGATGGAGAGAAATGAACTTAAACACTAGGGTAGATATAATTATTGACGTAAAAATTTACAAAGCTATTAGAGCATGAAAAATAGGTCAACGGTCAAAGTAAGTGCAGGGTTCCTCGAGAACATGCTAAGAAGAAACTTCATACCAGGTTTGATGATTATAGGTATCATAGATTGAGAATAATGGATACAAACGTTAGGGTCGACGTAATTGTGGACGGACGGATGGACTGACGGACGGACGGACGGACTGACTTACGGACGGACGGACGGAAAAGTGAACTCCTATAGCTCACATTGCTTAAGCAGAGGTGCGACAAAATGATCGTGAATGCGCTATATGTGAATGCTGTATTGCATAGCATCACTAAGTCTATCGACCTCTAAATCGAATAAGGAAAAAGGAAATTTTGATTCATTTCCTTTTTCCTTATTCGCAGTTTGTACCGTTAAGCTTTGTTAATCTATACCATAATTCTGAAAAGTAAAAGTGATCATGAATTTGCTATATGCGAATCTTCCTTTGCACAGTTTCGCAAAGTCCTATGAACCCGAATAAGGAAAAAGGCATTTTCCGTTCATTTTAGTTTTCCCTTATTCGCTTTCTTTTGCTTTGAAATTCGGAAATCTATATCACTATGCGTATAAGTTAAAATGATCGTGAATGCGCTATATATGAATGTTCTGTTGCATGGCTTCGCTAAGTTCTATGGACCTCAAAATCGAATAAGGAACAAAAGATTTTTTCATTCATTTCCCTTTTTCTTATTCGCAGTTTGTACCGTTGAGCTTTGGAAATCTATACCATTCTTCTTAAAAGTAAGAATAATCATGAATGTGCTATATGCAAATCTTCTATTGCACAGATCCGCAAAGTTCTATGAGTCTGAAAATCGAATAAGGAAAAAGGAATTTTTCGTTCATTTCCTTTTTCCTTATTCGCAGTTTGTACCGTTGAGCTTTGGAAGTATATACAATTATTCTTAGAAGTAAAAATGGTCATGAATGTGCTATATGCGAATCTTCTATTGCACAGGTCTGCAAAGTTCTATGAGTCTGAAAATCGAATAAGGAAAAAGGAATTTTTCGTTCATTTCCTTTTTCCTTATTCGCAGTTTGAACCGTTTAGCTTTGGAAATCTATACCATTATTCTTAGAAGTAAAAATGATCATGAATGTGCTATATGCAAATCTTCTATTGCACAGGTCCGCAAAGTTCTATGAGTCTTAAAATCGAATAAGGAAAAAGGAATTGTTCGTTCATTTCCTTTTTCCTTATTCGCAGTTTGTAGCGTTGAGCTTTGGAAATCTATACAATTATTCTTAGAAGTAAAAATGATCATGAATGTGCTATATGCGAATCTTCTATTGCACAGGTCTGCAAAGTTCTATGAGTCTGAAAATCAAATAAGGAAAAAGGAATTTTTCGTTCATTTCCTTTTTCCTTATTCGCAGTTTGTACCGTTGAGGTTTGGAAATCTATACCATTATTCTTAGAAGTAAAAATGATCATGAATGTGCTATATGCAAATCTTCTATTGCACAGATCCGCAAAGTTCTATGAGTCTCAAAATCGAATAAGGAAAAAAGAATTTTTCGTTCATTTCCTTTTTCCTTATTCGCAGTTTGTACCGTTGAGCTTTGGAAGTCTATACGATTATTCTTAGAAGTAAAAATGATCATGAATGTGCTATATGCGAATCTTCTATTGCACAGGTCCGCAAAGTTCTATGAGTCTGAAAATCGAATAAGGAAAAAGGAATTTTTCGTTCATTTCCTTTTTCCTTATTCGCAGTTAGAACCGCTGAGGTTTGGAAATCTATACCATTATTCTTAGAAGTAAAAATGATCATGAATGTGCTATATGCGAATCTATTTTGGCACAGTTTCGCAAAGTTCTATGAGCCTGAAAATCGAATAAGGAAAAAGGAAAAAGGAATAAGGAAAAGGAAAAAGGAATAAGGAAAAAGGAAAAAGGAAAAAGGAAAAAGGAATCAGGAAAAAGGAAAAAGGAAAAAGGAACTAACTTAACAATCGTGACATTATAGCTATCAGCCTCAAGTATACGTGACAGTTTGTATAGATATGGTAACATCAGCCATTTAACTATCAGCCTCATGTATAGATGACATTATGTACAAATATAGTAATAGCAGTCATTAAAGCTATCAGCCTCCAATAAAGTAACAGTTAGTACATTATGGTAACAGCAGACACTAAAGCTTTTGGCCTCAAGTACAGGATACAGTTTGTAAAATTTGGTAACAGCGTACAAACATCGAAGCTATCAGCCTCAATTATATGCAACAGGTAATATCAGATAGTCAATCTATCAGCCGCAAGTACAGGTAACACTATGAACAGTTAAGGTAGCAGCATATCTCAAAGCTATCAACCTACAGAATCGGTAAGTTTGGGCCGTATAGGTAACAGAAGACATTAAATTTATCAGCCTCAAGTACAGGTAATAGTCTATACAAACGAGAAAACAGCTACCATTTAAGCCATCAGCCTCCAGTATAGGTGACAGTTTGTACAAATATGGTAGCAGCAGACATTCAAACTCGGTCTGCAGTATCGGTAACAGTTTGTACAGATAAGGTTACAGCAGACATTACTTATGAGCCAGGGGCCGTATTCATAAAACGACTTAAGTCGTTGCTATGCTGTTGCTAAGGCTGAATTTCTTTGAAGGAGATTCCCTACAACTATGAAATTTGGTCTGGAGGAACAGTCTTTGTAAGACTGTTCCTCCAGACCAAATTTCATAGTAGAGATTCCCTACAACTATGAAATTTGGTCTGGAGGAACAGTCTTTGTAAGACTGTTCCTCCAGACCAAATTTCATAGTTGTAGGGAATCTCCTTTATAGATATTAAGCCTTAGCAACCGCATAGCAACGACTTAAGTGGCTTCATGAATACGGCCCCAGAAGTATAGGTAACAGCAAACATTCAAACTGTCTGCCTCCAGTATGTATAGGTAGTAACTGAATAGCCGAAACTTCGAAGTATGGCCCATGCTCATTCTTTACAATGTGTTCCCTGCTCTCGAAGGAACTTTTTAAGATTTTTATTTATCAATGAAGGTAAAAGCAGGCACCAAAACTATCAACATTCAGTGCTGGTAACAGTTTAGACGATTAAGGTAACAACAGACATTAAAGTTATCAGCCCCAAGTTTAGGTATTAATTCTATCTATGAGGGTTACGGCAAACGTCAAAGCTATAACTCTTAGGCATAGGTAAAAATATGATCAATTAAGATAACAAAATACATAAAGGTTGACAGTTTCCAGAAGAGGCAAAATTCTGAACAAATAAGGTAACAGCAGGCATTAAAACTTTTATCCTTACGTACAGGTAACGGGTATCAGCAGACATTGAGCTAACATCTGTAGTATAGGTATCAACAATTCCGGGAACAGCATACATTAACCCTTCAAGCGCCAAAAAGCAGACGACAAAATTTGCGTCTGCAAAAATTTCAAAATATGTTCCATCCAAGCTATATCATATTGAAAATTCAAAAACTAGAGGGCAACAGTGCAGATCTAGATGAGATGGCTCATTATGAGCCACCTCATCAGGATCTGCACTGTTCGCAAATTCTGCTTTTTCCATCACTGGCGCTTTAAGTGTTAAAGCTATCACCCTGCGGTATATGAGTACCAATACTATTACCTTTTGTGGTGATACTAACTTTTAATGTAGTTGGTATCTACAATTGTCAAAATGTATCTCTAGCTGCTGTCGCTGCTACTCTCAGAGTTTGTTTCAATTGCCAGCAGCTTGTTTCAATTGCTACGGTTTGTTTCAACTGATAATTTGATTGTGTTGTTCAGTTGTGTTATTGTTTAACGTCCACGGTTGTTCAGTTGTGTTATTGTATAACGTCCACGGTTGTTGTTGTGTTATTGTTTAACGTCCACGGTAAACAACTATGGTCATGATGGGACGGTCAGTTAACCGAACCACACTATTCCTGGGCAGGCTAAGACCTCCTAAGTGGTTAACCAGTACCGTGCACTTACTTTCACCAGTAACTGACGATTTGATTGTGACTCTAGCAGCTGACAACAGCTAAAACACTGCGCATTCAAACAGCGACAACAATCAGTTATTGGAGCTCGAAGAAGGCATAAACACAGGGTATAATGGATTCCACTAATTTTCGCTTCCTGCAGAGACTGTACATCATATTTGGCTTCCGCCGAGACTGTACGCGAACTCTTGCTTCCTGCAGAGACTACTGTCCTCGAGAAATGGCTTCCTGCCGAGACTGTCCGCGTGACTCTGCTTCCTGCCGAGAGCCTCGGCAGGAAGCAGAATCACGCGGACAGTCTCTGCAGGAAGCCATTTATCATGTACAGACGTCTCGGCAGGAAGCAAGAGTTCGCGGACAGTCTCGGCGGAAGCAAAATATGACGGACAGTCTCTGCAGGAAGCGAAAATTGGCGGAATCGATTATACCCTGTGATAAAGCATACACAGATCGCATATCAATTACAATATAACTGGCTGTTCTAATGATGAGCTTGCTTCAGGTTTGATTTATGCTGAAGACGCGATTAGTTTCTATTGATCGTTACAATATTGTGACAGAATAGGAGGATTCAACGCGGAGACAGAGCATTTGGTTAAAGTGAATGCGTACTGACAGCTCCATATTATTTTGTCATTTTTACAAAAAGTGGAACAACTTCAGTGACTTCCTGTTTGCTTTTCGGGACAACGAAGTTGTTCAAAAAAATGGGTTGGTTACTTGGTTGTTTTAAGTTTGACGGCTCTTTGAGACAGTATTTAGTCTATATCGAGCCATCTCTCAGACAGAGGGAGAAAGAAAAGAGACAGGATAGGCGAAAGAAACACAATGTCAAACAACGCCCGCCCGCATCTTCTGAAAACACATTAGGCCCTTGCCCTGCTATTATCCAAATTAGTAGGACTCCCTGGCACTGAGAGTTACCACAGCACCATTGCCCGACACGACCATCCTCATAAGAAATGGGACCAACTCTTCAGGAAGGCGGCCCCCCTCTACTGGTGATGGAAATAATTTATCCCTAGAGTAGCAAATATATGTATCTGTATTGCTACACCAACTGGAGAGGACAAATATAGAAATGTCATTGCATGCAGCACGATGGCTTTAGAACAACCATGCCGCACCGTGATAAGTGTTGGAACCGGTCTGGATTTCAAAGCTGCGATGAAATAAGCACGAGCAAAGATCTCAGTTTTAACATTGAAGCAATAACCCACATATAGTTGACTCTCATTATCTCAAACAATGATACGCCAAAGTACCCCTCATATCAAAGAAAATAGTCTGGATAATCTTCCTAGTTTCTTTACATTTCAGCTCCGGATATTTCAAAGTGCTAATATCTCAAAATAAATTTTCTGGTGCCAGAAAATTTACTTTGAGATATCAGTAGTAAAAGATCAACTTCGACTTTGAGATAGCGAGAGTTGACTGTTATTTTCTATTCGAAACAGTTGAAGAAGTACGTAGTATATCAACTTATCAAGTATGCAGGGTATCAGTAAATAAGTCGCCCAAGGGCAACGGTCGCTCACCTGCCAGTATATGCTCAGGTCAAGTGGCCAAAATGAAAGCTTTCGGCTCAGGCAGGCTAATAAACAGGCTGCAATTCTATAGGATTGGATAGTGAGTGTGCAAACTGTTCCACCATGGCCACTTCTATAAAATCACTAAATGACCTTGACCTCTAGTATTTATAGAGGTTGAAGTTGACTGCATTTCCATATTACAGAGCTCAATCGCAACAGAAAAATGCACTTTCTCATCTTTTCCCATTCAAAAGCCTAAGGAACCAAATTTGATCTTGCCATAAAATAGGTCAAGGTCAACCTAAGGTCATCATTTATATAAACTTTGTAGTACTAGAGTCCTTGATGCTACATACCAAGTTTCAAAGCAATCGGCCCAGTGGTTCTTGAGAAGAAGACTTTTTAAGTTTTATACCATATATGGGCATGGTGGCCATCTTGGTCATGTGATCTGGGTCAAATATATAAACATTTGTTTCTTTATACTGTTAAGGCCTTATATGAAATTTGGCTTCAATCAGCCAAGCAATTTCTGAGGAGAAGTCCTTTGAAAATGTTGACAACGGATGACGACGACACAGACCTTGACCTCTAGAATTCGTAGGGGTGGACGATGACTGAATTTCCATATCACAGAGAACAAAAGCAACAGGAAAATGCACTTTTCAGCTTTTCCCATTCAGAAGCCTAAGGGACCAAATTTGAACTTGCCATAAAACAGGTCAAGGTCAAGCAAAGGTCATCATTTATATAAGTTTTGTAGTACTGGAGTCCAAGATGCTACATACCAAGTTTCAAGGCAATCGGGCCAGTGGTTCTGGAGAAGAAGATTTCTAAAGGTTTTTACCATATATGGGCATGGCAGCCATCTTGGTCATGTGATCTGGGCCAATTATATAAACTATTGTTCCCCCATCCTGTAAAGACTCTATAAGAAATTTGGCTTCAATCGGCCCAATGGTTTCTGAGGAGAAGATGTTTGAAAATGTTGACACTCAATGGACAAATGACCTTTGGTCAAGGTCACTAAATGACCTTGACCTCTAATATCCATATGCGTTGAAATTGACTACATTTCCATATCACAGAGCACAAAAGCAACAGGAAAATGCACTTTTTCAGATTTTCCCATTGAAAAGCCTAAGGGACCAAATTTGACCTTGCCATAAAATAGGTCAAGGTCAACCCAATGTCATGATTTATATAAACTTTGTAGTACTAGAGTCCAAGATGCTACATACCAAGTTTCAAGGCAATCAGCCCAGTGGTTCTGGAGAAGAAGATTTTTAAAGGTTTTTACCATATATGGGCATGGCAGCCATCTTGGTCATATGTTCTGGGCCAATTATATAAACTATTGTTCCCCCATCCTGTAAAGACTCTATAAGCAATTTGGCTTCAATCGGCCCAATGGTTTCTGAGGAGAAGATGTTTGAAAATGGTGACACTCAATGGACAAATGACCTTTGGTCAAGGTCACTAAATGACCTTGACCTCTAATATCCATATGCGTTGAAATTGACTACATTTCCATATCACAGAGCACAAAAGCAACAGAAAAATGCACTTTTTCAGATTTTCCCATTGAAAAGCCTAAGGGACCAAATTTGACCTTGCCATAAAATAGGTCAAGGTCAACCCAAGGTCATGATTTATATAAACTTTGTAGTACTAGAGTCCAAGATGCTACATACCAAGTTTCAAGGCAATCAGCCCAGTGGTTCTGGAGAAGAAGATTTTTAAAGGTTTTTACCATATATGGGCATGGCGGCCATCTTGGTCATGTGACCAGGGCCAAATATATAAACTGTTTTTCCCCCATCCTGTAAAGACTCTACAAGCAATTTGGCTTCAATCGGCCCAATGGTTTCTGAGGAGAAGATGTTTGAAAATGTTGACACTCAATGGACAAATGACCTTTGGTCAAGGTCACTAAATGACCTTGACCTCTAATATCCATAGGAGTTGAAACTGACTACATTTCCATATCACAGAGCACAAAAGCAACAGAAAAATGCACTTTTTCAGATTTTCCCATTGAAAAGCCTAAGGGACCAAATTTGACCTTGCCATAAAATAGGTCAAGGTCAACCCAAGGTCATGATTTATATAGACTTTGTAGTACTAGAGTCCAAGATGCTACATACCAAGTTTCAAGGCAATCAGCCCAGTGGTTCTGGAGAAGAAGATTTTTAAAGGTTTTTACCATATATGGGCATGGCGGCCATCTTGGTCATGTGACCTGGGCCAAATATATATACTTTCGTTCCCCCATCCTGTTCAGGCTCCATATGAAATTTGGCTTCAATCCGCCCAGTGGTTTCTGAGAAGAAGATGTTTAAAAGTGTGGACGCCGACGACGCCGACGACGACGACGACGGACGACGGACCAAGCCTATACTATAAGCTCACCTTGACAGGTGAGCTAATAAATATCGTAGTGTGTCAACATATCAAGTATGCAGGGTATCAGTCAATGAATAATGTAGTGTGTCAACTTTTCAAGTACGCAGGGTATCAGTTAATGAAGTATGTGGTATATCAACTAATCACTAATGCAGGCTACCAGCTAATAAATAGTGTAGTGTGTCAACTTTTCAAGTACGCAGGGTTTCAGTTAATGAAGTTTGTGGTATATCAACTAATCACTAATGCAGGTTACCAGCTAATAAATAGTGTAGTGTGTCAACTTTTCAAGTACGCAGGGTATCAGTTAATGAAGTATGTAGTTTATCAACTTATCAAGTATGCAGAGAATCAATTAATAAAGTATTTAGTATATCAACTTATCAATTATGCAGAAGTAATGCGTCTTAAATATGAAGATCGAATTCCCAAAAATTGTAGACTGCTTTTATTTAGGCCAAAGCGGTGATTATTTCAAGTGTCTCAATGTAGAATTTTTACAGTATCCGGTGGATTAGCAAAAAAAAAAAAACTAACTCAGTATCAATAAAGAAACGATACCTTTAGTAATTATATGTCCGATTTCAGATAAGTATCTTTTAATCCACAAGACTCGTATACTTTGTAAACCTTTTGTATTTTCTATGCCATCATTATGATCATAAACTGAGAAATGCAACGTGTAAGAATGTGCTTTATGGTAGGGGCGAACAGGGAAGAATCAGATCAGCCTGCACAAATGCGCAGTCTAATCAGAGTTTCTCCTATAGTAATCAACACTCAGTAGGCAGACGCTGATCAGATTGCGCAAAGCGCAGGCTGATCTGATTCTGAACACTTCGCACTTGCTAACAGGTCCCTTGTTTCGAGGTATGGCTCGAAAATGACATATTACAAGTGCATTCACTACAGTGATGTATATAATTTACATCCAGAAACATTAGCAGTGGGAAGAGTCTTCTGGAAAACTCGACAGACTCACAACATTTACATAATTGAGCCGCGACACGAGAAAACCAACAATGTGGTTGTGCGCCCTTCGCAGACTCAGATCAGCCTGGGCATCCGCCTAGTCTGAGCAGAGGATTCCCAAAGTGCTTAAATGGTAGCTAAGGGTCTAAGCTACCTTCATGCGGACAGCGAAGACTCTGATCAGACTGGGCGGATGCCCAGGCTGATCTGAGTCTGCGCTGGGCGCACAACCACATTGTTGGGTTTCTCGTGTCGCGGCTCAAATTTATAAATTGCTATACTCTCCTGTGACGCTTATTTACAGCGCTGTCACCGGCTAAATGCCATAATTCTATAGAACAGCTTGGAACTTCTAGGCAATAATAGTTCAGTCAATAGTACGCCTATTAACACTAAAATGCAAAAGTGCTCTAATGACTTGTTTTATCTAAGCATTTCTGTAAAAAAAAATTACCAGACACCCCTAAAACGATGCATGGACTCTTCTACTTCATAGGGGTAGTAGAAGCCATTCGTCACTAATGGGTTAAGGTGAACTTCACTTTCAGGAATGATTGTAATTCTGAGCCCTGGTCAGTGATTTTCATTTCAACCTCATAATCCGGATCCTTAAGTGTTAACATGGTGGTTAACAATTAACGCTCCGGGACTCATAAACCAGAAAACCAGAGATCATGTGTTCGTATCCCAACAAAATCGTGATTTATCTTGCTCCTGGACCTAGATTGTTCATCCTCGCCAGGTTATTCACTCATGCACCCCTACCCCCTACCCCACCTTTACCTCCCAATCACGCATACACACATACATATCAGCTATAAAATACTCACAGGGTGTAAACCAGTCCGCCAATTTTCGCTTCCTGTAAAGAATGTCCATCAAATTTGGCTTCCGCCGAGACTGTCCGCGATTTCTTGCTTCCTGCAGGGGCTACTGTCCTCGAAAAATGTACAGAAGTGTCGGCAGGAAGCAAGAGATCGCGGACAGTCTCGGCGGTAGCCAAATATGACGGACAGTCCCTGCAGGAAGCGAAAATTGGCGGACTGGTTTATACCCTGTGGTACTGAAAATTTGAAAACCCAAAATCATCCATGCCTTAACCTTTGGAATGCCATCGGATGCGGTTAGAAATCGACACTACTCTTGATTTTCGTATGCAGCGTCGTGACGATGGCGTATCGGCGACGAGACGTCATCTCAAGTGACATTGTGTACTCACAGGGTATAAACCAGTCCGCCAATTTTCGCTTTCTGCACAGACTGTCCGTCATATTTGGCTTCCGCCGAGACTGTCCGCGATCTCTTGCTTCCTGCCGAGACTTCTGTACAAGATAAATGGCTTCCTGCAGAGACTGTCCGCGTGATTCTGCTCCCTGCCGAGGCTCTCGGCAGGAAGCAGAGTCACGCGGACAGTCTCGGCAGGAAGCCATTTTTCGAGGATAGTAGTCCCTGCAGGAAGCAAAAGATCGCGGACAGTCTCGGCGGAAGTCAAATATGACAGTCTCTGCAGGAAGCGAAAATTGGCGGACTGGTTTATACCCTGTGGTACTGTTCTGTTTTTATTCTCGTTGTTGAAACTGCAGAAGTTGTATGTTTTGTTCTAAAGTTAAGCAGTTTTGAATTTGCATACCTTTCCAGTGCAAAACATTTTTTCCAGAGTAATGCTTTTCATAAGTGCAAACCAGAAACAAAAAATGATAGGCCTATTTCATAATAATACAAAAAATAAAAGACAAGAAATATACCTCTTTAAACAAAATTCGTTGTATACGCGTGAAATTCCAATCCGCTGACTTTTAAGCTGATGCTGCTATTAATTACGTCCGAATATGCAGCCCTTGGTCAATAAGCTTGCAATTCCCAATGTCCGACACACCGAGCATGTGACACTAATGCTCGTAGGTCACACAATTATGGCTAAATCCAGAAAATCATTGATTGTGTGGCCTGCTTTTTATAGCTTGGCAGATGAACGTTGGATTATTTATTTCTGTGAGGAGAATTATTGATTTCATTATCGATTTAGGAAGCCAGAATCTTTCAGAGGAAAATTGGGGGCAGCGCGAAAACGTGCCCCATAGCACGCGCGAAGAGGGAAACTCAGCTTGTGCATCCTCGTAGTCTGATCAGAATCTTTCCTGGTTGCGTCAACATTGTTTTGGCCTCAAAGAATCTGCATAGCGACCAGTGTCGGGCTGATCGGTCTGCAAAGGTGCACAGGCTAATCTGAACGCTCGCTGTATGAAATGAAACATGCATTTACTCTAAGCATGGCGCAAAATTTTAAGATTTTTTTCCAAGAACATCCGGTCGTGTTAGCGGGGGGTTAACGCCCAGGATCTATAATCCAAAGGTCGCGAGTTCGGGCCCGACAGTTGTTGCGTGTCTTTTCTAGTCTGGGGATTATTTCACCCGCTGTATCATCTCATTCGTTCTTCCAGCAGCCCGAAATGAGTGAAAATACTGTTGAAAGGCAAAAAACACCAAATCTATACAGAGGCAAAATAACTATGAAGGTAGATAAATCGTATCGTTTTCGAATATATTAGCTTACCAATTTATCTTTCTTACCGGTCGAGAAAGCTAATTTGAACAAGAATAAAATTTCCTTTTAAAAGGAAGGCTTGCACAGCTATAACAGTGAAATTTTCATGAGTTGTTATTGAAGTGAACCCGATTGTTAGTGCACTTTCTGTTGCTTACTTTGATTTAGCAAAGTATTTAATTTCTAACTTCTTGAATGGTGGCATTGTCAGAAAGACTGTTTCAAACCCATGTCTATGGAATCTTGGCACATCACGCTGCTCTGGCATTCAACACAGGCAACGAGGCAACATACTATAAAACACGATTGTTTTCGCATACTTCTTACATTACTTTCAAACTATCATTCTTACGGACCCGGCAGTTTGGTATACCTCTTAGTCAGACCAGATTTTCGAAGAAATTCCGTCTAGTATAAATGCAGTGCTTGAATAAGGTTTTTCACCAATTCGTTACCTGGTCGTTGTAGCCCAAAAATTGTTTTCAAGCATTTCTTGAATATGCAAGTTAATTCAGTAAAACTTTTGAGTCCTATTTCAAGAGTAGGGGGTCGGATGTCCGTGGGACTATACTTCTGAAACAAACTTATCCTGATGAGCAGAACAAGCAGATTCCTTGTGAGTTGTCTTCGTTGCTTGTATTGAATTCCAGGCCAGTGTGCACATCTGAACTTGGCATCAAAAGAAGAAATAAATTAATATTTACTGAAGTTTACTTTTGGTTTAAGTGGCATCACTGGCAGTGACTGCAACAAAACTTTGACACTCTGAGAAGAAAATGCATGCTGTTATTGTTTTGACAATAACTTGCTTTACACCATTGGGAATAACAAAGCACGGAACCTATTGCGTTCGTATTTCCATGAATCCCGACAAATGAAAATTATCTTTTATATTTATGCTATGTTTTTACGTCAATTTTGTTTACTCATTCGTGAAGTTCTGACTAATTAAACGCCAAGCAAAGGGCGAATAATAGTTACGTGTTGGTAATGAAGTACAGCAGCCGTCACTATAACGTATATCAATCGTTACGTCGGCCAATCATCTATTTGAACTATCCGTGACGTTGCTTACGCGTAAGATTGCATGAATGTGTGTTGTTCGTGGATGTATGAACATCGTCAGTCCAGTGTAGGTTCATCTAAGGAAATCGTCGTTGAGTGTAAATATTTCTCTGTACATTTGTATAGCTGAACTAAGAAGGCAACATTAGAGAGTGTTATAAAAGTAAGAAAAATGTCCACACACCCCAACCCGCACCTACCGCAAGCACAGTAGGCCCTTGTTCTACCATAATCCAAATAAGTAGGACGCCCCGGCACTAGAAGTTATACCCAGCATCATCGCACCAACCAACCAACCCCTCCCTTGTCATAAAGCTGTCAATGAATCCCTAACAGTTTCAAATTTTAACAATTCTGAGTTTCAAATGTTAACAACTCTGAATTGTCCCCTTTTTCTGTATCATTGATCAGGCTATTCATGAACATGTTGATTGCCTAAAGGAAATTTATCAGATGCTAAAAATGTGTACATAATATATCGCTTTGCGCCATGGAAAGGCCTGTTGCAATGCGTAAGCGTTAAGTACTCACCGACATTACCGACTTTTACATACATAACACGGTCAGTTCTACATACAAGCAATTAAGCCACACATTTATTGTAATGCGTATCTTGGACGCACACGGCGGAAATTCTGTCTACTTCCAGCATATTTATTCGTTTAACCTTCTGATTTTTTCCCACATAATAGACTTTTTTCCAAAGTGTTTCCCCTTTTCATCCTCACGGAGCATGTATTACGGTGCACAAAGTCGGTGCAGGGGGGCATGCTGTTTGGACACTGGTTTCCGCCACATGTTTCTCTGTACCTGACTGTGCCGCTTTTGGTAAATTCATGCGCCGTGCGGCTGAGGAGGGGAAAACCATTGATTCCAGTGTGTAGTTTTTAGGAAGTGACTGTACTCTGGCACCATGGATGCAGTGCCACATAAGTAGAAAAAATATTCAATGTTCGCTGTATTTTTTATTATTATTATTTTTACCTCTGTGGAGCCTTTATCCGCGGTGATAAGATAAATGTATATGTAATGCATGATGTACATAGTCTCTTATAATTCTGTACAGAATGGTTTGGTGTATTTTTACATGTCTGTATATAAACATGTATGCACTGTGATGTTGTACACCAAAATGAGACTTTAATAAACCGTAAACTCTAGATAGATGGAATACATGTTTTTCAGTTAATGTGATAAGAGAAGAAAATCGTCAAAAGCGCTTGTTTCTAAATCTAAACAATAAATTTGAACTCTGCTCTTTCAGTTTTTACAGATACACGTATCAGCCCACTCCGGCATAAGCGCAGTCTTATCAGTCTATCCTCAGCATGAAAGATGTCTGCATCATGGATCATCTTGAAGATTATTTATGCCGAAAAAGACTGATCAGATCCCATGAAGGCACCGGCGCTGGACAGTGTGCCGGCTGCTCTGACCAGTCAGATTATGCGATGCCCTAAGGCCTATTTTCGCGACGCCGCTGCATGATTTTTGGAAAAGCTAATGCTTTGCGCTATTGCTATATATAAACACTGCAGTACACACTCTCCAGGTATTTTCCGACTAAGTGTGACGTATCGTTTCTTCCGAAAATAACTCGATATCACTAAACCACTTGAATACTGGCTTGCCGCCGAGACGGCAACCCAAAAATCGGCGCAGATTAAATGGAAATGTGTTTTGTTATGTGTCTCTAGTTGAAGATTTGACAATAACTTTCATGAATAAGTAAGTTATGTCGGTAGGCACCCACAACCGTAATTTTGACACTGGGTAGCGACAATGACCTATCTCAAAATTGACCTGTCCAATTTGCAATTCCAAAATGGACCGCGGTCAATCTTGAAATGGACCTGATTTCAAAATAGTTATCAACATGTTGCTTTGTTTGTTTGTTTGTTTGTGTGTATTAAACCGAAAGTAGAAATCGAAAGTAGATCTAGGACGAAGAAAAGAAAGTTTTGAATATCTGCGTCTGTTTTCGATAACATTTCTATTGTAAAATTACAAAAAAGAGAAACATTTTGAATTAATATAAGACAGAGTGCTAGTATACAAAGTGCAGTACGACGGGAAAAAAGAAGATGAAATATCCATTGACCTTTGATATTATTTGGCTAAATTTTGACATACGCGTTATTTGACCAATGGAATCTAGAGAAATGTGGAACAATATCGAAATTATACGAGGCTGCGCCTCGAAAAAGTAAAAAAAGAGTATTTAAAAAAATGGGGCTATAAAGGTGTTATGAAATGTCATAAAGATTATCTGAAATGCGGTAAAGATAAACTGAAATAATGCAAGGGGGTTCAGAGAGAAAGAAAGAGAGAGGGAAGGGGAACTGTGGAAGAGGCGTGAAGCGCGGGATGTGACGTAGGGCGAAACACGATTTGAGGGGGTGGGGTGGGGGTGATCTGAAAAAGAGTCAGAAAGATGATTTGTAAGGGGTCAATAAAGTCGATTTGAAATTGAGTAAGAAAGATCTCCCAGCAAGCATGGCTAAATGGGTCCCATATGGGCAGAACCTGGGCATAATGCCCAAATAGGACCGATGTGGGTCCCATATAGGAAATTTAGCCCATGTGGGACCCACATAGGGCCATTATTGGTTATCTTATTTTCTAAACACATACAATTTTGTTGTGGTGAAAGGAAAATATATATAAAGGGTGCTATTTGATTTTCATGTATACTGTTTCTCTTTACAAGAAAGTTTAAGTGGTTATTTATGGACCTTTATTTCAAATCATTACCAAACGGGTCCCATATGGGCAAACCCACATTTTGCCCACATTCTACCTGAAAAATATCTAGTAATGTTTTAATTACAATCAATATACTCATTCCATTACAAAACTGAAAATAAATTCAATCAAGTTTAATACTTCTTTCACCATTTGCATCTCTTTTGTTGGTCATTTACATCTTATCTCTTACAAACGTGCCATCAAAATTCAAAACCTACTGGAAATAATATTTTCCTGCAATAAGTTTACCTATGTAGTATGGATTTAGCATCTCGAAAAACTTCCCGCAAATCGCTCAGTGAGCGATGATGGGATACTTCAATTGTGCATTTGTGCACATTTGACATCTTCTACGTCTTCGTGGAAGCTATCGTGGAAGCTATCGAAATAATCAGTAACACAAAAGTATCAGAGTTAAACCAGTAATAGATGTACAAAAGTGGGCTGGACATGGGCTAAATCTGGGATGGGGCCCATATGGTTCCCATATGCCACCCGTATGGGCTTGCCCATGTGGGTCCCATATGGAGCCCGGTTGCAAAACCCATGTTGGTCCCATATGGTTTGCCCATATAGGACCCATATAAATACCCACATGGGGCCCATATGGGCCCCATATATTTTGCTGGCTGGGGATGGGGCGAGAACGATTATTTGTCTGGAGTACACTTAATACATGTATATCTTTCACTTGTACCCCGCCTTGTGGTACAAGCCGTTTTTCATAGTGACGTGATTGAGTATTCATCTTGGAAGCAAAGGGGTCCCGGTTCGATCCTCGTTATATGAGTTCGTGACAGTCGTGTTATGTTCACTACGTGAAGCCGATCCATGACTATATGAAATCAACAGGGGAAAAAACACAGCGGATCTAGCTCATGATTTCATGGGGTGACTATAATTAATACAGTCGACACACAACGTTTAAACAGCGTCGTATATGAGTCTTTATAACGCCATGCTGTTTTCACCGACGTGAACTTAATTGGATACACTTTCATTGCCTCCTTCTGAATTGGGTTCTACTTGTAAAGGAAAGAATTTGCTCCTGCAGGAGCAAATTCTTTTCTTTAAAGGTAGACCCATTTTGGAAGGAATTCAGCCAGGGAAGCAAACGAGAAATCGTGAAAGTGGCCTCCCTTTGTAAAAATGGCGGGAAAACATTGAGATATTCACATTTATATTAATGCTATGTTCACAATGTTGAAACCAGGTCTGATATCATGACGTTAACATAAACGTTGATCCGTTATGATTTTGGAAAGGTTATGTCTATAAATTCTTTATTAGTGGTAGACACCATTAAGTTATGCCTCATAGAGATTAAACAAAGGGTTGTCCATTTTGTCAACAACAGAATATGCTACGGCCAAGATCGGAATATTTACTATACACGCGAACTTGAAATAAAGGACTATTTATTAGGTCACAATAAGACATCAAGTGCATGACTGCTATTATATCTTCACTGTTTCAGTTGCCGTACTTGATACTTTATTTGATAATACATACAACTTTTCATCTCCCGTCCGGAATTTTTGATGAACAGGGCGATGGTTTAGGTATATCTTACATATTAACTGTATCTGATGTGGCGTCTTTTTCAACTTGTCTCGTTGAGCCGTCAGTTGCGACTTTTCTTCCTATATTGATAACCGTTATTGCCAGAGTTGTAAAATATGAAGGATTTTATGCATGTGGCCTCAAACTTCTAGGACACAACAGAAACTTGTTTTTGACAGACACGTTGAGAAACAGGTGACTATCTTTATGTCACCTTCTGTTTTCTGAAGGTGTAAACCCCTCGTTCTAAAAATGTTCACATCCTGATAATTACACGAATGAATATATGGAGAGATCCTCGATAGCGGGAACCATGATTTCGCAGAATGTATGAAATTATCAAAGTGCATATGAAAACTTTCAGTGTAATACAGAAATATAGAGAACCTGTCTACTTTTTTTAGACATAATGATTATGGGCTGGTGTGTAGTTTTCGTCTTTTTATGAAACACTGCGCTGATATTTACAAAGTTTCAATTCCACCTCCGTAATATCATTCAACATGTACTTTGTTGAAATCTGTGCATTTCTGGCAGCATAAATATTCCGTTCTTGGTCGTAGCCTATCCTGGTTGTTGCTAGGCCATTGACATTGTCACAATACAACATCGTCTCTAGTTCCGCTTTCGTGCCCTTTACCTTGCTGTCAGAGTCTATTAATAAAGACAAGTAGGTTAAACAAAATGGCTGCGATATTGAATATTATTCTGTTTACAGGTATAAATCATCTTTTCTATCTATCTATCTATCTATCTATCTTGGCAGCAAGATGGGTATCCGGCAGCAAGATGGGTATCCAATGATTACTCTCCCTACAGCAGCGTGACAAAAATGATGAGTAACCTTGGATGGCGGTCGCTTGAGTGCAGACGTTACGATGCGCGTCTCGCTATGTTTTATAAGGTAGTGTATGGCCTGGTTGCTATTCCCGTTCCGTCATATTTCGAACGGCCCACCAGATATACTCGTCACATGCATCCTCTCTCTTACAGACAGATCCATACATCTGTCTGTTATTATCAGTATTCATTCTTTCCCATGACTATTGTACTATGGAACAGATTACCAGCTGATCTCGTCCAAGTTTCAGATCTTGACTCCTTTAAATTAGGAGTCAGTAAGATCAGTCATACCCTCCCCTAAACATAAATACTGTTTTTATCCTGATTTTAAACTCTTCTTAACACTAACCCTTTCATCTATATTTCACCTTTCTTTTTATCTTTTTATTCTGCACTATCTCACTTTTTACTTCTTTTACTAACACACCATGCGTGGTGAAATCCAAATAATACCCGAAAGGGGGTTGTGGATCATGTCAAGATAGATAGATAGATAGTTTACAGGTATAAATCATCTTTTCTATCTTCTTTGTATTTGTCTACTGATATAGCCGTATACGAGAGTGTTTAATACATCAATTTTATCACCAAAAATTTAGTAGGGTCGACTATATTTTATTTTTGTCACGTAAAGACTTAACTTCCGTACTTACACAACATCTAAAGCGAAACAAGAGCTGTCTTTTTTCCCGCTGGTGGGTGAGTGATTGAACTCGGGTTTAACGTCCCACAAACAAGTAGGTCATACGTAGACGGAACCTCGATTTAAAGTCCCATCCCAGGCAGGGGACCGGAGAAGCGGGGGATCGATCTTGAGATCCCTGGATTGGTAGTGTAGCGTGTTATCTACTACACTACCGACTGGTAAAAATTTACAAAAACGAGCGAAAAAGATTAAGCCTTTACATGACCTGTAATTTATGTGAAACGCCGACCCCCGAATAGGACTGGAGGAGGGGTGGTGGGGACGCTTCTCACTACAGTTTCGTCATTGTACTGTAATGATCGTGATTAGCCAACTTTGAACAAATTAATCATCCTTAAATGATTTACATTATTCACGTTTGCAACTCAAATGACCTACTTTCGATATCATAAACCTGACTGAATTGATAAAAATACAATGTTCGCAGGCATAGTACCCCATTAATTATCCTGATTTTGTTTAATCTACATCGCCGGACCGGGAACCAGAAATCGAAAATGTTTTGTCCTTTTTCAAAACATGTTCCCCGAGTTTTTCTCTTTCTTTTCATTTTTATTTTCAGTTTGCCAGTCATATGACTCAGTTTATGCAAATCAATCCTCACAGTGATTTTTTTTTATTACTGGGTACTTGCAGGACTATGGAGACGATGCTAAAGTGTATGAACACTTTTTTATTATGAAAATCTTTTTCTGTGTCAAATATGTTGATCTGGATATACACTTTTTGCTCAGCACTGCCCAATCCGGCACACAACATTGACAATGGCGACGTTGAATCAACGTTGATCAACATGATTTCAACGTCGTGTGCCTGCTTGGGCTGTCATAATGTTTAGGGACATTACAGCAGGCGCATGACGTCGTACTGACGTCGATGCGACGAAAAGACGTCGCATCGACGTTAGTACAACGTCATTTTGACGTCATGTGCGCGCTGGGAATACTTGCCTTCAAGTGCTTCAGTGAGCAAAAATTCTTTCAAACATTCGTTATTGGGGTATCAAATTGATTTGGGCTACAAGTAGGACAAGGACCTGCTGTGCATGCAGTAGGTGCGGGCAAGGTTGTTCGGATTTTTTTCTCTCGTCTATCCTATTTCCTCCTTTAGCTCCTTGTCACTCAACTACGGCGCTTTAGAACAGAGAAAAAAAACGATCAGACTTGTCAATGTATAGATCCCTTCGATGGCAGTCGTAAAATATAGTCGTAGTGATGTTCATTTTGGGAAAAGTCAGTCAAGCCATTCATGATGGTGAAAAATCAAAAGATGAAGTCAGGCACTAATCCATATCCTGCCCCCAAAACCGGTTTTACGGGATCCCAATCCTTGTTCAACCTTAGCTTCTGTATTAAACCAGTTGAGCGTTAAATGAACAAGCAAGAGACATGAAATACTCAGGCCCTAACTAACCATAACGAATAGCTTATTTTGGGTCCATCATTGAGGCTGATTCCCGACCCACAATTAAAGACGATTATTTTTAGAAGTTATATACCAGGGCCGTATTCATAAAACGACTTAAGTGGTTGCTATGCTGTTGCTAAGGCTAAATTTCTTTAAAGGAGATTCCCTACAACTGTGAAATTTGGTCTGGAGGAACAGTCTTTGTAAAATTCTGGTTCCGACACGCCTTGATGCATAAGTTCATAGTGGCGGCGATAGAATTTTGAGTCAGTTCTGTTCAAGCCGGGGTATCCAAAGCGAACCAGCGACCTTCCACAAGCAGCATATGACCGCAGCCTCGAATGACAAATCCACATTAAATAATCATGATGACAACCTTTAAAACTTGGCTGATCACTGTAAAAAAAAAAACTGTTGAAGGGGCGTTAACCTCCAAATTATCCACCCATTCAGGGTTAAACTGCCCTTTTATGTCCCAATCTACAGTATGTTTGCGGTATGACGTACAAGTCAAAGTTTCCGTTCCTTCATTTCCATAAATATCAAGTTAGTGAACATCAAGTCAGCAGTGAGCGGTAGCAATAACAAACACTACTTACTGCCAGCAGTCGCTGCTCACTGCGCAGTTACAAACTGTGCTAGCACTGAGCAGTGGCTGCTGGAATAATAGTAGGCATGGTAGGATAAACAGTAACTGTGGCCATTGCTGCTGAAGTGACCTCTGATTTGGCAGTGGCTGCTCACTGCTGAACTTGATTATCTTTTTCTTTATTTTCAGGAATAGCGCTAAATATGGTTGCCGCACAGATTTATTGCAGGAATAGGTGTGGAACTAAATGCTGTAACGGTAAGAAATATGTCACGTGACGTAGGACATACGCAAACAGCGAGTACCTTGACTAGCATGTCTGCACAAACAGAATATGTTCATAATAATAAATAGGAATCAGTCGGATCAGACAAATTAAAACATTTATATTAAGCGGTAACAAATTTGGCGGTGAAGAAGAAAGGCGCCAAAATATAAGTCCGCCAATATGCAGATAAGAGTTTTTGTGCGTTTTTTTCTTGTATGCGAATGTGAATATTCAGAAACGTTCGATTTCTAATTTGAGCTTTTGCTTATCCTGTATCTTGTAAAAAAATTAAAGAAAGCGAATACACATATAATGTTTACATGTAAAAATAAATTACAATGTCCTATAGTATATGCAGTAAAAGAAAAAGTGATAGGTGTTCTCAATACACGTGGTTTCGATTTGTTTGTCTGCTAGTTTGAATGGCGTTAGTCCAGAACAGCTATAACGGGGAGACGTAGAATCTGTTTTATGGAAGCAGCACACTGTAAAGAAATTCCGTAGATATTACGGTAGAATAACTGGAAACCAGATGCCAGTCCTTTTCCTGATATGTTTACGGGCGTTTGCCTGTAAGACATAGTTGGAAATCAGGAAATGGAAGTGTTATGTTAACTGGCCGCACTCGAAAATAACTTAATATTGTTGAAGGGCTATCTGACCAAAACGGCACCTGTTCTATTCTGCCCTACTCTGCTTGATGATTCCTGCAATTTTTACGGGCGCCAGTAAAAATAACGGGAAAAGGACTGGCAGCTGGTAAAATCTACGGATTTTTTTTACAGTGACAATGATCAGTCATCACCAAAACCCCTTGAGTTTTGATGTACATGTGTTTGCCTTTGTTACGGGGCGGGGCGTATTTCAATGGTCAGGAGCTAATTCACCAGGTACAGTAATTACAGCTGACTTCAGATAGGGTCATCTAAAGATATGCGGGATCTTTACTGACGAGAGTGGTGTAAAGAAAGTTAAAGCATGGGTGTCCGTTTGCACAAACGTACGCACATGGATTCTTATTTCCTCTAGTGCAGACGGACAAACCATGCTCTATCTTAAAACTTATTTATTTTAGATGATGAAACGTGTAGTACCAACAACACCTGTGTAAGACATGGGAGAAAACAGTTCTGTTCTGGTAAGAGTGATTTCCTTTTCAGGGTTTTTATTCTTTATGCACCAAAAGGCAGACAACAAATTTCACATCTGCAAAAACTTAAAAAATGCCTTGTCCAAGAAATTTCATATTGAGAATTTAAAGACTAGAGGGCAAACAGTGTAGATCCACATGAGGCGGCTCATAATGAGCCACCTCATCAGGATCTACGCTGTTTGAAAATTATGCTATTTCCGTCACTGGTGCTTAAAGTGTTAAAGCAGTACTTTTAGTTGTTTGTGAGACAGAGACCGCAAGTGTGAAGCTGAATCTGAATAATTAGTGTCATGCATGACGGTCTGCTCTTGGTTTCAGCATGTTCAGGCTCGAGAGATCAGAACCAAAACCTTTTTAGGGACCAGTTGAATAATTCTGAACCATTTGGGGTGAGTAAGGGAAGATTTGCCTTAAATACATTATTTTAATAAAGTTTTGTTTCTGTTTTGTTTAGTTCTGTTCTAGTGAAATTGAAATTTTCAGGGTTCTGAAGAGCAGGTTTAGGAGATCTGTTTTCGCAGTAGCTTAGTTTATGAAAAAAGTGCGTTATCATCATGCACTATTACACATAAAACATAGCCTAACATGTCTACAGTTTATTTTATTTTATTTATTTATTATTGATTTATTAATTATTATTCATCTGCTGTTTCTCCCAGATGGGTTGTCTTACTGTTGGGAGCCTACCAAATGTTGTGGATATATGACCTGCTGTCCCTCAGATTCACAATGTTGTGAGGGTTCAATCACCTGCTGCCCAAAGGACGCCATATGCTGCGGGATGGGCACGTGCTGCCCAGCAGATTCGACATGTTGTGGGTTTTCCACTTGTTGTGCGAAGGGCAGTACTTGTGATGGCATATATTGTAAAAGCTCATCAAGGTAACATCTAGCTTACGCAATCGGAACACCGCTCGGCCAATTCCGTGGAGTGAGTGCGTGAGTGAACTCGGGTTTAACGTCCCACCAACAACGAGGTCATATGGAGACGGGACCTCGGTTTAAAGTCTCATCCGAAAGACCGGAGAAGCGGGGGATCGAACTTGCGACCCCTGGATTGGTAGTCCGGAGTGCTATCCACTACGCTACAGCTGCTCCTCAATTCCGTGGAATTGCCCGAGCGGTGCTCCAATTGCTAGCTTACGATCTTACTAGCTTACGAGCAGAATTGCTCAGTTTCAGAAATTCAGTATATATGAAATTAACAGTCGGCTGTTAAGGAATTGCTTTTTCAAGCAAAGTCCTGTTTCTAGCTTTTTATGGGCACGAGAAGGAGGAGTAACATGCTTGGACGATTAAGCCTTTAAGCGCCAAAAAGCAGACGACAAAATTTACGTCTACAAAATATTAAAGAATGTTTGGTCAAAGCTATATCATATTGAGAATTCAAAGACTAGATTCTAACAGTGCAAATCTTGATGAGGCGGCTCATTATAACCCACCTCATTCATTAGGATATACACTGTTTGCAAATTCAGCTATTTTCGTCTCTGGCGCTTAAAGTGTTAAGATCTAAGCGATGATTTTCCATATTACTCAATACGAACATGTGTTATTGTTACCTATCATTAGAACCGTCTCGACGAAACGGTTCCAGTGAGGGACCACAACATAAGAAAATGTCTCAGAATTATCCTCAGATACTTCTCTTATCAGGAGGGCTGCTCAACTGACTGACAGATGAACTAACCATGCATGCATGGAAAAATGGAGGTTTCCTGGCATTGGCTTCCGTAGGCGAAAGGCATTATCAATCGGAACACCGATCGGCCATTTCCGTGAATCACGGAATTGGCCGAGCGGTGCTCCGATTGAGGCATTATTGGTTATCCCCTCGGGGATAACCATATTAAGATAGGAATTCGTACTCGATTGTACGCCGTTTCCTTTTGCTTTGCTTTCGCCGTTTCCTACAGGTCCCACTATCTCCCGGTACTTCTACATTTGGTTGGTTATCCCCTCGGGGATAACCATATTAAGATAGGAATTCGTACTCGATTGTACGCCGTTTCCTTTTTGCTTTGCTTTCGCCGTTTCCTACAGGTCCCACTATCTCCCGGTACTTCTACATTTGGCACACCCAGCTACGGGGTTCTCGCCAGCATCGCTAATGCATGATCTTTATAGCTCTTTATGTTACCTTATACAAACAGTTACCTGAAAGTATGATACAGATCAATAACAAGTTCTACTTGATTAACGCTAAATGCAGGTTCCACTATTTACCGGTACTCGCTCCCATAGTTTGGCGCACCCAGCTGCAGGGTCCCTTCCAGCATTGCTAAGACACTGTAAAACATATCCTGAAGACTTCATCTCGCCTAATACAAGAATCTCACCTAATACAAGCACTTACCAGAGAGTACAGTCAACTTACGAAGAGCCATTACTAAACAGTACAGGTCATGTAACAACAGTTAATAGCACTAAAGCTCACCTGATACAAGCAATCACTAGACAAAAAGAAAAAAACTGCCAAACTCGCCACTGACCAACAGCTTCAACAAATCCAAGAATACAATAAAATTAACTTGTATTGCTGCCATTTTTCTGCTTTATCAGTTACATCCTATAGATTCTTTTGCTAAGGGATAACCTCTCAAGCTTTTTCAAAAGCTAAACTTGTGAGAGGGAGTTTGAACCAGGATAGCCTTGCAAAGTCGTTGGGATACCGAAGAAGACAGACTTGCCTAACCCATATCTTTTTATATTTATTTTCAGATAAGGTCTCTTGAATCATGGAAAACAATTAGGTTTATACATGTATGTGAAAGTAGCCTAACTCTCAATTAATCCAGGGCAAGTTTACGCTGGTGAACGTGCAAATCTATCTACCCCTACCTACTCCTTGATAATGTCTTCCCACCTTTTCTTCTGCCTGCCTCCTTTTTAGCTCGCCTGAACGAAGTTCAGGAAGAGCTATTGCACTACCCCCGGCGTCGCCGTCGGCGTTGACGGCGGCGTCGGCGTTAGCAATATGTTAAAGTTTTAAGTTAAAGTTTTTTATGTGATGGGCAAGGCGCTGTCAGGCGAGCTATCCTGTTCCTGTGACAGGTCTTGTTTACAATATTACCTTTTGAGACTTGGTATTTATTGTGCTTATAATTTTCAGTAGTTACCTCTTTTAGACCCAGTTTCCAAACGCTTATTCATTCTGTTTATAATTTTCAGTGGGTATACGTCTTATGGATTCAGCTGGTTCTACCTGGTTGCAGTCCTATTACCAGTAAGTGCTCTCCTCGCCCTCTGCAACTACCGACGCCGCCGACAAGCCTTACTAAGAGGTAGGTAGTTAGTAGAAACAAACCGTAATAATAAAAACTTTATTTTACCTTTTCACATATTGTTGCAAAATCTGAAGTGAACATGGATTATCTATGTGCCAGGCTCTTATCTAAAACATTATCCGCTTTCCTGCATGTTGACCCAATATGGCTCAAATGCATTTTTCACAGTTGACCACACCGGGTAGGCGGCAATCGAAAACGCTCTTAACGATCGATTAACGCGGATCAAAAAACGTTAGAAAGAGCATTTTCGATTGCAAATTGTCGCCAATATGCAATCGAAAACGCTTTTTCAAATGGTATTTGATCCGCGTTCGTCGATTGCACGAGCGTTTTCGAATGCCGAATAACCGGTGTGATTCTGGGACCCAAAAACTAGAAGGCCAGTCTATCTTGACTGCAGCAGGCTCTCGCTCTCTCGATGGTAGTTTCGCACACAAGTGGGTTGATTGATTGATTGATTGATTGATTAATTGATTGATTGATTGATTGATTGATTGATATGTTGTTTTACGTCAACGGTAAACAGCTATGGTCATGTCGGGACAGTCAGTTAACCTAACCACACTATTCCTGGGCAGGCTTAGACCTCCTAAGCGGTTAACCAGTACTAAGTGCACATACTTTCGCCAGTAACTGACAACTGCCCTTCTTGAATCAGCGAAAGGAGAAACGAAAGTATGTGACCAGACCGGGTATCGAACCCAGGACCTCTGACTTATGAGTCAGGTGCCCTACCGATTGCGCTACACGGCCCGGCCACATGTGGGTTGACTGCATCAGTTCTCGGTATAAGGCCTGCTGTATAAAAGATTTGCAGACCTTACAGAGGTTAGATGCTCTTTTCTGTTAAAGTTCAGTACAATATTAATAGCATAGCTGAATGAATTGAAAGGAAAAATTCAAATAATGAAAGAATGTAGCACCATTTTAGGTATGTAGAACTCCATCATTAGGATCAGTATGTTATTGCACGTGTACACATCATAAATATGTTTACACTTTTCTACCAAAAACCCAAACAGCTGAATTTGCAAACAGCGTAGAACCTAATGACCACCTCGTATCGAGCCACCTCATCTAGATCTACATAGTTTATCCTCTAGTCTTTGAATTTTCAGTATGATGTAGCTTTTACGAAACATTCATTTTTTTTTAATTTTGCAGATGTAAATCCTGTTTTCTGATCTTTGGCGCTTAAAGGGTGAAAAGATTATTTACTTTCGTAACAGTTTCACTGACATATTTTAGTGGGGGGTTAGCCGCTGAGTCCTTGACTTCCACTACAGTGGTGTTAATCGAGATAACCGGTAAGATCATCAGAAATAATTATTTTCTTTTTATCATAGCATCCAGTCAGTGCTCTACCAGAGGTCAGGTGATAGCACCACCACCAGGTTACCAAGGACTGGTTCGTGTTGGCATTGAACCAATTTCAGCAACAAATGCCGGGTACGACCAGCCACCTCCGGCATACGACACCGTCGGAGACAGTAACACAGAGACTGTGGGTCAGCCACCTGACATTCCAACAGCCGCACCACCGTCTTATTTCGATCTATATAAAGATGCGGAAGTGAAAACAGACGAAGAACCGTCGTCCGGAAATGATTCCGAGCAATTAATAAGACCTGATGCTCAAGAAAGTAGTGCAGACACAACCCGAAATTCCTAGTTTCTGGTGGAATGTCAGGGAACCACCTAGCAATAAGCAAGTTCAGACTGCACTTTATTCCAGATTTTATATCTTTACTTTATCATTTATCATTTTTAAACATTCTCTCAAACCATTCCATTTCCTTCCATCCCGGTATTTTGCACCCTCTGCATTAAAATGTAGACAAATGGTCGGTGGTCCGTTTCAAGAACAAGGATCTCCATGGGGTTTGATATTCCTACATGCAATTAATTCTTGTTTATTTAATAAGCATTAAGTATGCTTCAAAATTAGGATGTACTTACATTTTAGGCCATCTTGAGAAATATTTGCAACAATAATTCGTTACAGGGTGCAAATTAGCAGGTCATTGTACCATACAATAACAGACAAATTATGTTAGATTCATGTGCCATTATTCTGACGAATGTTTTGCTTTTGTGTGTGTGCCGGGGAGAGGGAGTGGGGGGGGACTGCTGACGACGGGGTCAGGATAAGGATGTGCCATATCTATAAATACAGATGGGTGCTTCATTAAGCGTTTCAAGTGTTGAATTTTATTGAAAATATGTTATTTAATCATGAAAATTGTAAATTGAACATCATCTTGTGCCTATATTTTATCATAGATATATGTATATATCAATTTTTGAAGGTGTGAGTTGATTGTATTGGGTGTTAAATTGTTCGTATATAAGCTTACCCGTTTATACCGTATGTTGTATAGATTTTAGTGAGCTCCAGGGCAGTATATGATGATAATTCTGTACAATTTTTGTGATCCATAATTAGCACAGCTTCCGTGAAGCTGTTCTACTGAGGGTCCCCTTATATTTTGGGGTGAGAAACAGACACATTTATTTTAGAGATATCCTTAAAATCTCCATCTAGACCCTGAGATCTCACAAAATACAATTTAGCGGAGACAGAAGAAAAGGAACATTAAGTTTTGCCCTACGTATATTAAAGCTACCTGAAATGTGCGTATATATTGGGACACCTAAAATAATTAATTTTCCATTTGGGACAAATGGAAAATTCACTATTTTAGGTATCCCAATACTTAAGCACATTAGGGTATTTGGAGTGATAAAACTGAGCCATACTTAGTGAAAATGGATCGGAGTTCATATTTGAATTGGGATGAATCGGGTAAGGCTGCTCATTTGCTCCTGGCTCTCCTTAAAAACAGTGAAAATGAGCACTAATCAGAATTCATGGCTGTATAGGGTGATGCCATAACACACGTTTTCTGTTTGTGCGGTTCAGATGGAGTGGTTGGTCTACAGTTAGTCCACAAGTCAGCCCTCACCCCAGCAGGCACATGACGTTGAAGTGACGTTGTACTGACGTTGATGCGACGTCATTACGTCGCATCGACGTCAGTACGACGTCATTTCGAAGTCATGTGCCCACTGGGACAACTCTTTTTTCGATACTATATTCATTTGACTATAAAACGATACTATCTCATCTATCGAATGACCAAAAATATCAAAATCAGTTATGAAACTCTGAAATGATATGGGTTGTTCCTTTCTAGAACAATCCTTAAAATCTAAATTCACCTTTTAAAAAGCATGGAACTAGATTTTTAGGACAGCTTTTGAAAGGAAAACCCAATTTCTTGTAACCAAAGAAATACAGTTGTTTGTATTTAGGTCACGCCAGTACATAGAGAAAACACCAAGTTTTCATCCAGGTCTGGTCGTCCAAAGACTAGTTTATTATGCCATATGGATAACTGTAGATATGTAACAATGATAAATAGAGGATCTTACACGAGTGGTCATTTCATATGAGACTTCAGCGAGTTTCATAAATTTAATATGAAATGACCACGAGTGTACGATTCTGTTTATCATATGGCCCTTTGAAATGGAATTATAAGGCCTTCAAACCTTAGCACTTTGTGATTTGCCTATGTACGTGAGTGTGAGCTCAAAAAAAGACAACCAGTTTTGCGGGCTGACTTGTCAGACTCAGCTATAATTTGTGTATATGTGTATGACTGTGTCTTGCAAATAGACTAAGCTGCCTATACGCAGGTGCGTATTAAAATTTTGTCAAATTGACAAAATTCTAATACAGACTTGCATATTTTCTTGCTGATATTTTGTAAATATGACTAGATTTCAATTCCAACTATCAACAGCTGTTGCAGTTTGAAATTTTTTAGGAGTACTCCTCAGTTTTATTTCAAAAAGTATAAAACATATGTAATATGGAAAATATCCTAGCTAGGCCCTTGCACAGCTATAACAGTTATCATACTTACTTCGTCCTAGACTTTTTCATGATCGTATTTTAAAAGGGTCCATTTCTCTTGTCAGGGGAGGGGTTGAGAACCTTCTGACTCTGTTCAACAGCAGTCTGAGATAGGTCTTCGCTGTTTTCTTTTATTTTCATGTGAATAAATGGAATTTTTTTTTATATTAGTTTGTTAACTGTTCAAACATTTTATGCAATTTTATATGAGAACTCTTGACTATGAGTGTACTTCGAATTTTTATGAGTGTTTTACATTCTGTAAGCCATTTGTATATCCCGCCGCACGTGAATGGCAGGGTATTATTTTCACATTGACTATCTATATGTCTGTCCATCCTTCCATCCATCATCCTTACAACCATCTGTTTGTCCATCCTGTAAATTAAGTGAACTAATAGTTTCGATGATAACTTAAAAGGTATTTATTAAAAGACTTCTGTGCATTGCTCTTGAGACTTTTCTCACTTGAATTGTTAATGTGTTCAAAAAGTTTTTTGACCTTTATTTCCTTTACGACGTGGAATGTTGTGCTGAAACTTCACAGTAATGTTCGAAGTAACATAAGCTTTTTCCTATAATGAAAACATCCTGGACATTCATATTCAGGACATGTTATTTCCCAGGGTTATCTGACCCTGCGTCGTGGCTTTTTACATGTATAAACTCCTGAAGAAAAAAACATTTATTTATAACCAAAGTTGATTTTCCTGAAATTTGCAACAAATGATCAAAACTGTGCTAGCTTCCTAGCCTTGTCAAATTTTACTCTATTCTTAGTTTTCGTAACCTTGTTGATGGTTCGCGGCACCTATCGTAGGGTACAGTCTCAGAGTAGTAGTATTTCAATTCTCATATCGACGTTGGTACAGTCTCAGACACAGGGTAAAATCTATTTATAGCTTTCCATGATCAACTTTTTTTACCGGTAAGACCGTAAGGGTCATGGTAAGCTTGTAACGTTTTAACTCCCGGAAGAATCTCAAAATATGCATAATTGAGTCCTATCTGCAGATCTGCTGCCATATCAGACATACCATAAGAAAACGTCCCTTGCGGTGTGTGCCAGCTAAAATGGTAAATACATAGATCAGCCTGTGCATCCCATAGATACTGACGCCGATTCTGCGCTGTTCACTGTATATCGTAAAAAAACTAAGTATTGAGATAGATAAGTCTTAGCAACAGGGCAGACCCAAATCAGGCTGCTCAGGAGCGTCTGATCAGGGCCTACACTGTTTGCCATTCCATCTCCATCTACCGGATCCATTAGGGGTCAAGTCAGGTAAATTCGGACAGCAGGTAAATTCGGACAGTGACATGTCAGTTGTTTGGAATTAAAACAAAATTAACTGGGCGAACAGTAAAAAAACTGATGAGACAGCTCATTGTGAGCCGTCTCATCTGGATTTTCACTGTTTGCAATGGTATGTCCAAATTTGTCCGCTATCCGAAGTTACCCGATTCGATCCTACTTTATATTGTAAAACCAAACTATTCCATTTTTCGAGGCCCAGCCTCGTATAATTTCGATATTGTTCCACAATTGATCAAATAACGCGTACGTCAAAATTTAGCCAATAATATCAAAGGTCAATGAACATTTAATTTTCGTTTTTTTCTCGTCGAACTGCACTGTGAATACTAGCACTCTGTCTTATATTAATTCAAAATGTTTCTCTTGTTTGTAATTTTACATAGAAATGTTATCGAAAACAGACGCAGGTATTCAAAACTTTCTTTTTCTTCTTTCGATTTCTACTTTCGGTTTAATACACACAAACAAACAAATAGTGCAACATGTTGATTACTTTTTTGAAATCACTGCAATTTCAAGATTGACCGCGGTCCATTTTGGAATTCCAAATTGGACAGCTTATTTTTTAGATAAGTCATTGTCGCTATAATACCCAGTGTCAAAATTACGGTTGTGGGTGCCTACCGACATAGCTTACTTATTCATGAAAGTTATTGTCAAATCTTCAACTAAAGACATATAATAAAACACACTTCCATTTAATCTGCGCCGATTATCTTTTTTTTTAAGATTTTTCTTGTTTAAGATAATTAGGGTCACCAGTTTAGTTATTCGAATGTGTCGAATTTTTACTTAGATGTCGCAATTGCCATGCAAACGACGTAAACTTTGATCAGACAGAAATATGCAGGCTTATCTGAGTGGTCACTATTGACACATACTGTAAGGCACATTTCCCTCATGATGTATTCATAGGCCCAACCCTAAGTAACATTTTTTCCTCGATTGGAGCAGTAAAGACACTTCGTTTTAGTATTGAATGATTGTGTTGTACATATTTTTAATTATAATAAGTTAGTTAAATATGTCATAAATGCCTTATACATGTTTTGTAAAAAATTGTAATACAAGTAAATAATTAAAAACGTATTTCATAGAGTTTAAACTTTCTATTTTCTCTCCATAAGCTCCTCCTAGCACCGAGTGCGCCTGGCCAGAGTGTCATAAAATTTGTATCCATCCTAGAATCAGTTACAACTAACTAACTTAAAACTACCTTTAGTTTTCAAAGTCTTTATTGAGGGCGATGTTACTTCGCAAAGCTGGGCACTAACTAGCCTAGCCACTAGGCGAAGAAGTTATATCAGTCGGCCACTTTATTTTCCCAGTTCCTACAGCTAGTCTATACTTATAGCTCGAGTTCTTCATATACCGGTATCAGAAAAGGAGCAGATTCAAGTTTTATAGACTAGCAAGAGAAAAGAAGCAAAAAAAATGACTTTTTTAAACCTTTCATTATCAGACGAGGGCTAGTCTAGGCACTAACAGGTGCCATATGCTAAGATAAATTAACTGGCTACATATTTATGTCAATGAAAAAGAAATAGATTATTTCCCTTAGATCAGACGTGTGCACTTTCTGTGGCAGCTCAGGAAGAGCTATTGCACAACCCCCGGCGTCGTTGTCAGCGTTGGCGTCGGCGGCGGCGTTAGCGGCGTCGGCGTCAGCAAAATGTTAATTAAAGTTTTTACGTTAAAGTTTTTAAGATCTCATAGTTTCTAAACCCTTTATTCGATTTGAATTATGTTTGGTATGATAATAGATATTGGTCCAAAATTTTATTCAATACCATCCCCACCCCATAGACATGACCTATAGGTCAAGGTCACGGACTTAGAAATTTCATGTTAAAGTTTTACGTCCAAGTTTTTAAGATGTCATATTTTCTAAACCCTTAGATCAATTTGAATTATATTTGGTATGATGATAGATATTGGTCTGACATTTTATTCTACAGCATCCCGACCCCTGCACATGACCTATAGGTCAAGGTCATGGACTTTGACATTTCGTGTTAAAGTTTTACGTTAAAGTTTTTAAGATCTCAGAATTTCTAAACACTTTAATCGATTTGAATTATATTTGGTATTATGATGGGTATTGGTCGGAAAGTTTGTTCAACCACATCCCAACCCCTGCATATAACCTATAGGTCAAGGTCGCGGACTTTGCGATTTTATGTTAAAGTTTTATGTTAAAGTTTTCTGAAGATGTCATAGTTTTTAAACCATTTGATCTTTTTTAATTATAGTTTGGTTTGATGATAGATATTAGTTGGATATTTCATCAACCACATCCCCACCCCTGGACATGACCTACAGGTCAAGGTCAGGGACTTAGCAATTTTATGTTAAAGTTTTACAATATAGTTGTTTAAGATCTCATAGTTTCTAAACCCTTTTATTGATTTGATTTATATTTGTTTTGGTAATAGATATTGGTTAGCAATTTTACTCAACTTGCATCCCCACATGACCTGTGAGTCAAGGTCACAGACTTAGAGAAATTTTATGTTAAAGTTTTACATCAAAGTCTTTGAAATCTTACAGCTTTGAAACCCTTGGATAGATTTGAATAATGTTTAGTATGATGATAGATATAAGTTGGAAAATTTATTCAGCACAATCCCCACCCCTAAGAAACAAATACTAGCAATTAAAGACGGACAAGCGCAGGTTCAGGCGAGCTATCCTGTCTGGCGACAGGTCTTGTTTATTATTATTTGGGTATGTCTATAATGACTAAATTGCGAAATTTGGCGTATTGGATGCTGCACTCAGTATCTTACAGTGAATATGTTCACAACTGGGCCATCATAAAATTACATTGGTGATACCACAAAACAGTGAATTAAAATAGTAAAACAACACCTCATAGCCGTGAACTGGTGAAAGTCGCAAAACATCGCCTCTGATGGACAAGTTAGGGCGAGCTATCCTGTCCGGTGAGAGCTCTTGTTATTTAATGGTATTCTGCCTTTGATTGATGTGAGTCAATCCATTCGACAACTTAGGATGTTTTCAGGAACAGAACCGTAAGATTGCTTCCTATCTGGATCTACAGTCCACTGATTGTTGCCACTGAGTTTTCATTCATTCAGATTTTAACAAATTCTTTCATGAACTACGAATGTGTTTACATTATTTATGTTGACTTTTGTATATCTATATAGTATTTGATTGTTTATACTAAGACATTTTATGTTTGACTTCTCGGTGGTTTTCAATCTAATATTTGCTTAAGAAGCACCGCATATTATAATGACCCACAAAATTTGGACAGAAGTATCCTTGTGCAAACAAGAGCAGACCTAGATAATGCTATGACTGATCAGGGTCTGTAGATTTTAAAGTTTGCCAGCAGTTTTTCATCTCTGATAAAATTAGTTCGTACTAACGGTAACTAACATTTTGGTTGCTAACATATAGGGTGTATCCGGTAAAGACTGTAGGGCATTCATTGAGAAAAAAATGGAAGTATTTAGGCTACCAGCTACCTTTCAGGGGAAGCAACTCTTTTAGGGGTCAACTCTTAACGGAAAGAAATTCCTTTAAGAAAATTGTTTTATTTTGAAAGCGCAACACCATCCAGGAAAGCTATCGGGAAGTCACAAAAGTCGTTTCCCTTTGTAAAAATGGCGAATAAGTATGGCGGTGTACCCATACTTAATGAAAAACATGTTCTTTTAAATGCAACACTAATTGCCTATCAAAAATATATACGTAAGAAGGAATAATCATAATTGAGCCGTGACACGACAAAACCAACAATGTGGTTGTGCGCCCAGCGCAGACTCAGATCTGCCTTGGCATCAGCCCAGTCCGACCAGACTTTTCGCTAAGGGCTTAAAGGGTAGCTAAGGGTCTAAGCTACCTCCATGCGGACAGCGAAAACTCTGATCAGACTGGGCGGATGCCCAGGCTGATCTGAGTTTGCGTTTGACGCACAACCACATTGTTGGTTTTGTCGTGTCGCGGCTCAGTTATTGAGTCTTACCAGTATACAGTGCCTTATCACAACGTACACAAGTTGTGAGTCTATTTATATATGTCTTACGAGCCTTTCAAGAATAGTTTACTTATATCGAGCCGATGGGCGAAAACGGGGCTCCCGGGGAAAAGCCACCTGACCTTCCGCAACCAGACCCCGTGGCTTTCTAACTACGACATGTAAGTATTGCTCATAAATGCGTGTAAACTTCACAGAAACATTGTCTGAAATGCTTCGGCATCTCAACATTTCAGATAATCCCTTGCTGGGTAAACACCAAGCCCATGCCTACTGCCTTCAAGAAAATATGGTAAATTCTGTACGAAGCGGCAAGTATCTGTTAAACATCTAAATTTGCAAAAGGGGCTTAGAAGTTTTCTACTTGGCTGTTGGAGCGTAAAATAGTATAAGTATTGAATGAAATTCACAAGTTTAATATACCCGAAGAATCCCACCTTATACATATGACTTCTACGATTTTAAAACCATTCATAAAATCTTTTGAAATTTTTTTACTATATTTTGTTAGATCGTTTAGCTGGATAACGTCGAATGAAAAGATAGCCTATTATCTTATTTCCAAACAGAAAAGACACAGATCAGCCCCCGCCCCACCCCTCCCCACCCCCATATATATACACATACATGCAGACTAGCCAAAGCCTTTCCTTTTCGCATCAACCATATGCATTCCAAGGCATCTCATGTAGATGGTAGCAAAATTTAGCAATGATAAAAACATTACCATTGACAGACGATAACAATCGTCATTGACAGGAGTATTTGGTGCAAAAGCTGCTCTTGCCAAATTTTGCAAGACTGTGACTGTCAGAGAGCTGTTTTTCTCCTACCCTCCTCCCCCACCCCACCCCATTCCCCCTTCCCTCCACCCCCACCGGAAAAATGGCAATAGGAGTCGGAGTGATGTGGCATTTTAACGGCACATCAGCACATTTTTTATATTATGCCAAACAAATGACTTCTCATACGAAGGTGTATATTATATTATTAAATCTTGGGACATTGTAGAAAGTGACCTCGAGCTTTGCTGTTTTGTTGTTCATCATGATAAACTTTTGAACTTTTGATGAAAGTAATATAAATGTAAATTAACAGTACAGCTTTTGATTAATGGTGCTATGCAAGTTCAATAACACACAACTGGACTTATCCGTTTGCATCTTTTCTTCTTTGAATTGGAGAGAGCATGGACAGATTTGGTGCCAGGAGGTTAGAGCTATGGATTCCTTAAGCCTCCTACAAAATACCGGTAGGGGTCAAGTCGGGTAAATTCGGACAGCTCCGCATGGTGGCCCATAAGGCTGACTGTCAATATCTGTCAAAATTTGATTGATTGATAGATTTTTTGCTTTACGTCCTCGGTAAACAGCTACGGTCATGTCGGGACGGTCAGTTAACCTAACCACACTATTCATGGGCAGACTTAGACCTCCTAAGCGGTTAACCAGTACTAAGTGCACACACTTTCGCGTAACTGACAACTACCCTTCTTGAATCAGCGGAAGGAGAAACGAAAGTATGTGGCCAGACCGGGTATCGAACCCAGGACCTCTGACTTATGAGTCAGGTGCTCAACCGATTGCGCTACGCGGCCCGGCTAAAAGAAGCATTATTATGATTTGTTGCTGTTGTTGTTATTGTTGTTGTAAATGTATGGAGACATGGTGCAGATTCTACAGATGTTGAAGGCATTTTCAAACCTAGGATTCTGAGCTGAATATCTGACCTGTGTGATTTCAGCCTGTTCTTCGGTGATTATTCTTCAGCTTGGGGTTTATGCCTGTTCAAACTGACTTTCATCAGCATGACTTTGCTAGGATGACTGATGAGGCTGATGGTTCTGTAGTCCTGGCAGAGTTGTAGACAGCCCCTTTTATGACTGTGTCTATGGGGTCGGTCATTCTCTTGTTTTCCAGATCTTATTGCAGCTATTTAAAACTCCCTGCCTGTTTGAGCAAGTTCTGCTGTTATATTATCCATTCCGGGGGACGTTGCTGCTGTTACAATCTCAACCTTCTCACAAAGGATTGGTTGTAAGTCTTTTACTGTCTACTGACTGCATTGTCATCACAACTCCCATGATGTATAGCTCTGAGCAATATTCCGTCCTTCTGCTGAGAATCTCTTATTCTTTTATTAGACATTTCCCTGACTTGTCTTGAATAGCTGTGGATCTACCCTGTTAGATCCTTCGCCATCAGTTATGCTCTCTTCTGTTATTTTTGTTCCGGCAAGTTTCAATCTATTTACACTGAGCCTACCTATCCTATCCTCCTTTGCCTTTTCAAGGCCATTTTCGCCCTTTTTTCAGGGCCTTTTGAACCATCATGTTAACTTCCCTGTATTCTTTCGCTCCCTCTGCTCTCATTACATAGGCCAAGAACAGAAGCTGCAATTTGGGCATGAAAAATTCCATGAATTTGACTTAGATTTGCAATTTGTGGAAACAGTATATGACAATAATTTTCTTTCATGGTCCTAAGTTATCTGTTATAGCGTTGTTGTCATGTTTGTTCTTTCAACAATAAGTGACAAGCAAGAGCAATGGTTTTGTTTTAAACATATGAGCCGCGACACGAGAAAACCAACAATGTGGTTGTGCGCCCTGCACAGACTCAGATCAGCCTGGGCGTCCGACAAGTTTGGCCAGATTCTTTGCTAAGCGCTTAAACGGTAGCTAAGGGTCTAAGCTACCTTCATGCGGACAGCGAAGACTCTGATCAGACTGGGCGAATGCCCAGGCTGATCTGAGTCTGCGCTGGGCGCACAACCACATTGTTGGTTTTGTCGTGTCGCGGCTCAATATTTGTTTTTACTGTGCAAACGCTTGATTTGAAGTGATTTGAGGTGATTTGGCATAATTTCAAACACTTGTTGAAAGGCAAAAAGAATAAGTTATATTGAAATATGGTCGTAAGCTACCGAAATAGATGCATACTTGTGTGTCTAATATACAGAACTCGATATTACCCCCATCCATGTGCTTGAGATGTCTTTTAACTTTATTATATATACTACTCAAAAAAGGTATAACATCGCCTTATGGATTTCAAATGAGCCGTAATTCACCTATGTAAAATTCGTAAATGTAGCCACACTATATTAAAATGCTTTAGATTTTACGGTAAGAGACCTGGCAACTGGCTGCCAGGCCCTCAGTGACCTATAAATATAGGTCACTGGTTTAACATGTACCGGTAAAAGTACGGGATGCTATCGTAACTTTTTAATATGGAACCCGACTTGCACTGTATAAAAATTGCTTTAAATGCATTTAATTTTGTAATCAATAATCAATGAAAAAACAAATGCGGAATTTAAACAAGATCGTAACACATTGCAGTCATTTTTCCGTGTTAAAATATTACGGTACTATCCCCTACTTTTTTCCGGTAATGTGCCTGGCAACCATTTGTCAGGTCTTTTGCCGTAAAATGTGTGTATTTTTTAACAATGCAAGAACTTGAAGAAAGACATATTTATTTTTTAAGAATTTAAAATCTTCTGTTTCTGTATGCTAACTGTTGGTTCCCCGGTAGGTATATGTAGTGACTGATTTTTCATAGGGCTTGTTAATGGCCTATACCGCTTGTCAGTGAACACAGGGTATAATCGATTCCGCCAATTTTCGCTTCCTGCAGAGACTGTACATCATATTTGGCTTCCGCCGAGACTGTCCGCGAACTCTTGCTTCCTGCAGAGACTACTGTCCTCGAGAAATGGCTTCCTGCCGAGACTGTCCGCGTGAGTATGCTTCCTGCCGAGGCTCTCGGCAAGCAGAATCACACAGACAGTCTCTGCAGGAAGCCATTTATCATGTACAGAAGTCTCGGCAGGAAGCAAGAGTTCGTGGACAGTCTCGGCGGAAGCCAAATATGATGTACAGTCTCTGCAGGAAGCGAAAATTAGCGGAATCGATTATACCCTGTGGTGAAGAGCTTTTTCCCAGCCCTGACAGGATCACTGCCTTTCTCAGATTTTGTCGGATGTTTATAGAAACAGTGTGTGAATAGCCTGCTCTAACACACTAACCGTGGTTCGGCCAGTTTATGAGGTAAATTCCATCCTTATGAGTAAGTTCGTGAACTCTAGGGCTACAATTATGACAATTACTATGGTGTTGCCTAGCTGAACCGAATCAGGCAACCTTGTCAAATTTTAATTTAGACTGTTTTACACCCGGGATATCACTTTCAATTGGACATAGAATTTTATCAATGAAATCTGGTATTTCAATTACAATGTCCAGCCCTCGGCTTCAAGGCAATATTGCTCCATATCTTTATCAATAGCCTAGCAATGAAAATAGTTCGCGGCTCGGCAAGCAGGGGCAGCATTTAGCTCTAATAACTAGGGAACCTTGAACTCAGAGCTCCTACCTGCCAGATCTTTTACTGGTAAGCCAGCGGTTTCCCGTGACCTCTGCGTCAGATCTCTAACCGGGGAACAAGCGTTTATCCTGACTTCAGTTACAACGCGCAAGAACTTTTACTGATCAAGAGCCAGCATTTACCCTTGATCACTGAGTCCAGTCCGCCAGATCTTTCCAGGGAAGTCAGCCTTTTCCCTTGGCCTCAGAGCTCTAACTCGTCAGACCTTTTAACTGAGGGGCCAACATTTTTCCCCTGGACCTCGGAGTTTTAATTCGCCAGATCTTTAACTGAGGAACCAGCGTTTCCTGTCTACACCGCCGGATCTTTATCAGGGGAGCCAGCATTTTCCCTGGATCTTAGAGCTCTAATTCACCGGGTCTTTATCCAATGAGCCAGCATATGTTTCCTTTGCCTCTGATCTCTAACCTGCCAGATTTTTACCGGCTCTTATCCACACCGGCAATCGAAAACGCTCGTGCAATCGACGGAACCGTTAGAAACAGCATTCCTTGCAATCGAAAACGCTGTTTCTAACGTTTTTTGATCCGCGTTAATCGATTGCCGCATACCCAGTGTGTTATCCGCCAGCTCTTTAATTCAAGGAACCAGCATTTTCCCTTTACCCTGAGCTCTAACACGTCAAATCTTTAATTGGGGGTCAGCATTTTCCACTAACCTCTAAACGCTAACCCACCAGATCTTTCAAAACTGAGGAACCGGAATTTCCTGTGCCTCTGAGTTCTAACATGCCAGATCTATACTGTGACTAAGGAGCTTTTATATACTACTGAACTCTGTTTCGGGTGATCTAAAATTCATAATTGTTCGAGCAAGGGGTGGTCCAGTGTTTATTTCAGTTTCAAATCATTTCATTCCGACATAACCTGACAGAAGTCCGTGGCCCTGAAGGAACTTGCGTCTAGATATTCCCCCCCCCCCCCAACCCACCCCCACACTCACCTCCGCCCCCGCCACCCCCTCCCTTCCCCACCCATCACACACTTTTTGGTATAAGCAAAAGTTTAAAGTATAGCATCTCCCAAGGCCGTGGAAAGAACGATATTTGATTTTATTTTCGCCCGGTACGCCAAATTATATGAATAGGTTATATATATGAATAGGTATGTTTTCTGGTTTGGCCGTTATATGAACAGGGTGATCTTTTACTTCCCAGCCACACAACCCATCACAAAATATGTAAGTTAATCCCCTTCTCATCCCGCCCCCCTCCCCCCAACATACCCCACCCATCCCCTCTCTCAAAGTCAAAGGTTACTTCATGAGTAAATTTGGTCTACGCATCACACGTCTTTCACAAATAGTATCTTTCCGCAGTTGCAAATGATGATCTGTCCCGATTTTTGCCGCACCTACATCAAATATGCATATTTTATTTAGGAACAGAACAGAACAGAACAGAACTTCATTGCATATAAAACTCAGGCCACTCGCAGGTGGCATAAGAGCATGCACATACAAGTATACAAACATATAGCATGTAAAAATAGACATATTCAAGCATGACATATATAGATAGAAAGGAAGAGGAAAAAAAAACAAAAAAACTTAATTAGCACTTGAAAACTTCTTCATTATAATTTCTACAAAATCGGATAATTTGATGTGAAGTTTAACATTTTCAGTAGATAACAGTTCCTTAAATTTAATTACATTGGGACTTTTATAGAAATATGGTTTTAAAAATTGCTTCCTATCTGAATTAAAATGAGTACATACAAAAAGATAATGAAATTCGTCACCAATATCATTTTTATCACATAAATTACATTTTCTGTCCTCTAATGGGATATTTTCCCGGCGACCAGTTTCAACTGGAAGCCTATGGTTACTCAATCTGAACTTTAGCAAAGTAGAACGGTGTTTTTTATTTAATTTGATCAAATTATTCTCAAAACTGATATCATTCTTAAAAAGGCTATATGTTTTTCCCTTTGAGGATGAAGAAACTTTTGTATCCCACCCTTGGATATATAGATCCGATAAAGTTTTTGAGATCTGCATCTTAATCAGTTCTTTCCTTATGTAAAAGATCAATACGTCCTACAGATATAAGGATTTCTTTTATACAGTGGATCCACTTATGCTGATATATGCCATTGTTATATTCACTGAGAAGAAAATTATACAGAATTTTTGACAGTTTAGTTTCTTTGCCATTTACAATATTCAGCCAAAAGCCAATCAAACGTGTTTTAATTTTAACATCAATAGCTTTGCAGCCAAGTTCAGCATGTAACATATATGCTGGTGTAGATTTCTTTGAACTTGTAATATACCGAAGAAACTCAAATTGGAGTTTTTCAATCATAAGCCCAAATCTCACACCCATATAGTGCAATTGGTAGAATAGTATGTTCAAAAAGCTGTAACTGTAAGTCAAGTGGGAGATTAAGGTTTCGAATTCTTTTATATAATAAATGCATAGCTTTTCTGGCTTGGTCATAATTATGTTTTTTGGCTTTACTAAAACTTCTACTCTTGGTAAAAACTACACCCAGATATTTGAATTCTTTACATATTGAAATTTTATTGTTGCCAATTTTAAAATCAAAGCGGTCATCATTGCGTGTGCCGAAGACCAAAATTTTAGTCTTATCATAATTGATATCAGCCGTTTGTCTAAAAACTTGCAGGCACAAAACATTAAATCAACGTCAACTGTACTACTTCTGTGCAGTATTGGCCACAAACAAAATGATTTACACCCTTTACACCTCAGTTTCATAGGTCCAAGCCCCTTACCTTCATCCATCACCTCACAGGGACTATGAACCAACAAACGGGATCCTCAGAAATTCAGCGCACATTGGTTACCCAGCAGGCACACATTGCTGCGGAAACAACAATGATGAAATTTTGGTTGAATCAAGGTTGATCCAATGTTGGTGCCCAGTGGCTAAAGTCCCTTTATCACGGGGCCTCACTGATATATGAGCAGGATCACTTAGTCGGGATACACTCCGCTGAGTCTTTGGAACATCGTTATGAGAGAGAACGGAAACGTCACGTAAATAGTTGCGAGCAGTGAATGGGTGTGAGGTGTGACGAGGGTCACTGTTCAACATCTCGAGGCTTGCCGAGTGATCCCGAACAGTGATCCAGGGTGACGGATTTTTCTATCCACACCTCACACTCATAAAAGATACTTTTTTCTTGCACACCACATTTTGTTTTAACTTTAGAACTTGTTGAAAAGCGTAATTTTAGTGCTTGAACCGGATTTCTGTTTGATTTTCAGAAAGAATGCGCCGCTTTCAACCACCGCCATTCGGTTCTTTACGTCAACGCCTGGCGTGCATAAACTGACGTCATTTTAAAACGCCTACGTCACTTGACGACGCAGATTGGCTACGTGACATCCAATACAACCAATGCATTGAATGCTCGTAATTTTTATCCCGTCCTGGGTGAGATAAACTAGTCTATGGACCAGGGCATTCATTATGTAGCCTACCTGCAGGTTCCTTAGGGTCCCTACTTAATGCATGTGCGAACACCAAATTTTCGATTAGACTACACGGCTGGCTGAGGCTTTGCCCTCTTTTCGCATGCCGTGGCTCAAATAGCGTTGTTTGCCATTGGCCGCAATTGGTGCTCTCTTTCAGGGAGGATTCGGTGTGAGCCAATGGGAAACTCGAAGGAAAAACTCAGCTTTGCGGTAATTTTTTCATTTTCTTTTCTTTTCTATTTTCTTTTCTTTTCCTTTTTTTTTTCAAGTTCATGGTTTGATGAATTTTAGAATTAAAAATAAAATCGAAGTGAGTATATACGATCTTTTTTCATGCTTCGCTTCGTTAGTTCGCCAATTATTATTTTTTCTTCCGCTACACAAGCGACAGTGTGAGTGACAGGCTGTTACCATAGTGTCATATTTTCGCAAGGTAAAAATGTGAAAAAATAACAATTATAAATGTTTATATTCTCAAATAGTGGAGTTAGATGTATGATTAGCTTGTCTTGGATAGTATAAGAAAATTTTCAGAGCAGTTTTATCATATTTTAATGGATTATCTATTGATTTGAACAACAGGTGTAAACTCGCTAATTTTACAGGTAAACGGTCGGTGACAGAAATATACATAGTTGATCTGCCACTTTCAGAGACCTACATAGGATAGGTAATTTTTGTGTGTGACTCATTTTGATATGAAATGTTTTCTTAACTTTGTATTCCGATACTTTCACACTATCTCCAGCTTCTGGTCTGCATGTCTGCATTTCGTACTCTCTCTCTCTCTCTCTCTCTCTCTCTTTGCACCAGTACATGTAAATATTTCAAAAAGAGCTATACCATGATAAAGGTTTTGGTAAATGGAAAAATTAAATTTGCACCAGTACATTTAATTTTTGCATTTACCAAAACCTTTATCATAGTATAGCTCTTTTTGAAATATGTTTTCTGACATATAATATGCTATTTTTCTGATCCTGTTCATGTCAGTTTTGAAAACTGGATGTAAAAAAATAAAATAAACCATGAAGGTATTTCTTTCTTTTTTTTTAGCTTCAGAGCGCCTAAAATGCCAAGGTAAATTATTCCATTGATGGTAGAATGTAAATCTGGCCCTTAAAAATCTTATGGCCTGTTTTTTTTTGTTTTTGTTTTTTTTTTGCATGTTTATATCCATTGATAATATCTGGTGTGATTTTCACCCTGTAGGGAAACGGCATGGTTAAATAGTCTGTAAGATAAAAGATCTTTTAACAATGGATCTACCTTTAATTGGTGTTTAATTGGTACTGATAGGCATCTAATCAATAGAATCAGTCTGATTTGCAATCCATTGCAGAGCTGTAAATACCTTAATGTGCTTAAATATTGGAACATCCAAAAACATTAAATTTTCATTGAGACAAATGGAAAATTGATGGTTTAAGGTGTTCCAATATGTAAGCACAGAGTAAGCAGTAGAAAGTACCATAAAATTATGAAAATTAGGACACCAAGGCTGATTACCATCTTTGTCATAAAAATGGAACAGTTTGGTATTACACTCAGAGCTCTAGATAAGGGGGAGTATTTGGTGATAATTAGGGATAATTTTCGCGAAATCGGCATAAAAACATATGTTGTGACCCCTCATCTGAACCGTCTTGACGAGACGGTTCAGATGAGGGGTCACAACATATGGTTTGAAGTAAAATAAGAAAAATTATCCCTAATTATCATCAAATACGCCCTCTTATCTAGAGCTCTGTACACTGCAGAGCAATGTGTCCAAAAGATGCACAGGAAATGGCAAACAATGTAGGCCCTGATCAGACTGTGCCTTTGCGCAGTCTGATCTGGGTAACTGTCTACTCAGACTAAATATTTGTCCAATCTACTTTGAAAGTGAATAGATACACCGCCATGATATTTTTTACCATTTTACAAAGGGGAACAGCTTTTATAATTTCTTGGTTGCTTCCTCAAATGAAGAACCAAATTCTTATCTGTAAGAACACACCCCTTTCCAAAGGGTTTTTACATCCAAGAAAGCAAACGAGTTATTCAAAAGTGGACCCTTTGTGAAAATGGCCAAAAAAAATCATAAATATGTACTCTTTTCACCTTCAGAGTATTTTTAGACAAGCTGTGCTGTCCTGTGACATCTCTTGTTTGTAGACTAAAACTATAAATCCCCTGCTTGTCATGATAATCATTATCTAAACTGTGACTGACAATGTCCACCCCATTTCTTAGTCATTTCATCAGCCTTGACTTTCTGCCGCCCCTGCCTCTGCCTTTCTCACTAATGTCAGTAATGTGGCCATTAAACTTTAGATATTCAAAACAATAATTGCTTGACTGAACAAGTGAACAAGGGGTCTTGAATTGGTAGCTTGTTATTGGACCCTACAGGTATATTGTGGCTCCTTAAACAAGCTGCCTCAATGAGGTGGTTCTTACAAGGGGTCACAATTTGAGCCGCGACATGAGAAAATCAACAAAGTGGTTGTGCGCCAAGTGCAGACTCAGATCAGCCTGGGCATCTGCCAAGTCTGATCAGAGTCTTTGCTGTCCATATGAAGGTAGCTGAGACCCTAAGCTACCCTTTGAGCACTTAGGGAAGATCTGATCAGACTCAGGTGGCTGCCCTGAGGGTGAATTCTGAGTCTGCGCTGGGCGCACAACCACTTTGTTGGTTTTCTCGTCCTGCGGTTCATTTATGCTTTCATGGAGAAGCTAGAGATTTTCCAATAATTCAAAAGGAACATTTCTCTGCTTCCATTGGGTTTTACTTTGTCACTGTTGTGGACAGTGAAAGGAGGAGGCAAGCTATATATTAAATATTTATGGACATTGTTTGATACAATAATACAACACCTTTTCTTTGATCCAGTAATTAACAGTATAACCCTGCCAGCCGGACAGCCGCCTTACATCTTACTACCAATAATGTTGACACATATCTTTTCACGTTTTTAGTGTTTTCGGTCTTTCACGCCAAAGGTTTGATGACACTTTGACCCGTAGGGCTGAAGTGCTTTTTACCACTGCCTTTTGTTAGCTGTAACCATGATACCACACACCACTGTATCAAGTTAACAATTACTAATTTACCTGTCTGTCAACTCTTTTTTATGTCTTTTTACCTGCATGGTATAACCATGCAGGAAAAAGACATAAAAAAGAGTTGATACTGTAGTAATGTAACGTGGGCCGACCTACAAACAAACCCCGTCAGTGGAAAAGCATGCTCACCCACCAAGGGCGGTTTATTTGCTTATATACCCCAACATTTACTCGACCACAAACTACCGAGTTTGTAATTTGCATATCTATTTATATCTGTGACCTTCTACCGTCACATTACTTTCCCCTCCGAGAAGTCTCGTCTCGAGACTTGGCCTGGGAATTACATGGGTAAGGCAACTCCGGTCTGGCAGTTGTCATTATCCCACAGCTGCCACCAAATGTAACGTGGGCCGACCTACAAACAAACCCCGTCAGTGGAAAAGCATGCTCACCCACCAAGGGCGGTTTGTTTGCTTATATACCCCAACATTTACTCGACCACAAACTACCGAGTGTGTAATTTGCATATCTAAATAATATCTGTGACCTTCTACCATCACAGTAACTTAAAATGTTGGGACTGTGATTATCCTAAAATAGCAGTGAGTGAGTGAACTCTGGTTTAACGTCGAACCAGCACATATAGGTAATACGGAGAGGGGATCTCGGTATATAGTTTCATCTGATAGATCACAGGACCAGTGGTTGATCAAACTTATATGTGACTCCTGTATAATTGCCTAGCACGTAAACCACTACATTATCACAGCTCCTCCAGAAATAGCAAATAATAAGGAGTTGTCCAAGGGAAGTATTGGATACCATCAGTTTTAGCAAGGTAAACCTACATATGTTGACATTAAGGTAGACGAATGGTGAATAAAGATATTGGTGGGGCATTCATTTCATTATACCAGCTGAATAACCCAAAGGGCTATAAAACATTTGGATAAGAAAAGAAAATTTTTCACCGTTTTGTTTTTCTAAAAAACAAACTTTTGTATTTATACATACTTTTTTTTACACATTTTCCATTAAAATTCATGTCTCTAGCACAAGGATGCACTTTCATTTCTGCAAATCATGTAATCTTTTATATAAGGTATTTGAAACAGACTGGTAAGAAAAATTGCAATTATCTTGATTATAAGTATATTTTTACATTCTTTTAAAACATGCAAGAAAATTGAATTTCATGAAAAAGGTCATGAAAAATATATTCAGTCGATGGGGCATGCTTCACACTGGTCTGGCATTCAACACAGGCAACGAAGACAACATACAAGGAACCTGCTGGTTCTGCTCCTCAGGATAAGTTTGTTTCAGAAGTATAGTCTCACGGACCATCCGACCCCCTACTCTTGAAATAGGACTTAAATGTTTTACTGAATTGATATGCATATTCAAGAAATGCTTGAAAACAATTTTTCGGCTACACCGACCAGCCAACGAATTGGTGAAAAACCTTATTCATGCACTGCATTTATATTAGACGGAATTTCTTCGAAAATCTGGTCTGACTAAGAGGTCTATCAAACTGCCGGGTCCGTAAGAATCATAGTTTGAAATTAATGTAAGAAGTATGCGAAATAATCGTGTTTTAAAGTACGTTGCCTCGTTGCCTGTGTTGAATGCCAGACCAGCGTGTGCTTATGCATATTGTTTTAGTAAAACTTACATTGTATGATACAGAATAAAACAAAAAAACAAGCATTTCACCGTTTTGTTTCCTAGAAAAACAATGTTTAAGTTCTAAAATATCCCCAAAAAAGACTGTCCAAGTACTGCACCTGCTGCACACACAGCCGGTCCTTGCCCTGTTATTTATTTTCCTGTTGTTCCGGGTCTACCATAGAGTAATGCCTCAAAAATGCGCAGATTGAATTGAAATTGTAAAGACCTTGATCATTCTGGTTCCTAAGGAACAGTCTGATCACGGTTTCCACTGTTTATACAGATGTATCTGCCCGAAAACTTAGGATTTTTATGGTAGGCATTGTAAGTGTGTATATTTTCCATAGTTGATTGATTCACCATGAACAGTAACTCTGTTATGTGTTTTAATAAGTCGATACAGAGTTATTGTGTATCTAAATACCTTATCAACTCAGAAATTGTTCCATTTAAGGTGAATGGGTACACTTTCAGGGGCAACAACTCTACCATTTTCATTTTTGCTCTTCTAGGAGCAAACAGGAAGTTACAAAGTTGTTTCCCTTGGTCTTTGTAAAATGATGAAAAAAAATGAAAAAAAAAACCAAAAACATAGAGGTGTACCACCCCAGCAGGCACACAAAGTTGAATCAACCATGAATTAACCTTGATACAACGTGATGTTGAATCAAGGTTGATTTAAGGTTGATTCAACTTTGTGTGCCCAGTGGGACTACACCTAAAAGTCAAACACCGAAATGCCTCTATTCACTTTGGCAACTATTCTTCAAGATTTCAAGAGCATTCTCATATGAGCCGCGACACGACAAAACCAACAATGTGGTCGTGCGTCCAGCGCATACTCAGATCAGCCTGGGCATCCGCCCAGTCTGATCAGAGTCTTCGCTGTCCGCATGGAGGTAGCTTAATCCCCCAGCTACCCTTTAATCGCTTAGGAAAGAGTCTGATCAGACTGGGTGAATGCCCAGGCTGATCTGAGTCTGCGCTGGGCGCACGACCTCATTGTTAGTTTCACGTGTCGCGGCTCATATATGTTCTTTGACCTGCTTTAGCTGACAGACAGATAAACAATGTTTTTTGTCTCTATGATCGAATTCCTGCATGTCAGTAATAGATAATAACAAGATTTTTTTGTAACATAAATATTGTATCCTGCCTACAATAGACAAGCCTAGTGTCTCATATTTGTTTGTGTTGAACCACTGACAATTCATTTAAATCTTCCAACTGTCATTGCACATTGTTTTAACATGACTATGCTTTTAGCAAGAACAAAATGTTCACCAATTATTTGTTCGGGCTGGAGTAATTATTATTGTTATTTAAGTTTATGGCCAAGTAATGATTCAGTGATTGTTTTATCGGTCATGGGTTTTCTTTAATAAAAGGTCAAAAGTTACTCAAAAGGCCACCCATACTGTTTCATTTTGTTCATCTTTAAATTTTGACAGAAACGACAAAATACAGTCGGTACATCATGTCGGAATGTCAAAGTACATCTCAAACTACTGTTATCTCAAAGTAAATTTTCTGTTCCCAGAAAATTTACTTTGAGATAACAGTAGTTTGAGGTAACAGGAGCTGAAATGTGAGGACAAATGGGAAATATGTTCAAACTAAATCTTTTGATATAACAGCAAACTGTGAGATATCAGTGTTTGAGATAACAAGAGTCAACTGTTAACTTAAATTGTTGCCTTTAAGGCAAAATTGATACTCTTTTAAGGGCAACACATCTTGCATTTACATTTTCTGCTTGTCTTCCCAATTATGGGCATTAACTCTTAAATAAACGAATTTACTTCCAAGGTCAAAATGTCTTCCCTTTGGGGGTCTAGTAGACCCCTTCTTGGAAGGGATTCAGTGCCAGGGAAGCAAATAGGATGTCACGAAAGTTATTCCCGTTTGAAAAACTGGTGGAAAACATGATGGTGTATATATACATTTTAAGAGTAGCAGTTTTAAAAGTTGTAGACCCAGATCAGAATGGAAGACGCATACAGTCACATTTTGAGAGGACAAATACAGGCATTTATCTTTCTCTAGTCCAGTAGCTCATTCATATATTCTGTCATGAAATTATGAAAGAATAAATGAACCACATGTGACTAAAAAAATTTAAGAGACATATTTGTAAAATGAAATCATGAGTGCACAAGATAGTTAAAAGAACAAACTTGTTTGTGAACAATAATTAAGGTGTGCACAGGTTGCTTGAAGTTTTGTAGTAGCGATCGATTGAGTTCTTAAAGCAACTACTGTAAAATTCTAAGTATTGGGAGAGATAGGACTGAGCCAACAGTGCAGACCCAGATCAGACTGCTCCTCGAGCAGTCTGATCAGGGTCTGCACTGTTTGCCAGTCTGTCTGTTCATTTTTGCCACATTACTGCACTGTGAAACCTTTTCCGCTTTTAGGACAACTTTTTTGGTGTCCCAATATTTAGAACTTTTACGGATATTTCATAAATATGTAAACATTAATATTGAAATCTTAAGTGTATTCTCTGTCAATACAAAGCTGTTTACTGTTCACTGTGCAGGGAAAAGATAAAAGGATAAAGCTGCAAATTCGCAATAATTTTGAGAATCAAAATTGAACTTCTTTTTCATACGTTTCCCAACTAACATATACTATGGGATCTCATTAAGGCAAATGCAATGAGATCCAACACCATATTATTTTATGAAGGATTGAGGAAACGGAGTAAATAATTGTTCCCAAAATTTTGGCTCTGTTAATGCTATAAAGGATAAAAGCAAATATTTGCCAAAGTATGGTATTGTGTGAGGGTATTAAAATTAATGCAACATATTTAGCAACATTGGTAATTATAAGTTCTTGTGTACAGGAAGAAAAGTACTTTATATGAAAGGTAAATGTTACCCGAAGCCTATAGTGGCCATAGGGGCAGAGAGTGTTGGGGGCCAGTCTGTGTCTTTGGCACTGCATATGAACGGAGAAGGCTATCCCAACTTCGGCCGAATGAAATACGTCTGCATAGACTGTGTCCCAGAATATATAAATTTAGCTTACGTATTCAAACAAAAGTTAAAAAGAGTTAGTTGGACTTAAAGCTTATAGTGCCAAAAAAGCAGACGACAAAACTTAAGTCTGCAAAATAAAAAAAAATGCTTCATTCTAGCTATATCATATTGAGAATTCAAAGACCAGAGGGCAAATAGGGTAGCTCCAGATGATGCAGCTCAAAATGGAGGCGCTTTACTGGACCTACCCTGTTTGCAAGTTTAGCCATTGATAATGTTGTCTGGGCGTTTTAAGGGTTTAATTATTTGCCATGGCATCAGTTTCAGTGTCAGTACACTTTATGTAATTTATAGACATATAGACATTATGACTTAACAAGGAGCTTATTCAAAAGGAGGCTACTGTAATGTGCCTAAATTTTGGGACACCTCAAATAATTAATTTTCCATTTGGGACAAATGGAAAATTAATTATTTTAGGTGTCCCAATACTTAAGCACATTACGGTATATTATGAGACTATAGATTTCTGGCAAGTCCTCCGGTAGGTAAAAATGTCCACGCCATGATTTCCCTGGAACAAATGCCCAACATGGTATATTCAGTTACCAGTCTGGGGACTTATGGATTTCCATCACGCATATTTGTGATGGTCAGCCATAATTCTTACATTTTTCAGTCCAACTCACTAAAATGGCAAATTAACCTAATGGCAGTGTTCAGTCTGACCTGTCTACACTTAAAATTAATATTTGGTCCAGCCCTTAACTATTCTCAGTATTAACAGTTTTATTTTGGTTATGTCTGCAGAATTATGCTCAAAATTAGGCAAATATTGCTGTGCATTTGACTTGTTTTATTTCCAAGAAAAATAGATATTTACTTTCTATTTTTTATAAAGTTTTACGATCAAAATTGTCTACAATGCTTGCTTTTTTGTAACGGATGCTAACCGTACGAGTTACTCAAGGTTTTGCATCAGTTACGCAACAGAAAAGTACTTGGGGTTTTTGCCATTGTTATGGTCAGCCATAACACCAGCAGAAACCAACGTTATGGCTTTCCATCACGTTTCATCCTTCGGACATGTAGTGACATCTTGTGGTAAAAATTTCAGTAATTATGTTATGGTAAGCCATCACGTCAGTTCATTTAAAATGCATGGTTAACCATCACAAATATGCGTTATGGAAATCCATAAGTCCCCAGACTGGTTACATACATCCGGAGAGGAAATAATTTGAGGTAAACCAAGTATAGCTTGGGTAAACCTAAATTTTGAAGGTTGTTCTTTCCAGCAAGAATTAATAACATTGATGAGAAATAGTGATTGACATTAATGATAAGAAATGCGATCATTATACTATAGACTTCATAAATAACCTGTAACTGCACGCCCCGACATTGACATTTTGTGCACTTATTTTGGATGTATCATGAGAAAACCTGTCTGACAGCATGCAGAATAACATGTTTATTCCAAACGACCAGTGCAGTCTGATCAGAGCTATATGCTTTTCATTGAAATTTAGACTTTAATTTTTTTTTTTTTATCAAACTGTGCCTTCGCATTAATATAAAGGCAGTTTCTCACATTGCTATGACTGATATAATGCATATTATTAGGTTAGAATACACACAGTTATTATTTATGTATGACAATTATATATAAATACGTACAGAAGAAAGAGATATATCATGATATCTTGTGCAGACAGTTTGCATATCTTTTAGGGTGACACAGGGCTATACCTATCAGGTCATTATGAGCTGTTGTCAAAATGCCTTTTTGATATGCCGATATTAATATAAAGAGAATTACATATTGAAGTTTTAATTCAGTTGTAGGAAAATTTTAAACGTTTAGACATTTAAGGATGAAATCATGATGTGTAAACTGGCCTGTTCCATTTACGTTTGCCATTTCCTGCAAAGTAATGGACAAATTTCAAAGCTATGGCAGTTTTGGTACCAAGACCATATCCAGATAACGTGACAGTGCAATGGATTTCAGCTTTAACTCCTGATAGAGGTATTCACTCTACATGGAATTCTATGAAAATGGATACATTTATTCAGTACTAACAAAGACACCTTAAATTGCTGAATATCTAGTAAAGTGTCACAAAAGACCAAAAATAAATTTAGACACTACAGCTAGCTAGAGGCGAGTCATAAGTGTCGCTTTGCAATGTAATGGCAGTGGCAGCATTGCAGCATTACGGTAAGCTTTTCATGAGTTTTCTGGTTCAGCTTTGTTAGTAATACTGAGGCACCTGTTTGGGACAACATGATGGGGGATACAGCAGCTTTGTTAGTAATACTGAGGCACCTGTTTGAGACAGCATGTGATGGGGGATACAACATTTTTGTTAGTAATACTGAGGCACCTGTTTGGGACAACATGATGGGGGATACAGCAGCTTTGTAAGTAATACTGAGGCATCTGTTTGGGACAGTGTGATGGAGGATACAGCAGCTTTGTTAGTAATACTGAGGCACCTGTTTCGGACAGTGTGATGGCGGATACAGCAGCTTTGTTAGTAATACTGAGGCACCTGTTTGGGACAGTGTGATGGGAGATACAGCAGCTTTGTTAGTAATACTGAGGCACCTGTTTGGGACAGTGTGATGGGAGATACAGCAGCTTTGTTAGTAATACTGAGGCACCTGTTTGGGACAGTGTGATGGGAGATACAGCAGCTTTGTTAGTAATACTGAGGCACCTGTTTGGGACAGTGTGATGGGGGATACAGCAGCTTTGTTAGTAATACTGAGGCACCTGTTTGGGACAGTGTGATGGGAGATACAGCAGCTTTGTTAGTAATACTGAGGCACCTGTTTGGGACAGTGTGATGGGGGATACAGCAGCTTTGTTAGTAATACTGAGGCACCTGTTTGGGACAACATGTGATGGGGGATACAGCAGCTTTGTTAGTAGTACTGAGGCACCTGTTTGGGACAACATGTGATGGGGGATACAGCAGCTTTGTTAGAAATACTGAGGCACCTGTTCGAAACAACATGTGATGGGGGATAGTAGTACTGAGGCACCTGTTTGGGACATGTGATAGTGGATACAGCAGTTTTGTTAGTAATACTGAGGCACCTGTTTGGGAGAACAAGTGATGGAGGATACAGCAGCTTTGTTAGTAATACTGAGGCACCTGTTTGGGACAACATGGGATGGGGGATACAGCAGCTTTGTTAGTAATACTGAGGCACCTGTTTGGGACAACATGGGATGGGGGATACAGCAGCTTTATTAGATATACTGAGGCACCTGTTTGGGACAACATGCAATGGGGATACAGCAGCTTTGTTAGTAGTTTGGGACAATGTGCAATGGATGATACTGCAGCTTTGTTAGTAGTTTGGGACAACATGCAATGGGGATACAGCAGCATTGTTAGTAGTTTGGGACAACATGCAATGGGGGTACAGCAGCTTTGTTAGTAGTTTGGGACAACATGCAATGGGGGATACAGCAGCTTTGTTAGTAGTTTGGGACAACATGCAATGGGGGTACAGCAGCTTTGTTAGTGGTTTGGGACAACATGCGATGGGGATACAGCAGCTTTGTTAGTAGTTTGGGACAACATGCAGTGGGGGATACAGCAGCTTTGTTAGTAGTTTGGGACAACATGCAATGGGGGGTACAGCAGCTTTGTTAGTGGTTTGGGACAACATGCAATGGGGGATACAGCAGCTTTGTTAGTGGTTTGGGACAACATGCAATGGGGATACAGCAGCATTGTTAGTGGTTTGGGACAACATGCAGTGGGGGATACAGCAGCATTGTTAGTAGTTTGGGACAACATGCAGTGGGGGATACAGCAGCTCTGTTAGTAGTTTGGGACAACATGCAATGGGGATACAGCAGCGTTGCTAGTAGTTTGGGACAACATGCAATGGGGATACAGCAGCTTTGTTAGTGGTTTGGGACAACATGCAGTGGGGGATACAGCAGCTCTGTTAGTAGTTTGGGACAACATGCAATGGGGATACAGCAGCTCTGTTAGTAGTTTGGGACAACATGCAATGGGGATACAGCAGCGTTGCTAGTAGTTTGGGACAACATGCAATGGGGATACAGCAGCATTGTTAGTGGTTTGGGACAACATGCAGTGGGGGATACAGCAGCTCTGTTAGTAGTTTGGGACAACATGCAATGGGGGATACAGCAGCTTTGTTAGTAGTTTAGACCTTGAGCTGACAATAGACCCCCCTCCCCCCCCAGGGGGAATTTTGGACACTATGATTTTCTGAAACTACATTATATACGAAACAAAATGACGCATGTTAGCCCTCTGTACGTTGGGGCGTTAACGTGTAACGTCAACGTTAATTACACTACCCAAATTTACATATTCACGTTATAATAGAAAATAGACATTGGTATACACATGTTAGTATTGGCCCTAAATAATGTTGGGTTTTGTCTGCTTGTACATAAATCGCTGTTTCAAGGTAATTGACATTGTCAAGGATAAGTTGACTAACCCGTATAACGTAGTTTACATTGTATTTGACGTTTTTCCCCTTCAGTGTCTAAATACATGTAATATAAGGAGCAAACTATAAGAACTGAAGTGAAGAGAAAAGTAATTGTCATATATATGACTGTTTCAATAGTCTAGTATAAAAAACAAACAAACTGAAGTCTTACAAACCTCGTCAGCAGTCACGATATATATGTAACGTATATAACCACAACAAAAATTCGGGGAAAAAAACAACCAGACTAAATCGCTGAATTGGTGGACTGAAGTTTATACTTGCTCCATCAATCTTCTTTGATTCATGCCCAGCTTAGATAAGTTAGGCAGCAGTCAGTTAGCAGTGGATATATTAAATATGGACAGAGACTATCTTATTTTTGAAGAATTTAACCTACAAAGTGACGAGAAAAGCTAAGAAACCCAACATCAGCTGCATTTCATTTTTAATGTTATCTGTATTATGTCTTAAGTAGACACTGTTGTATATGTAAATATGAAGAAATGCCAATGTTATGTGTCCTCAAACTATAAAAAAACATCGGATAGTGTATACCTAAAAAGCAATCTAACAGTAACGTTACGTTACATAATTGTAGTACATGTATGTCGGGGGATAAGATTTGTGAGTCATCTGTTATCAAAAAGTTAGTTCCCGGGCAATTAACAATTATTCAATGCTGTAGTATTAGCTTACCACTGGTAGTCAGATAGCAATTTAGCTCTTTGAAATACACAAGAACTCAGCAAGACGCACATAGATTGTTATAGCTGAAGCAGTTTGACCTTTCCTTCAATTCAGTTTCACTTAAAAGCGACTTCATAAAAATGATTTTTTTTAATTTTATGCATAGAATGAAATAAGTAAGAGTTGATATATGCTGCAACTGATTAATATTTAGGTTCTCGTCATGATGGGGATAAAACCAATTTCGCTACCTGTGCTGTTGGCTGAGCCATTCAATTACCCTACATACAAATATGCAACTGTGACTGACAGGCGAGGCAATCAAAAGCAGTACCAACTCTCCCAACAGGGATAAACACCATTCTTGCTATGCTATCAGTCGAATCGTCAGCCACGAGCCTCTTTGAACAGTAACTGCTTTACATAGGTTAGCAAATATGTGTGGCTCCCGTAAACATAACTTACATGTTAACTTGTGATCTACGTGATCTGTTTATGCAGCTCCCGGCCATCAAATACGTTACAAACTATTAACAATGTGAAAATTTAAGGCTGATAGAAAGTGACATACTTTATAACGCATACATCATTCTGTCATCAGCTTGTTCAGGAGTTCTATTTTTCATTATGCTGTTACAAATATTTAACCGGTCAGGTAATTTTGCAAAACCCATGGTTTTATTCCCACTTGTAGTTACTATCAAAGACTAAAGGTGTTACGAAATACAAATTTCAGTCAGACAATGTTTCAATATGTAAGCAACTAAAATTGTTGTTTGGATATTGCCAAAATGCTGTATTCCCTAACAGTATTTAACATATTTGAACAAAGATGATAAGCAGTAAGATATCATAAATAAGCAGTTTTCAACCATATTTATTGTTAAAAAGCAAACAATATGGTAATACAAGGTCACAGAGATCAAATGCAGTAAGTTATTCAGGTTAACCCTTCCTTAGCATGTGTAGGTATGCACTATTTCTATTGTTTGATTATTTGCTCTTTAGAAATACTGTATTGCTAGTTTAGGATTTCGGAAATGAAGAATCCATAAACTCGCAATGAATACGTTGTATACGTTACTTGTTCGGTCTTTCTTTTCTTTTCTTTTTCTCAACATTATGCTGCAAAGCATAACTACAGTGTAGGCAAATACATTCTGAAGGAGAACAACTAAGATTTGCTCATAGATATCTGAACAGCGAGGACCAACATTAATATATTCTGTCATTTTCATTTCCATTTCATTATGTGTGCAGAGCTACTGGAACACTGTCCCTGGAAAAAACAAACATTCTTGTCCAACTAAACGTATCTTTATGTTCTTTGGTGAATAGATGCTTTAATAGATGGTTGAATGTTGTTAGATTCTTTAAGAGATGATCGAAAGTAGTTAGACTTTAAAGAGAAAGAAACAAAAGCATAGAAATATAGATCATCTTAAACATAGCATTTATAGATTGCAACAGTATGCTAGTAAACTGCCAGTGTCTCTTTTCTGTATTAAATGTTTCTGATACTATTCTCCCAAACTCCTGGTTGACACATTGTTAGCTACATAAATGAACTAAATAAAACAATCTACTGACACTACCATTAATTATTTTCAAAAGTTTGTTTCTTAACTGTAACTCAGCAATGTTGTTTCCCTTGGTAACGTAAAATATACGATAGTCTTACAAAAGTAAGTATACGCTGCCAGCAAATATCTACATTAGCTTTGATGCAGAACTGTATTTGGCTTAAGTCTTCAAACTTCAGGTTTACTGTTTTGCTTTATAGTTTTTTTTCAGTGTGCACGTAAAAACTATACCAAATTCCGCCAATAAACAAGGTGGTACTCCACTGCATTGTTAATTACTGATTATTTTATAATTTCATACTAAACACGTCAAAAGCGCTTAGCTTTTAATGTTATTAGCTTTTAATGTTATCAAACTGATTGTATATCATTTTATTCGAGCCCTATATGCAAAATCTATGCTGGCTTAGCTGCGTTTTTATCTTTTTTATCTTTTCTGATGTGGTATTTTGTTTATTTTTTTTAAATTGTATACAACAAAATTTCACGTATGTTACTGTCTTTAGAACTCAAATGTACAAATTGTAAAAGAAACAAACTGGGAAATGCCATTATGAAATACTTTTATTTTTGATATAATAACAAAGTTGCCAGCAAAAAAAAACAAAACGTTTTACATGTGCAGAATATGTCAATGCCCTTAACATTACAATTTGTAGTACACTGTGTTTAATCACGTATAAAACACACCTCATGAATCCCTAAAAGTAATAACTGAGAGGAGTGTTGCTAGGTCCAAGTACACAATATATCATAAGAACACCCAGACTTATATATGTTATTGTTTTTTTTTTTTATGTGACAGTGGGAAAAAAACCTAATTAAAGGTATTATAATGAAATATTTAAATGTTAATGTTATTTACGTTACTACTAGTAATGATCTATCATAGAAAATAGACCAGAATGCATTTTTATTTTATATTAAAAGGTTCGTTTATAAAGAAACTTCTACCAATGAAAATAAAATGATTCTATCGTCAAATTATATGAGTTTAACAAAAATAGCCCTCGGTAACGTATATAATCGATCATTATGGCCGACTAAAATGCATCAAAATATTGTGGAACTGTTCCTTGCTGTTTAGATAGGCTGGCATATTCAATATTACCTTTTACTGTTGCTTTTTAATTCATACAGTGTAGTTCAAGCACTTGAATTATACAGAAAGTGATAATTATAATATGGAACATTTATAAGGGGTCACTGTGTTAAACATCCTATATCTCCCAAAGTATACAAGATAGGATAATAATTTTTGCAGATCTGGAAAGACCAATAAATTGTCTTTAATACAGTAACAAACAAATGTTCTAATAATAAAGGAGTAACTTACAAAAAGAAAGTATTTTGGATGGAAATATCAATTTTAATGGAGTGTAAACACAAATGTCACGTATATGACGCCATGTAGGCTAAAGTGACCTGTCAAACATCATAACTTTTAGCTACTGGATAGTTCTATTAGACTCTACTATAACATTAAACATAGGAATGTGACTTCTATTTTTTTATAATTTTTGATTATTTTTATTTTATGTTTATTTTTTTAATGGGTAACGTTTGTAACAGGCTGGTACAGCTTAACGCCCCACTCGCCAGAGGGCTAACATGCTGCAAAATACTTCTAAGATGCTGGACTTTAAGAAAAGTATGGTCTACAAAATTCCCCCTGGGGGGGGGAGGTAAACCATATTTGGCTCATGGCCTAGACAACATGCAATGGGGGTACAGCAGCTTTGTTAGTGGTTTGGGACAACATGCAGTGGGGATACAGCAGCGTTGCTAGTAGTTTGGGACAACATGCAATGGGGATACAGCAGCTTTGTTAGTGGTTTGGGACAACATGCAATGGGGATACAGCAGCTTTGTTAGTGGTTTGGGACAACATGCAATGGGGGTACAGCAGCATTGTTAGTAGTTTGGGACAACATGCAATGGGGGTACAGCAGCTTTGTTAGTGGTTTGGGACAACATGCAATGGGGATACAGCAGCTTTGTTAGTAGTTTGGGACAACATGCAATGGGGGTACAGCAGCTTTGTTAGTACTTTGGGACAACATGCAATGGGGATACAGCAGCTTTGTTAGTGGTTTGGGACAACATGCAATGGGGGTACAGCAGCTTTGTTAGTAGTTTGGGACAACATGCAATGGGGGATACAGCAGCTTTGTTAGTGGTTTGTGACAACATGCAATGGGGGTACAGCAGCTTTGTTAGTGGTTTGGGACAACATGCAATGGGGATACAGCAGCATTGTTAGTAGTTTGGGACAACATGCAGTGGGGATACAGCAGCTTTGTTAGTGGTTTGGGACAACATGCAATGGGGGATACAGCAGCTTTGTTAGTAGTTTGGGACAACATGCAATGGGGGATACAGCAGCTTTGTTAGTAGTTTGGGACAACATGCAATGGGGATACAGCAGCATTGTTAGTGGTTTGGGACAACATGCAATGGGGGTACAGCAGCTTTGTTAGTAGTTTGAGACAACATGCAATGGGGGATACAGCAGCTTTGTTAGTAGTTTGGGACAACATGCAATGGGGATACAGCAGCATTGTTAGTGGTTTGGGACAACATGCAATGGGGGATACAGCAGCATTGTTAGTGGTTTGGGACAACATGCAATGGGGGTACAGCAGCTTTGTTAGTGGTTTGGGACAACATGCAATGGGGATACAGCAGCTTTCTTAGTGGTTTGGATGCAATGGGGGATACAGCATTTTGTAAATTTTCTTGGATAATTTTTGTCGTGCCAATGCGAGACTTGCCAGTTGTCAGTGTCAGCCGAGGTTTTTGGTTAGTTCCATTTTGTGACAGGTCACACAGACAACGGAATTCTTCTCTTTATAATGCTTGGCCATGAACAAAAAGTACTATCAGAATTATTCTTACAAGTCTACCTAAAATACCTACATTGCAAATCTAATCAAGTGTTTTCCAGAAACAGATGGCATTGTGTGGTAATGAAATTATAAGAAATTGGATTAATTATGAACAGTGACAGGCTCATCTGTGACCCTAGATACTCTTAATATAGACAGTGAGTCATGACATTCAGTTTCATGTATGTATGGCATAAAATACAATACTAGGTAAATCCTTGGTTTTATGGTTGCAAATTTCATTTAACAGCTAGGTATCAGCAATATGCCAGCATAAAACTGATGATTTACCTCCCAAAAATGACAATTTTCAGTTGTTATCAGCATCTTAATGCACTTTTCACATTTTCACCTTTCAATTTTTCTATGCACCATTAAAGCAAGGGCTTAAATACCAGTTGTCAGCCATAGAAAGGACATTGTATATTACAGTATAGCACGGGATGGATATACTATCGCAAAGTTTTGACATTATATCCAATCAGATATTGCGTTATATACTTATAAATGCATAAGATCTCATGATTGGGTAGGATTATTTCAATATATTCTAACTCAAAGTGCCAAAAATAATAGTTGAATTTGCAAACAGCATAGATCCAGATGAGGCAGCTCAATATGAGCTGCCTCATCTGGATCTACCCTTTTTGCCCCCTAATCTTTAAGTTCTTAATACGATAAAGCATGGACAGATCTTTTCTCTCTTTTTTGGCGCTTTAAGGGCTAAACTAAAATGCTGTGTTTCTTATCTTCTTTAATTCATTTTATTTAACAAGTATACAAGTAAATGTTGAATGAATCTTTTTCAGGCCTAATACAGCTTAAAGCATCGGTTGCATGTCTTCCCACCATGCCCCGCTCTGGGCCGCAGACGTTGGATTATACTCACTTGAGTAAGTACTTTGTTGTGCTACAATTATGTTACAATAATATTTTAAGCTTGGGAGCTTCAGGGCAGTGTACATACAGCTTTAAACAAAATGATCACCTAATCCATGATACAGACAGTGTCAGGAGACTTTTAAATGACCCAAACTGCAACCGAATTTCATTTTTGAGATGGGCCATATGACCAGTTTTGAATAGTGACAAAAATGACTATTATAATTTATACTCTGTGTCAAGAGCCCACTCATGTACATTGTCTTTGCAATTTCTCTTGCCTTATGTGTAGGCCAACCTTAACCCTTAAAGCACCACAACAGCTAACAACAAAATTTATGTCTGCAAAATTCCGAAAACTATTTTGGCCAAGTGATGTTGAGAATTCAAAGACTATAGAGGCCAAACAGTGTAGATCCATATGAGGTGGCTCATTAGCATGCCTTATTTGGTCTACTCTGTTTTCAAGTTCAGTTAACTGATTTCCTTTTTAGCATTGAATCGTCTTGATACAGTTGCTCTTGCCTTGTACATGTTTGAGGTACTACAAGCTTAACAAGAACTTCCCTGTCCATAAACTAATTTTGAAAAGTCTCAAATGAAAGCAGAATCTGATGCGCTTGAAAAATGTTGCAGGTTGCTAGTTTGAACTTTTAGTAAATAAAGTAAAAAATACTTATCAAATAAAACATCTAGCACATGCATATTTTTTATGCCCCCGCCACGAAGTGGGGAGGTGCATATAGTTTTGCCCTTCCGTCGGTCACACTTGTAGTACTGTTCTTGTCTCTGCAACTCCTCCTACAGTATTCGATGCAGGGAGTTGAAACTTGCAACACAGTTCAGACATGCATTGAACATGTGCATAAAGGAAACAGAACTTTGAATAATATACATATAATCATATTTCACATTTGAGGACTGTTCTAGTCTCCGCAACTCCTCCTACAGTATTTAATGTAGGGAGTTGAAACTTGCAACACAGTTCAGACATGCATTGAACATGTGCATAAAGGAAACAGAACTTTGATTCAGGTCATTATGGCAGAATTACATCCCCTTGAATGACATGCATATTTTGACCATATTTCACACTTTGTAGTACAGTTCTTGTCTCTGCAACTCCTCCAATAGTATTTGATGTAGGGATTTGAAACTTGTAACTCAGTTCTTGTCTCCGCAACTCCTCCTACAGTATTCGATGCAGGGAGTTGAAACTTGCAACACAGTTCAGACATGCATTGAACATGTGCATAAAGGAAACAGAACTTTGATTAATTCTTGATTGCAGAATTATGTCCCCTTGAATAATATACATATAACCATATTTCACATTTGAGTACTGTTCTTGTCTCCGCAACTCCTCCTACAGTATTTAATGTAGGGAGTTGAAACTTGCAACACAGTTCAGACATGCATTGAACATGTGCATAAAGGAAACAGAACTTTGATTCAGGTCATTATGGCAGAATTACATCCCCTTGAATGACATGCATATTTTGACCATATTTCACACTTTGTAGTACAGTTCTTGTCTCTGCAACTCCTCCAATAGTATTTGATGTAGGGATTTGAAACTTGTAACTCAGTTCTTGTCTCTGCAACTCCTCCTACAGTATTCGATGCAGGGAGTTGAAACTTGCAACACAGTTCAGACATGCATTGAACATGTGCATAAAGGAAACAGAACTTTGATCCAGGTCATTATGGCAGAATTACATCCCCTTGAATGACATGCATATTTTTACCATATTTCACACTTTGTAGTACTGTTCTTGTCTCTGCAACTCCTCCAATAGTTTTTGATGTAGGGATTTGAAACTTGTTACTCAGTTCAGACATGCATTGAACATGTGCATAAAGGAAACAGAACTTTGATCCAAGTCATTATGGCAGAATTACATCCCCTTGAATGACATGCATATTTTGACCATATTTCACACTTTGTAGTACTGTTCTTGTCTCTGCAACTCCTCCTATAGTATTTGATGTAGGGGGGATTTGAAACTTGCAACACAGTTCAGACATTCATTGAACATGTGCATAAAGGAAACAGAACTTTCAGTCAGGTCTTTATTGCAGAATTATTTCCCCTTGAATTACATACATATTTTGACCATATTTCCATAGCTTAAATACAATCTCACCTTTTATCGTCGCTCTAGCGGCCTCATTTATTAACCGATTTTGGTATTACATCACAGTTTTATTGGGGATGACAGTACCTCGAACAACTTTGCGTTTCAGTTTGTAGAATGAAGGTCAAGGTCACAGTTGCTATTTTCAGAAAAACTAGAGCATTGATCCAGCGATTTCATTTATAGATTGATTTTGATGTAACTTCACATAAATGTTAATTATAACAATATCTTGAATAAATTGCCGCTTCAGCACCCCAGGTCCAAGGTCAAGGTCACAGTTGCTATTTTTAAGAAAAACTCAGTCATTCCTCTAGCACCTTTATTTATTGACAGATTTTGATGTAACTTCACACAAATATGTTTTAACACATAACTCATCTAGTGAGGCATATGGCGGGGGCATTCATCACCTTTAGTGATTGTCTAGTTTTCAAAAATATCGGTTGACTGGCAGTGAGAAACCACACTTTGAACAGTGAATGGATACACATTATTGAACCAGTATCGTTTCTTTTAAACTTGTATTTTCGTGGATAATCGTAAAAGTTGTCAAGATCAAACAAATGACTGAGTAACAAAAGTGACTGATTCATCCATAAAACGCAAAATCATGGAACAGTAATGATGCGCAAAGTTACGATGATTGAAAGTTCGATTTAATAGTTTTAACCCATAAAGCACCAAAACCAAAAGCTATTGTTGGATTTGCAAACAGTGTAGATCCAGATGAGGCAGCTCAGCATGAGCTGCCGCATTTGGCTCTACATTGTTTGCCCTCTAGTGTTTGAATTCTCAATACAATATAAATTTGATGAAACATATTTAAAAATTTTGCAGACGTAAGTTTTGTCGTCTGCTTTTTTCGGCGCTTTAAGGGTAAAGGTAGATCATTTTCTGGTAACACCTATGTGGTGACTCAGAAATGGCGTATGTTTTTAATTTTCTGCTTTATTTATTGATTCACACATGAATGAAGTCTAAAATTTTCATCCTGAATCCTGAAATGGATTTGATGTCATCATTTACGTGTTTTAATGCCGGGCCGGGTAGCGCAATCGGTAGGGCACCTGACTCGTAAGTCAGAGGTCCTGGGTTTGAATCCCGGTCTGGCCACATACTTTCGTTTCTCCTTCCGCTGATTCAAGAAGGGCAGTTGTCAGTTACTGGCGAAAGTATGTGCACTTAGTACTGGTTAACCGCTTAGGAGGTCTAAGCCTGCCCAGGAATAGTGTGGTTATGTTAACTGACCGTCCCGACATGACCTTAGTTGTTTACCGTGGACGTTAAGCATTAAATCAACCAACCAACCAACCAACGTGTTTTAATGATAGAACGTGCCTTCATATGTTTGTTAACCATCTAGAGGTATGTTACATATGAATTTTATTGAAATTCTTCTAAGTATTAAATTCCAACTGTGTTATAAGCTGCCACAGTAATTTTAAAATTAGATAAGCCAAAATTGAAAATTGTTCAGTTAAAGGTGTACTCCCTCGTATTTCGTTACGAAATAATCACAAAATTATGAAACTGGTCAGTTGAATGCAACACAATTAAGACTGGTACAAAAAATCTTCAGCGAAAACATCTTTGTTACGGAGGCAGAGATGATATATCAATGCAAAGCCCCCTTGAATATTCACGAATATTCTGTCATCATAAATTGATTGACTTCCACGTGGCAATATAAGGCGTTTCTGCAATCATGTTTTGAATTTTATGATTGGTGGAGTAAATAACTTAACAATAGCATTAACCGCTAACCCATGCACGTGAGTTCTTTTCAGCCAATAACTGTCTGAGGTTGATTAAAGAAAGTGATTAAAATTATTCATGATATAACTTTACCCTGATTAACTATGATTGCTGGGCATATCCAGTCTTCATTTTTGGCGGGAATGGCGGGTCGCCATTCCCCGCCAATTTATTTATTTTATTAAATTCTCCTACTTCCAGTGACCGTCACAATTGTAATCTGGCAAACAAAAGTTTTTCTACTGTCGGCCATTATTATGCTCAAGATATAGTTTTTCATGAGAAATTTAAAATGTAATAGAAACATTGAGGATGTATATCTTTAACAAACATGATCTGGATTTACACTGTCTGTCATCTAGTTTTTGAAAAGCTTGGACAAATTGTATTTTGAAATTTTGCAGACGTAAATTTTGTTGTCTGTGTTTTGGAGCTTTAAAGGTATAGGCTTTTAGTTCATAAACTTGGGTGGTTTAAGTTTAAGGTCAGGTTTAGGGCTGTACTAATCCTTGGTTTGATAGCAGACCGATTCTAAATTTGCTTAAAGTGCAGGTAACTGACTCTTGTTATCTCAAACACTGCTATCTCAAAGTAACCTTTCATATTGAAGAAAAAATTTTGGACTCATTTCCTATTTTTATCATAACTTTTCAACTCCTGTTATCTCAAACTACTGGTATCTCAAAGTAAATTTTCTGGGTCCAGAAAATTTACTTAGAGATATCAGTAGTTTGAGTTGAACTTCAACTCTGAGATATCAAGAGTTGACTCAGTATTCAGAGTATATTTGCACAACCTAAATCATGTACTTGGTATGAAATAGGAATATAGTGTTTAAACACGTTTAATCTTCAAACATTAATAATAAATTCCATTAGAGCAGTGCAAATATGCTGTTTTTGATGAGGAGTAAAATTTTAACAAGAACAAGGTACATGAAGCTCAATAAATTTGTCATAAAAGTTGAAAAGAGTAAAAACTACATATGATGTAAGATTAATTGCCCGTGATGTAAGAGTGAAAAGGAAAAGTAATGGGACCGCACATCATTTCTCACGTTTCATGTCAGTACTAAATGAGACATTAAGATATTGCTAGTTAGCCCTTCATGACAGCCATTTGTCATTCTGATTGATGGGATCAAGGAAAAAATGCACTGTTTGTAGGGCGTCAGGTAAATTTCTATTTTTCTTGAACAAGTTATAATAAAATGTTACTACTGCTACATAAAACATATATTATGGCACCTGATTAGAACTGCCTCATTGAGGCAGTTCTAATGAGGTGCCATAACATATGTTTTAACAGAGTTACTAGAAAATACTTCAGTATCATTTTAGGTCATATATTCACATGCTTCAAAACCGGAGCCCCGGATTTTCTCACATTAGTCAAAGTAAGGTATTGTTATATTTAAGTGATGTTATATTGTCTTATTCTGCCATAAATGTGTAACTTTAGGGTCATAAATATATATTTTTTCTTGTTTTATTGGTGGTCAGTATATATTATATTGACCAGGTTGTGGTAACTTCACAGGGTGAATGAGTAAATTCAGGTTTAACAGCCCACCAGCAGGAAATTGTCATACAGTGAAAGGGACCTCGGTATTAAAGCCCCATCCAGAAGTATTGAACATGCCACCCCACGGCTGCAGTGGTTAAGCCTGGTTTATTACTAACCATGAAATCACCACAGCAGCTCTTATTTCCAAAAGAAAATGTGTGGCATTTAGTCTGAAAACAGTTTGATTGGATATTTCAAATCTTGCATCACCTGACATCATTACAAACTGCTGCTTTTCATCGGCTGACATCTGGTTTTACATTGCTGGAAGCTCTATACTGTTGATGCCATGAAAAAGTGCATTAGAATGAAGACAATTGTAAAAGTATTTTGAAAATATTCATTTGGGGAGGTAAATTATCTGTTTTATGATCACAAATTTCATTCTAAGGCTCTGCTGACAATTTGCGATGACAAAACTGATGGTTTTCCTCCCAAAATGACAATTTTCAGTTATCCCCTGATTTATATAGTATGTTGTTGAAAGCTGCTTTCTAAGATTTCTGCAATCTTATGGCTGTTATTCCCAGCTGGCTAGCAACCTAGCCGGAGAGTTCTGCAATCCTATGGCTGTTATTCCCAGCTGGCAAGCAACCTGGTTGAAGAGTTCTGCAATCTTATTGCTGTTATTCCCAGCTGGCAAGCAACCTAGTCTGAGAGTTCTGCAATCTTATGGCTGTTATTCCCAGCTGGCTGGCACCCTACTCTGAGAGTTCTGCAATCCTATGGCTGCTATTCCCAGCTGGCTAGCAACCTAGTCTGAGAGTGCTGTTATTCCCAGCTGGCAATTAAGCAACCTAGTCTGAGAGTTCTGCAATCTTATGGCTCTGCAATCCTATGGCTGTTTTTCCCAGCCTGCTTGCAACCTAGTCTGAGTTCTGCGATCTTATAGCTGTTATTCCCAGCTGGCAAGCAACCTAGTCTGAGAGTTCTGCAATCTTATGGCTGTTATTCCCAGCTGGCAAGCAACCTAGTAGGAGAGCTCTGCAATCTTATGGCTGTTATTTCCAGCTGGCAAGCAACCTAGTCGGAGAGTTTTGCAATCTTATGGCTGTTATTCCCAGCTGGCAAGCAACCTAGTCTGAGAGTTTTGCAATCTGTTATGGCTGTTATTCCCAGCTGGCAAGCAACCTAGTCTGAGAGTTCTGCAATCTTAATTGGCTGTTATTTCCAGCTGGCAAGCAACCTAGTGGGAGATTTTTGCAATCTTATGGCTGTTATTCCCAGCTGGCAAGCAACCTAGTCTGAGAGTTTTGCAATCTGTTATGGCTGTTATTCCCAGCTGGCAAGCAACCTAGTCTGAGAGATCTGCAATCTTATGGCTGTCATTGCCAGCTGGCAAGCATCTGCAACCTTATGGCTGTTATTGCCAGCTGGCAAGCAACCTAGCCTGAGAGTTCTGAATTCTTATGACTGTTATTCCCAGCTGGCAAGCAACCTAGTCGGAGAGTTCGGCAATCTTATGGCTGTTATTCCCAGCTGGCAAGCAACCTAGTCAGAGAGTTCTGCAATATATGGCTGGGTTTAGCACGACAAAGGTTAATCCTTTCACTGTTGGGCAGGCCAAGTAGTCATCTTTTAAAGTTAGGTACATCTAATGTATGTGAGAATCTTGATTTATATGTTTCAAAGTAGGACAGGCATGTCAGGTTTAGAAAAAAATACATGTAATGAATGCAGTGGCATTTGATTAAGTTATTCTAAAGTTTAAACTAATTAAGTGCTATAATGAATTAATCACAGTTAATTAGCTAGATATGAACAACTGAACTCAGATCACCTACATGGTCTCTCAAATGAGGATAGAAGGTTTTTTTTTTAATCCCCATAGATGAGAAATGGACTTGCTCATATTTAAAAACAGAATAGTCCATTTTAAAAGTTATTGAAGTTTGCAGATATTTAAGGATATATACATGTACACTCACTGTACTTAATCATGGGTTTGACAGATCTTATGTAAAATTACAAAACAAATGATCTTCATAGAAAGCATTAAAGTGATATTGGTGCATGTCAAGCCCAAAGTTTTGAAATTCTACCTTGTTATTATACTTACACCCAGAAACAAATAGTCTCGTTTCACATGAAACAAAAAGAAAAATGTAGACCAAATATTTATGTGGTAAATTTCCTATTAAATGTTTATGAAACATTAAATGGTCTGTTCTTTGTTAAACAAACTGCGTGACACAAGAAGGGGTAACTAGCCCATATCAGAACATGAAAATTCGAACCAGTCTGTGCATATCTGTGCAGTCCTGCTTAAGACCCGGGGGCCCAGTTGTTCAAAGCATCGTTAGCCTAGCAAGCTCGTTAAGAGGTCCACTTGTTAAGTGTTTGACAACTTAATAACCAAATATACTGATATTTTTTGTTAAAAAAATGTGAAAAGCTTTTGCAATGCAAAAGCGACTCACATTTTTTTTAACAAAAAATATTGGTGTACTTGAGATATGAACGTTTGAAATTTTAACGAAAAGTTGACTAACGACATCATTAGTTTTGAACAACCGGGCCCTGTAGATTATGTGGTCAGTACAAAAACTCTTGACCGGTCTGTCTAGTCTGAGTCTTTCCTATGTGAGCTGCGACACGAGAAAACCAACAATGTGGTTATGCGCCCAGTGCAGAATCAGATCAGCCTGGGCATCTGCCCAGTCTGATCAGAGTCTTCGCTGTCCGCATGGAGGTAGCTTAAACCGTTAGCTACCTTTTAAATGCTTAGCAAAGACTCTGATTGGATTGGGCGGATGCCCAGGCTGATCTAAGTCTGCGCTGGGCGCACAACCACATTGTTGGTTTTCTTGTGTCGCGGCTCAATTATTGTATCATGAAAGCACTCTTTTTAGTTGTCAGGATCAAACCATGACTAATAATAGGTGCATTTTCAGTTTTTGTAATGAAGTATTTTATGATTTGGTGCCAATTTAATTACAGGTCCTTGAAATTTAATATGACGCCCCGTCATTGCTTTGTAGAACTAGCTAGTGCAATAAAGGTGAAAAAAATTTAAATTTATCTGAATTATATATACTTTTATGAACTTGAAGGTTACATATTTGTCCAGTGCCACAATAAAGGTCTTATGAAATCACAGGAAAAGATATTGTGCTCATGTTGGCACTCTTGTCAGGCGGCCCACACAATTTAAAGTCTACTTTGCTAACTAAAGCCAGAAGACCTTGAGATCTGGCCAAACCACCTTAGTTTCTGTTTCTTGACCAAGGTCAGGAGTTTGTCGTATTCTGTAATGCCTGCTTGGATCATAATATGCCAACATCATCATTTAGAGTGATATGGTCCTTTTACAAGATTATCAGATAGCTCATGATGAGCCACGTCATGCTGTTTGCAGATTTTTGAGTGCCTTTCATAAGCATTAAATACCACTTCCTGAAACTATGTACAGAGGAATATAAGTGGTTGGATGGACAGATTTGGCTCTGTCAGCGTTGATGGCTTAACCCTTAATGGGCCAAAAAGCAGACGACAAAATTTTACGTCTGCACAATTTCAAAAAATGTCTCGTCCAAGCGATATCATATTGGGAATTCAAACACTAGAAGGCAAACAGTGTAGATTCAAATGAGGTGGCTCATTATGAGCCACCTCATCTGGATCTACATAGTTTGCCATTTCAACAATTTTAATTTTTGGCGCTTTAAGGGTTAATTTCATATAACTGAATAAAATAATTTTGTTTATCATATTATTGTCCACTAAGAACCTATTTGCTCTGTATTATTTATCAGATTATCCAGTATTACATCTGTGTATGTAGATAATCTGTCTGATCTCACCGAGACTGTGCCCTCAAGTCAGAAAACAAAGTCTGTCAGGCCATGTTTTATTTGTTTTCTACATCGATGTGTGGTATTTATGCCTATAAGAAGTTTCAGCAAACAGTTGCCAAATTTGGTTTTATCAGGTGTAAAAAATTAAATCTGAAGGATTACAAATTCCATGCAGAGTAATCCTCAGCCAGCCTTTCGTCTGTTTAATAATTACCCTTTGGTAGACATTTTAACTGGTCTAAGGTCCATTTATTCAGCTTTTTGTGTGAACTTTTTCAAATCCTTTAATCTGAATTCTGCATGTGGTGTACAGTACCTGGCATTTTATGGAAGCTTTGTTTGGATCTTAACTGCAGTTTTACTATGTTGGACATACAAGAAGTGTTTACTCTAGCCCGGAGAACAGGGCAATAAAGGACTGGAAATGGCTGAAAACCTTCCAAAAAGGCATCTGTGTATTGCAAATAAAGGTAAAACATGTTTTTGTATACCTTGTAACCACACCGGGTAGGCAGCAATCGAAAAGGCTCGTGCAATCAAAGAACGCGGATCAAAAAACGTTAAAAACAGCGTTTTGGATTGCAAATTGGCAACAATTTGCAATCATACAGGCTGTTTCTAATGTCTTTTGATCCGTGTTAATCGATTGTTAGGAGCATTTTCAATTACCACCTACCTGGTGTGGTAACAGAGAAACAGGGTAATCTGGTGGCAGCAGGGTGGAGATGTAGGGCAGCAGTTAGCCTAGCCACAAGGCAAAGAAGTTATATCAGTCATCCATTTTACTTTTCCTACTTCATACAGCTAGGTCTATTCTTATGGTTTGTCTTCTTTAAATGTATGTATCAGAAAAGGAGCAGATTCAAGTTTTATAGGGGTGTGGTCGGGTGGTGCGATGGTGCTGCGTTGAATTTCCAGTGCCGGGGCGTCCTACTGATTTGGATAATAGTAGGGCAAGGGCTTACTGTGATTGCAGTAGGTGCGGGTGGGGGATGTTTGGACATTTTTTCTCTCGTCTATCGTTTCTCTCTTCTTTCTCCCTCTCTCTGGGAGACGGCCCGATATAGACTGAAATACTGTCTCAAAGGGCCGTTAAACCCAAACTTATCAATCAATCAATCAAGTTTTATAGACTGGCCAGAGAAAGAAGCAAAAGTGTTTAATATTTTTTTCTGTAAACAAGAAAACCGTTTCATTATCAGACTAGTGCTAGTCTAGGCAGCAGTGCAGCTATATCATACAGGCCTAGATAGGAGCAAATTACATTTTTGAATCAAAATTTTTTTTTCTCATGTTGTTACTGTCACAGTGAGTGTATTGCAGAGTTGAATTTTTACAAAATTAACACTGACCCAGCGGGCACATGACGTCGAAATGACGTCATATTGATGTCGATGCGACGTAATGACGTCGCATCGATGACAGTACGACGTCATTTTGACGTTGTGTGCCTGCTGGGGAGCGGCATCGGTTGTGCTTATAATATGAGAAAAGAGCAGCTTTACTGAAACTCAGAATTGTGGCTGCCTTTAAGGGTGGCATTCAGATATAAATGTTAACTATTTTATTTTTCCAATTGTACAAAGTTTAGTTAACTAGGACACTACTCCTGGTGACCCAACATTACAGCGCGTAAATAGATTGGAGAAAAAAAATACTGTTAATTACTATTATATTAATTGGTGGGAGATAAGTCCTTGAATATATTCAAAAGCCAGCAATTCAAACCATTTAATCGTTCTTGTATCATACTATCGTGTTGATTGCTTTGATACTTGAGGGACCAAACCCATGTTAACACCTTTGATCGTGATCTTATTTCTATATAATACTGCATAAATATGTTGTTAATTAAAAAATTGTCTCATATAACTCATAATCCCAGCCCACTCCCTGAACTAGATATAAGTTTTTTGTGCCCACTATCTTGTATTGATCTCGGTAAATCCTATTGTGACACGAAAATTCCAATTGAATCATTTAAATATTTAATCTTTTAAATCTACTAAGGTAAGAAATTGTGTAGACTGATATAGTAGTCTTAAGGTATACTGTGTGCTGTATAGTGTTTGAATTGATGACAGTGCCAAAAAAATCTTTACGGGGGCTGTATGTGACATTGTTAATTCTGATGGATTTGCTTTGGAAAACTACTAAGGTTTTTGGAATATATCTGATCTAGTTTGTCGAGATAGAGATTACCATTTGGATGTATTTTCTTAAATAAATTCAATAAAAATTTCAATTGGAAAAATTGCAGAACAACCAGTAAGTACAATATTGTAGCAGGACAGTAGAAGTATTCCTGCAGGAATTCTAATAGGTCATTCTTGGCTGGAATCTGGCCTGGGCACAAAAAAGTTTTCTAATTGGTTTCCCACTTGAGCTTTTCACTGTAATTTAAAATTCCCTACAGGAGTCCAATAGGGCTCAGTATGGAAATTTATGTGAAATACTTAAATTAGCAGAAATTCAGGCAGGATTCCCACCAGGAATATTCAATTGAGCAGTATTCCTGCTGTAAAATTTGAAATTCCTGCCATGAATCCTGCCAGGCATATGGACAGGCTTGTATTGTGTCAGCAAGATGATTTTGTATCAGTTGCCGGTATTTACATTTTGTGAAAATACACAAAAAACAGTTACAGACTGAATGTAAAAATCTGTTTAAAACTAACATTGCACATATCATTCAGTTGCAACAATCTCATATTAAGTGTGTCTGTAGAAATTTGTATAATTCAAAAAGCCTGAAGGGCTGCCAGTTATATATAGTATTAGTCAGAGAAACCTGATGTTATCCTCTTTACAAAGTTATACAATAATCTTTAAATCTACTCTATATTTTTGCTATAGTCCAGGGGCATATGTCGTAAAAAAGGGGTCCCGTGAACATGAATGTTAATTTTATGCCCTTATCATAGTCACCTAGGACAGTCTTTTAGTAGGTGAAAAATGGTTGTTGCCATTTTTTCTTTCACCATTTTACCTAGAAAATGGCCAAAGTAGTGGGTGGGGTAATACTGACCCAATACAACACCCAGTTGTAACAAATGAGTTGTAGAAAATGTTTTATGTCATAAGTATACCTTTTTGAACATTCTAATACACAAAAAACAAAATGTACTCCTAAAATATTGGTCAACTGTCATGATATATTTGTAACGTATATAACTGTAACCGAAAATTCGAATGACCTATGAGAATTATACCAAATCCATTGGAAAAAAGTTTATTCATGTGGTCCTTAAAGAGCATAAGATATAACTTGTCTTTGAATCATGCTCATCTTATCTTTGAAATAATCTATTAATATATTTTGAATCAGTTAGGTTGCAGTTAGCAGTGGCAATATCTACTGAAGACAGAATGTAACTTATTTTTTTAAGAATTCTGAAAACACTTTTGAAGAAGAGCTAATGGCGATTGAAGTCTGTGTCATGTCTTAAAATGAAAAAGGTACGTGTAAGCATGAAAAGCGCTATTCTTACAGTCACTCTACTATAATAACATTGGTGTTTATCACAAAGGCACCCAGCCAGTAACATTACGTTACATAACTGTAATTTACCCAAGGGATAACAAACCAGGGTCATATGCAATACAAGTGGGATCCTGTAGGCATTGCTTCTAATTTTATGCCTTTATCATAGTCATCAAGGGCAGGCTCTTTGAAACTCAAAAATTGTAAATTTTTGTGTTTTATCAAGAAACTGATCAACGTAGTGGGTGGGTAACATTAGCCTTTACAGCAGCCAGCTGTTACATATGAAATGTAAAGAACAATTAAATTTATAAATATGGCTTTTTTTAAATATCTTGATATATAAAAACAAACTGACATGTTTTCAAAAGATGAGTTATCCGTCACGCAAGACCTGTAACGTATATCACTATAACTGAAAATAAATATAATTGAAAATAAAGAATAAAATAAACAACCACGATCTGAATAAATTGCTGGAATGAATTTAGAAAGTGTTGTTTTGAATAAAGACACTCTGTCTCTTCTGATTAAATGATGCCCCTCTTTCAAAAAAACTTCTTGTATATTTTGACTTAGCTACATAGCATTAAGCAGTGGCATTGCCAGCTGAAGAAATGCAACTTTTTTCTTAGGAATTTCTCCTAAATTGACGATAATTGTTAACTGTAGATGATGTAGCCCTTCAGTGTAATATTTAACGCCTCATGTTAACAGATATACATCAAATCGTGAAGAAACACCAGATTTATATGTCTTTAAACTATGATTAAATGGAGTTATACTGTACTTGAAAGGCAATGTAACGTAACATTACGTTACATGTTTGTAATCAGTCAGGGATATGTTTTTCATTGAGAAAACTGTTTTTAAAGGCTCAATTTTCAGATGCCAAAGAACATTTAATTTATCACAAGTACTAAGATGGCAAAGCTTGCTGTTTAATACACATAAGAACTCAACAAGACGCATATAGATCTTTACATCTGAAGCATGTAGAACTTTCTTAACATATACTCTGACTTAAATCAACATCATAAAATTCATCATTTAAAATTACATGCGACAAGGAAAATATGTGATAGTAGGCATGTGTGATTCAAGTCTAGATTTAGAGCTGTCACAGAGGTGATAGTTATTTGCCTATCCATGCTGTTAAACGTGCCAATCAGACAACCGACACGCAAAAGAGCCTGTCAGCTGAGGCAGCTGACAGAAGTATTGGATCAGTAGACCATTATTAACACCCTTGTTGATTTGATGTCGATTGTATTCTCATTTAACAGCCTTTTGAACAGTACTGCCCCATAAGCAAGTTAATTATCGTAACTTACATACTGAATTGTAATCAACGTTACCCTGTGTTGCTCCCATCGGTTACACTGCAACATATTATTGCCACTATGACACTGTAACAATGAAAAAATATGATTTTATGAGAAACAGAGTGTCTTATTATCGGTCTGTTACTGACATGTATCGCTCATAATGTAATATTATTAAGATTTATTTGGTCAGGTAGTTCTGTACCCCCCTGTCTGTGTTCTGATACATTATCAAAAGCAGCTTCATGTAGCGAAAGACAAATATAAATTGGATCATTCAACTTTCAATATATGTATATATCTTCAGTTGTGGTGTTGATATTACCATACTCATAAAGCTGCATTTACTTAATGTATTTACGATATTTGGACAAGGTTCATTCAGAATAGCAGTCAGATTTAATAAATAAGAAGTTTATTTACGTGATTATTGCTGAGCAATATAGTAATATTGTCATTCAATGAAATCATTTGAAAATCAGGTATTAAGGTCGGTATGCATTACTAGTATTATTTGCTTATTTTCTATTCAGAACTAATATATTACTGTTTGAGCATATAAAATATGAGAAATTTATAAACTACTCAGTAACTGGTTGTATTCATTACTCGTTCCGTTTTCCTTCTCTTTGTTTTGGTTAACCAAAAGCTGCAAAGTAAAACTATGATTCAATGAATTATTCAGAACAACTGGGATTCGCTAAGATATAACTAAGCAGCAATATCCTACACCAAAATACTCTGTTATCTTCTCCTGCCATTTCGTTATGTGCTTAGAACTTTGTTAATCTCTGTCCTGCAAAAAAAAAAAAAAAAAAAATAAAATAAAAAAAATAAAAAAGTAAAAATAAAATAACATAAATTTATCGTTAAATTAAAGGTAAGCATAGGTTTCATGCTGAACCAATTCTTTTAAGAGACTGTTGTATATAATCAGTAGGAAAAAGGAAAAAATAGAAATAAGAAATGGAAATAAAAATAATCTTTGAAAAAAAGTTTGTGTATACATGTATTTCTATACTGCTGTGATAGCCAGTGACACGAAATCCTTACTTTCTTTTCCTTCTACTTATGATAAAATTGGCTGTGACGCTGTATTCTTAAGGTCCCGGCTGGTACATTACGTAATAAACTATATACGTAGACCAGATATAGCTATGCAAGAAGCTAATGTGCGACAATTTGACCCATGGATTGTTTCTCGACTTGGACAATAATGTTTCCCTTGGTCACGTAAACCACGTGATAGGCTTATGAATGTATGTATACTCTGTCAGCAAATGTTTGCTTTAGCTTTTTTGGATAATAGTTATGGTGTGGTTTCACTCTTCAAGGATCGGCTTATATTTCTTTGTTAGAGTCTTTCAATTTGTTCAATTTGTACATTCAATGTACCAGATCTTTTCAATAATATTTTGAATTTCTGATTACTGGTGATGTTAAACGTACCCGGCCAATCGCCAGTCATGTTTCACCTTTATCAAACAGACTTTATCACTTTATTTGGCGCCGTTATACAAATCAAATGCTGGTTTATGATTGCAGAAATTTTTTAAACAATAAATCTTTTTAGCATTTTTTAGCATTATTTAGCATTTTTGCTATACATACAAAGATGTCACGTATGTTACTGTCTCCAGAACTGTAACATTTAGTAGCTGGGCAATAATATCAATGAAATTTTTGGTTTATGCGATAACAAATATGAACACAGCGAAACCTTGTGAGCGTGTTCAGAATTTTTCAAGTCTTTATTTACTGCAATTTGAAATATTCTTAGTTTCGTCACGTATAAAACACACGTCATGAAGCCCTTTTACCACTTGGTGATAAGGCTGATAACTCCAAGTAAACAGTTTTCCTAAAGAACTACAAGGATATGATATCAATTATTGTTCTGTGAGAGACAATAAATTAATTCTGGAAATTGTATTATAATGGACTATGTTATTAAATTAAAAGTTATTTACGTTACTACTCGTGGTAGGTAGCGATGAAAAAAATAAACTTAGGCGTATTTTCTAATACTTGCAGATGATTCTATAAAAAAAGAAGAATAAAAATGAAACATAAAGGGCCTTGCATGGCATTACATGATTTTTAACAAAAACACACATAGGTAACGTATATAATCGATCGTTACGGCCAAAGAGTCACTAGAAAAAATGGCAACATGTGTTTTTCCATTGTGTACCCACCACTGATGAAGTTAATATATGTTGCCAATAATTAACACGAATGTTCACGGGAACTACATATGCCCCCGGACTACTATATCTTCATAATGAAAATTACCATATCTAAATCTTTTATTTTATCCCACAAAGACTATATAGACCATGTAGGTTGAAAAGAATTTCACATCTTGGTGTGAGGACCCTGTTATTACTTTTTTCCATACCATCTAAGGTTTATGGCTTGTACCATAAAAATACTAAGTATTGGGACAGCGAGACCAAAATCTGAGCAAACTGTGCAGACCCTGATCAGACTGCTCCTTCTAGGAGCAGTTGCTCCTTCTAGGAGCAGTCTGATCAAGGTCTACACTGCTTGCCTTTCTCATCTGCATCTTTTGGGTGTATTACTGAATCATAAAACTATTCTTGTTTTTAGCAGTTACAAGAATTATTTTGGATTATTATTAATTAACAAATAATAGTGTGAAGGGAAAAGCAGTTCACATCATACCAGTCATAAACTGGCTTATTTTGACAAACTCGGCTAATACAAGCCAAACTCGGCCAATACAGGCTGAAGTCTGCCAATATAACTCGGCCAATACAGGCTGAAGTCTGCCAATATAACTCGGCCAATACAGGCGGAAGTGTGCCAATATAACTCAGCCAATACAGGCTGAAGTCTACCAATATAACTCGGCCAATACAGGCGGAAGTGTGCCAATATAACTCGGCCAATACAGGCTGAAGTCTGCCAATATAACTCGCCCAATACAGGCGGAAGTGTGCCAATGTAACTCAGCCAATATTTCAAAGTTGGCTTTGGACCACCAGAAGTTGTCATTTATTGCCCAAATACCATTTTAGGACTACAATGGCCCGAGAGCCTTTATCAGAAAAAAATGATATTTTCCTAGGTAATTTTCTGAATTGATACATTAAGTTTGCATGATAAATAAGTCTCCCATCTGGGTGTCAAATATTTAATCCAGAAATCTGTGTTGAGTAAAGAAAATTTTACATTGGTTGGTTGAAGTATAGTAGATGCGGAATAATTTGGATTTATTATTTAGAGCATAAGATTGGATGGTACAAAAATGATTAAAGGTTTTAATCTCATTCCGCCAGTTTAATCAACCGCATACCGCTACTTTCAAAGATTTTGTTTGTTGATGTTACAAATTAAGTATGGTTGGGATTGGTCAGTTCTTTCATTTTCAAACAGGATTCACATATATTGCAGTTATTGTAACTTAATTTTAAATAATGGACAGATAGGTTTGAGCAAATAGTGCAGATCCAGACCAGACTGCTCGTAATGGAGCAGTCTGATGATGGTATATACTGTTTGCAATTTGCCATTCCATCTGCATCTTTTGAATATACAGTTGACTCTGATTATCTCAAACACTGATATCTCAAAGTACCCTTTTATGTCAAAGAATATAATTTGTACACATTTTCTACTTTTCTAGTTGCTTTCAACTCATTATCTCAAACTACTGTTGTCTCAAAGTAAATTTTCTGGGATCAGAAAATTTACTTTGAGATATCAGTAGTTTGAGATAAACTTTGACTTTGAGATATTGAGAGTTGACTGGATTACTGCATTGAAAATCAGACTGGTCCAATTTTTGGACAGTAACTGTAATTATTGTAGGAGTTCCAAGTTTAAAATTTTTTAGGGCACTTTAGAATGGAAATGCAGATCAGAATGGAAACAGATCCGATCCTTATTATATTACAAATAATTATGCATTTCATACAAGTCCACAATATAAGACTTAAAGTACAAAAAATAAAGATAGTTGAATTTGCAAATAGGGTAGATCCAGATGCTGCTGCTCATTATGAGCCGCCTCGTCAGGATTCACACTGTTTGCCCTCTGTTCTTTGAGTTCTCAGTGTGATATAGCTTGGAAAAGTCACAGTTCCAGCTAGAAACAACAACAACAACATTCCAGATATATTTGTCACCCGACGTAAGCGGAGGGGGACTATAGAAATGACCCTCGTCCGTCCGTGTGTCAGTCCGTCCTTCCGTCCGTCATTCCGTCCGTCCATCCGTCCGAAATCTTGTCCCCGCAACTCCTCCTACGTCTTTCATCGGATTGATTTGAAATTTTACAGGTTGAATTCTTATGATATGAAGATGTGCATGTGGTTTTTTATTTTTGTTTCGGCCATTTTTGATGGAGTTACAGTCCTTGCTGTCTCAGACCTTGTCCCCACAACTCCTGCCACATCTTTTATCAGATTGACTTGAAATTGTGCAGAATGTTTCATCATGATCTGAAGATGTGCATGTGATTTTGAAATTTCAATTGTCCTATATTTTACAAATTGTTATGGCCCTTTGTCATTCTTGGCATTTTTCCAACTTTTGAAGCGTTTGACCGAGAGAGCTGCAATTTGGTATGCTATTAGCATTTGGTTAATTGTGTATTCTGATTATTGTTAGGATATGCTAAATTTATTAGTGACAGAGTTATCCCCTTTCATAGATAATAGATATTCACTTAAAGGTAAAAGGATAACTCAAGAACTATTCATATTAATGGGCTGAATTTTCATAAATGCATTATTCATTTTTCCTCAATTATATTAGGAGGATTATGGCCCTTGTTATTTTGTTATTGGCTATACAGTCTTGATGTTTTGGGCATTCTGTAAGGGCCTAAAGTTTCAGTAACCTGATTTTACACGTATACGCCCAGTTCTGAACTTAAGTTTTTTATAACCTCATATAGGCCCAGTAAATTATTGGTATATGTCTTTGCTTAGGCTTCAATTATAATTTGCTCACCAGGTTCTGTTATACACATATTTTCTGGTTTTGGCCATACAGTTACTCTGAAATGGAATAAAGGGCTGCAGTTTGTGACACATTTGAAACATCGGGTGACACTTGGCCGATGGCCTTTTATTTAGGGTGACAAGAAATTTGCTGTTTCAGCATTCATGTAGTTATTACAGCCCTTCCCAGCAGGCACATGACATTGAAATGACGTCGTACTGATGTCGATGTGACATAATGACGTCAAAACGACGTCATTTCGACGTCATGTGCCTGCTGGGTTGTAATTAACTATGGGCATTGTTTTCCATACTAGATATATAAAAAATTTTTATAAATTGATATAAAAGTAATATATAATTAAGGCGAGGTCTGCTGACAACCGGTTGTCACCAGACTTTTTGGACCAAAACCGTCTGCTGACAACCGGTTGTCACCAGACCTTTTGGACCAAAAATGTCTGCTGACAACCGGCTATATACTTTCCATTAAATGGTTTTAAATTGGGTTTAATTTAACTGAATTTGTTTTAATATGCTATAAATATGTTATAAATATAACATGAACATGAAAAAGCTTCTCAAATAGTTGAGGCAAATTACCATTTTTACTTGCATGATTCTTGCACTCTTGTCATTGTGTTACATATATGATATATGTGGACTGTTTGTACTTTATGTATGGATAATGGAAACCAATAATGAAGTTGAATATCCACCCCATTATAAGCCTATGTAAAACATGTGACCCCCCAGGGCAGGGCATCTGACCCCATGGCCATAATTGGAACAGATTTGGTAGTGGACAACTAGGTGATGCCACATACCAATTACCAAGGCTCTGCATCCAGTGGTTTTAGGCAAGAAGATCTTAGAAGCCTTTGTAAAAACGTGACACCCAGGGCAGGGCTCAGCCTAGAGGGCGATTTGGGAGATATAGTCTCACTAAGCTGCTTGACTTCTCCCTATTTTGAGCTGAGGGAGAAGTGAAAATACATAGAACATAAAGGGAAATCCAAAATTTGGGCCAAAACTTCTCCCTCAAGTCCTGAAAATGTCGCAAAATTTCTCCCTGTCTGAAAGCTCTAGGTTCACCCCTGCAGGGCGAGGCCATTTTGGCTCTAGGACCAGAATTTGAGCAAACTTGGTAGAGGACCACCAGGGGATGATACATACCAAATATCAAGGCTCAAGGCCTTATGGTTTTTGTCACCCGACGTAGGCGGAGGGGGACTATAGAAATGACCCTTGTTCGTCTGTGTGTGCGTCCGTCCTTCCGTCCGTCCATCCGAAATCTTGTCCCCGCAACTCCTCCAACGTCTTTCATCGGATTGATTTGAAATTTTACAGATTGTATTCTTATGATATGAAGATGTGCATGTGGTTTTCGCTTTTTGTTTCGGCCATTTTTGATGGAGTTACAGCCCTTGCTGACTCAGACCTACCGAAATCTTGTCCCCGCAACTCCTCCTACATCTTTCGTCAGATTGATTTGAAATTTTTACAGATTGTAATCTTACGATATGAAGATGTGCATGTGGTTTTTTATTTTTGTTTCGGCCATTTTTAATGGAGTTACGGCCCTTGCTGACTTAAATCTTGTCCCCGCAACTCCTGCAACATCTTGTATCAGATTGACTTGAAATTGTGCAGAATGTTTCATCATGATCTAAAGATGTGCATGTGATTTTGGAATTTTAATTGTCCTATTTTGTACAAAGTTATGGCCCTTTGTCGTTTTTTGGCATTTTTCCAATTTTTGAACCGTTTGACCGAGAGAGCTGAAATTTGGTATGCTATTAGCATTTGGTAAATTGATTATTCTGATTACTGTTAGGATCTGCTAAATTATAAGTGACAGAGTTATTCCCCTTTCATAGATAATAGACATTCACTTAAAGGTAAAGGGATAACTATTCATATTAATGGGCTGAATTTTCATAAATGCATTGTTCATTTTTCATCAGATTCATATAAGCAGGATTATGGCTCTTGTTATTTTGTTACTGGGTATACAGTCGTGATGTTTTGGTCATTTTGTAAGGGCCTATAGTTTCAGTAACCTGATTTTACACATATATGCCCCGTTCTGAACTTTTACAAAGAGGCCCAGTAATTGGGTATATATCTTTGCTTATGTTCAGTTATCGTTTGCTTACCAGGTTCTGTAATATATATATTTCCTGTTTTTGGCCATACATTTACTCTGACACAGAATAAAGGGCTGAAGTTTGTGACACATTTCAAACGTCGGGTGACACTTGGCCGATGGCCTTTTATAGACAAGAAGATTTTCAAAGTTATTCCAAAAACCTTTGTATTTCAACTCAGTTATGCCATGGACTAGAACCATTTGAATAGTTTTCAAAGAGGGACATATAAGGTTCATTCCTGCCAAGTCTGGTCAAGTTTAGGAAACAATGTCCTTTGAAGCAAACTGTTGATGACAAAAAAGGCACAACTCACGGCATGATGGACTATCACAATAGCTCACCTTGAACTAGAAAATTGTGCCTGTAAGACAAGAATCAGATGCCCCCATGCGGTGCCTGTCACAAAGCTGGATACATCACAAAATTGTCTATTATCAACAAAAACTATTTAAACGACATACATATTGGCATTTTTTGTTTTCAATGTTTATGCAAATGCTCTAAAATTCTATTGAAATCTGTGAAAGAGTTGAATACACAAGCTCCATCCCTAAAGCACAAAAAAGGTGCTGTCAATGACTAATTCAAAAGGCCATAATTCTGACAAAATTTGATTCTGTCAAATTTTGTTTTAGCTACATGCACATTTTGATTGTGTCCACAACATGTGTACAAAGTTTGAAAAGAATCCACAGACAACTACAGGAGTAGTTGATTACACAAACTCCATATACTATAACAAAAAGGCTGCCAAAAATGACAAGTTCAAAAGGCAGTCATTCTGTCAAAACTAATCTATTCATCAAAATGCCACATGCACATTTTAATTATGTCCGTAACATGTGCATAAAGTTTGAAAAGGATCAAGTGAAAACTGTAAAAAGAGCTGATTACACAAACTCCATATCCTGTAAGGCAAATAGGCTGCCCAATATGACTTAAGTTCAATATGCCATAATTCTGTCAAAATAAAATTTAAGCCATCAAAAAGCCATATGCACATCTTCACTATGTCCACAAGATGTGTACAAAGTTTGAAAAGGATCCACTAAAAACTGTCAGAGGAGTTGGCTACACAAACTCCATGCCCCTCACTGCAAAAAACTGCCCAAAATGACTAAGTTCAATTGGCTGTAATTCTGTCGAAATCAATTTTACCCCCATCAAAAAGCCACATGCACATCTTCATTATGCCGGGCCGGGTAGCGCAATCGGTAGGGCACCTGACTCATAAGTCAGAGGTCCTGGGTTCGAATCCCGGCCACATACTTTCGTTTCTCCTTCTGCTGATTCAAGAAGGGCAGTTGTCAGTTACTGGCTAACAGCTTAGGAAGTCTAAGCCTGCCCAGGAATAGTGTGGTTAGGTTAACTGACCGTCCCGACATGACCTTAGTTGTTTATCGTGGACGTTAAGCATCAAATCAACCAACCAACATCTTCATTATGTCCATCTTGTAATCAACCAACCAACATCTTCATATTGTCCACAGCATGTGTGGAAAGTTTGGAAAAGATCCATTGAAAACTGTGGGAGGAGTTGATTACACATACTCTATACCCTAAAGTGTGATGAATGGACGGATGGACAGACAGACAGACAGACAGACAGATGGACAGGAGCAAATCTTAATGCCCCTGACTGTCATCACTGGGGCATAACCCCCATTCCCCCCACTCCCCCCTGAATTCATAAGTTTCAGTTTATTTTACTGACATCAAATGAAGCAGAAATCTCTTCCAGCATGGACCACGGGTGATCAATTCTAGAACCCGGATATGATAGGGTAAGGATGATGGGGTCTTGATGTTATGATGTAAATATTTGACTCGAGTGACTCGACTATATATGCTCAGTGACAAGAGCCATTTATGTTTCAGACGGAGGTAAAGATCATATGAATAAAATGCGATGCACCAGATTTGATAAATGCATTAAAAAGCCATTCAGAACTAACTGCTAAACAAACTCAACACCTTTGTTAAAGATCAAAGTTTGATTTTCACACCTTAATTCTAGGATTTAATTGCAATGGGAGACAGACCATATAGGTATTATTATCATGCACAGAGCAACAATGTTAGATAATATATCACAAACAACAACAGGCAATAAATAAGGACTAAATTTAAAGGCAACATTATTTTGTTTCCATACATCGAAGCACAAACAGCCCTCCTGTATATGTAACACAATGTCAAAAAATGCAAGAATGCGGTAAGAATAGTCATTTGCCTTAACTATGAGAAAATTTATGTTATATTTTTAACATATTAATATAAATTCAGGTAAAGGAAACCTAATTAAAAACCATTTAATAGAAAATATATGGCTGGTTGTCAGCAGACGTTTTTGGCCCAAAAAGTCTGGTGACAACCGGTTGTCAGCAGACGGTTTTGGTCCAAAAAGTCTGGTGACAACCGGTTGTCAGCAGACACTTCCTATAATAATTAATTCCCACTCTTGTTACTTAACATCTTATTACTGTAACTTTCACTAACACTCCGGGGTAGCTATATGTTTTACTCTTTTAGGTAGATATTAATCTAGATGAAATGAAGAAACTTCAAAGCTGTATTTATAACCCTATAACTGACACGACGATGCCATAGTTAGATATCAAAAACATTTAAAGCAAATGTCAGAGACAAAATTAAGAGTAAAAAAATTGAAAGCTATGGACATATATTTCTCACCAAATGTCCACAATCTTAAAGCAAAACCCACCAAGACATCCAAAGATGAAGAAGGGAGAAACAAACAATCAATCAAACAGTACATCTTTGATAACAGAATCTGATGCTGTCTATGACAGAGGAACTTACATCAGTACAACAAACAAACAGTTGACCATAAGCACACCGGGTAGGCGGCAATTGAAAATGATCTTAACAATCGATTAACTTGGATCAAAAACTGCTAGAAACAGCATGTTTGATTGCAAATTGTCACAAATTCGCAATTGAAAATGCTGTTTCTAATGGGTTTTGATCTGCGTTCCTCGATTGCATGAGCGTTTTTGATTGCCGCCTACCCGGTGTGATAAGTCATTGTAATTTCTTGTCTTAAAATATACCAGAAGTCCAGTACTATATTTATTTGGTTTTCATGCAGACAGGACTTTACCTATTGCAGATATATAAATCAGTCTTGTGTAATTCAACTATAGAATGGGTTTTTCTCTTTTCCAAAACAATCTGAAAAATCTAGATCCATCTTAAAACTTAAAAGATGGATCTAGATTTTTCAGATTGTTTAGAAAGAGAAAAACCTATTTAAGATGGATCTAGATTTTTGAGATTGTTTTGGAAGAAAAACTTTTCAAATAGCCAAATTACACACAAATGGGTTTGAATAATTTTGGAAAGGAAAACTCCGTCAAATAGTCGAATAAATATGTAATGTCTTCACCATAAAAAATACCAGCATGCCAAATGATTTCACATCATCACATTTTAGTTGATGACCTAATAATATTCTTGATGTACCCATCTTAGAGTTCAACTTAATATTCAAAGACTTATTATTTGAATTCATATCAAATTTAAATATGCAAATAGGATTCAGATCAAGGTAGTCATTCATCACTGCTTTCAATCATTTCTGTACAAACAAGCAAACATCAAAAGAAGATTGAGGTCATATAAATCAAAGAATTTTTTAACATATTTAAAGAGATCAAATTGATGTAATAATAATGACATTTGTTGGTCTCGAACATACAATATGAGCCGCGGCACGAGAAAACCAACAGTGTGGTCATGCGCCCAGCGTAGACTCAGAACAGCCGGGGCATCCGCCCAGTCTGATCACAGTCTTTGCTAGGCGCTTAAAGGGTAGCTAAGGGTCTAAGCAACATCCCTGCGGACAGCGAAGACTCTGATCAGACTGGGCGGATGCCCAGGCTGATATGAGTCAGTGCGGGGCGCACAACCACATTGTTGATTTTGTCGCGTCATGGCTCATATTATGTGACTAATGTATGGTAGTGTGCTAACAAAAATAAACAGTCTGTCCATTTCAGCTCCAGAATTTTAGAAGATATAGTGAATGATGGGCGGAAGGGGCGGGGGCTGTGCCTTATGATAGTAGTAAGATAATATTTCTTTGGGAAGGGGAGCACAGTGAGCTTGTGTCATAATTCTTGAATATTTTTACTTATTCTCTATTAAAAAAAAACGTGGAACACAGACAGATAGTGATGCCTCTCAGTTTTGGAGGCTGAAAAGAAACCTTCACAGAGTAATCATGTCTCACACCAGGTAGGCGGCAATCGGAAACGCTCTTAACAATCAATTAACGCAGGTCAAAAACCATTAGAAACAGCATTTTTGATTGCAAATTGTTGCCAATTTGCAATCCAAAATGCTGTTTCTAATGGTTTTTGATCCGCGTTTGTAGACTGCATGAGGGTTTTCGATTGCCGCCTACCCGGTGTGTGTCTTGGCTTTTTAGTTTCTTTTGCTTAGTCTTTGGACTTGTAGATCTGGAGCTCTACCTACCTATTACCTTTGTTTACAATATTAATGTCATTGTTGCAAAAGGTCTATATCCATGGTTCTGTCCGGGCCGGGGCAGGACGTCATAAAGAAATAGCTGGTACCAAATTTCTGTTTTTTGTGATCTAATATCTTTCTCAGTCATCTGTTAAATTGTAAGGCTTCTTAAAGGTTTTCCTGCATTATGAAGATTTGGTACAGACCAGATCAAATTCCATTTGAAGAAGCATTTTGGCCATAAGATAGCAGAGTATGAGTAAGAGTGCATTACAGGTATCTAGATTATAGTACCATGTAGCCATCATGCATTATAGGTATCTAGATAGTACCATGTAGCCATTGTGCATTATAGGTATCTAGATAGTACCATGTAGCCATTTATAACATTATTTAATTTTGGGTAACTTTTGTAATACCCAGTCAACTGAGACAGGAACTTGACTGGAAGACAAACTTTATTGACATGATATATGATACACAAATCATGTGATCATTTTCATTTTTACATTTACCATGAATAAAAAGAAAGTATATCAAATTTCTCAGTGAAAACATCGGACTATATATATACAGGTATATTAAAAATCACATACAAGTGTGAAAGAAATAGGAAGTCTTTAGCTGTATGTTTTGAAAGGTTATATCAAATTTTTTATAATTTTGTTGGATTACTATTTGAATTTTCATTCAAGCGAGTGTGTGTTTGTGTATATCAAAAACTACTTTTAATGCCCTGTTTTGCTGATAGATATAAACCAGTTAAAGTTTGTATAACAGCGAAAAGATATAATGCATTTCAGTAGCATTATTACAATACGGAGTGAATTAGATTTATATTGCAGATAATATAATTTTGTATCATCCAACATTCAAAGAAAACAGTTACAATGATAAGTAGAATCTTTGCAAATTAGTAATATAAACTTTATAATTATATTATGCTTTTAAATTGCTAATGATATTTGACCTGAAAATTAAAATAATATTTACACTTAAAGTTCCAAAATTTTGAAAAATGGAAATGATTGAATTTGCAAATAGGGTAATGATAATCAGTATGTTAAGCTGTTAATTCTGTTTTATTTGAAGGCCCATCTCCATATGACCTTTGTGTTGGTGGTACATGAAACCCAAGTTCACTCACTCACTTACTATATTTGGAGGCTTTATCAGAGACAATAAAATCAGGAATATCATCTCTAGAATTCTAGAACTCAGATAGTTTATTACATAATGATTTTTCTATATCCAAATTTTCAGGTCAGATACCATAATATGACTTACTTTTCACATGAATAAACAAATTTCTTTTTCGTTTCAGGCTGAACTGTTGCTGATTTAACCAGGTGCCATGGGAAATCACCAGTCACAACCTCCCCCACGATCAGTGGACGTGGTCCGTCGACCTCCAACAAGACCAGAAGTTCCACCAAGTTCACGACCAATTAGTCAGCTGGGCCCTAATGGCCCCAGTTACCTTAATCTTGAAAACCAAGTGCTTCCTAAGGAAATACCAGTCATGAAACTCAGGCCAGTTTCAATGGAATTAAGTAAATATAATCCGGAATATCAAAATATCTATTCCTATGATGATAATGGAGATATAGAAAATATACCAAGGAATAATGATGAAAACAATGAAACGCTAGAAAACTTAAGTAAAAGCCCACCTCGTCCTCCTCCTCCTTTACAAAATGGACACATACCAAATGGGGACATTGATAAACCTGTTTCTCAGGTCAGCCCAATGCAAAATGGGGATGTTAAAACAGACTCAAAGAAGGTTGTGAAAATAAATGGATCTGTTCCATATAAACCAATTCATCGTCGGCAGATGTCGGCTTCTGGAGCATCAAACCTTACTGGTCAGGAACATATAATTTTTGAAGAGCCAGAGGAAAGTCTTGATTTAAGAGGAAAAATTGATCCTCTGTATCAGTCATATCCTGGTGTATCACTTCCAGTGAAAAACAATTTTAATCTGGATTACTCATATCAGTTAACTTACGTTCAGCTTGCAGAACACAGGAGGCAGAAAACCCTTGAGGAGTTAGAAAAGAAAACTGGTAAAAGGGTTAGTGACTTGAGTGCAGATTTAAGTGACAATATTGAAAAACCAGCTTTCATTAGAGATGACTATTCTAGAGTATCAACCAGAAGTACAGGCAGTATGGGGTCAGGGCTAACCAATAAAAAGAAGAAAGCCCCACCCCCACCATCTCAGCCACCCCCACCCCCTCCTGACCCACCATCAAAGAGTGGAATTCCTATGAAAAAGCCCAAATCATCAGGTTACTCTATAGAAGATGAGCCTATACCTGATTATGACTTATCAGAATCTCCAAAACGTCAGTTTGTTCTTCCAAGATACTCTTTACCACCACTGCAAAAGAATATCCCTCCTCCTCCTCCCCCTCCACAAACAAGTCCACAAAAAGATAATACTGGGAAGAAAAATGTTAGTGTTTCACGCCAAAATAGCATGTCAGATGGTAGACCAGAGATAGTTCTTAAGAAAACTCCAAGCTTGAAAACTCCTAAAACTACAGAAAACTCAGATGGTCAGATACCATGGCTACTTGAAATAAAGACATTGTCTGATGCAAAGGCTGCACGACGACAAATTTCACAAGAATCTGAAATTGAACCACCATCAGTAGAAAAAGCAAATGACACTGAGAGTTCAGTTGTAAAGGAAGATAAATTTCTGAGTTCTTCACAAACTAAGCTTGTATTTGAAAGCTCTAAAGAAGAATTTAAACAGGAAAAATCAAACATGAAAAATAACACAGAAGACGAAGAGATGTTTGCTCTTGAAGAATTAGACAAATCAATTGGGGAAGAAAATACTGGTGATAGTCAAGCAAAACTTCCTGAAAGGAAGGGTTCTTTAAAGTCAGAAAAGCATGCATCCCCTAAGTTGGCAAGGCACCATTCTTCTACAGTGTTTGATCGAAAATCAACACCAATCATTGAAAGAGCCAATTCCTCACCTGGTGACCCAGTTAGGAGACTAAGTTCACTATTACAGCATGACATTAAAGTTACAGCACAAGCAAAATGTCACAAGCTTGTGAAACAAACAACACCTGTACCCCCAAAGCCTAAAGATCCTCATGAAATTTTCAGAGAACAACTTTCAAAAGCATGTGTTGCTCGTGAAGAAAGAGTTAAAGTTGAAGGAACTATAGATCAACAGTTAAAAACAAGTGCTTCTGATGCCAGTTTAGGTAGAGTATTGGATGAAAAGGATACAGTTAGCCTGGACACAGTAAGCAATGTAACAGACATATCTGAAACAGACTCTAACAAAAGAAAAACTACTGGTAGGCAGAATTCAGCAACTGAACCACCAGAAGTAAAACCAAAACCTCGTTATCATAAAAATATCACTATGAATAAAACTAATTCTAATCAGCCTGTTTGGAAACAAAAGGCTAAATCAGGGAGTAGTAATACTAGTTTTGAAACTCCACACAAAGCATCTGCTTCCTTTGACTGGACTCCTGAGGATGATCTAGATTCTGATGATAATCTTTCCGACAGAGAAGAAATATCTACAAGAAAAGGTGCTTCAGACGGTTTCAAATCAAGCATTATTCCAAGTGCAGTGACTGATTTGAAATCAGGGAAGAAACATAAAGGAAGTAAATATAAGAAAACTGCTGAAATTGTTGATGATCAAAATCAAAGCAAAAATAAATTTGGAAGTGTTAAGAAACTTAAGAAGTCTGTGCATAAGGGTGTTAAAAATGCTTTCGGTTCCATAAGCAAAGCTTCTGGAAAACTTTTACGCAAACAAAAGACTGAAGAAATTGAAGTGGTTGAGGATGCGCCGAAAAACTGGAAACTTGGACCAACAGTGAAAGGTGATAATGATAAGTCATATAGGTATCGCAGAACAATTGCATTGCATCCTAGTTCAGATTCTGAGGATGAAGAACATTTCAAAACTGAAAATAGAGAGTTCACTGGCATTGTACCAAATGGTGATGTTAATTCAGATGATGAGACAAGTGATGAAGGAATGGCAGAGCAAATTGCTCAGAGTATAAAACGTGCAGGTGTAGCCTATGTTAATGATAAAGGGGAGCTAGTGGTTCTTCCAGATGAAAAGGCTGGAAGGAAAGAAATAAAACATGAAAAGAAAAAGAAGAGAGATATAAAGCAGGAAAAGTTAAGTGATTCTGCAAGAGAAATGGAAAGAAAAATTGAGGAGGAGCGGAGGAAACAGTTAGAATTGGAATTAGAAGTGCACAAAAGGAGAGAAGCTGAAACTCGAGAGCGGCTGCAGAGATTAGAGGCTGCTCAGTTACAGCAGCAAATTAATGCTCAGTTATTACAACAGCAGCAGCAGCAAAATTACACAATGCTTTCTGCACCGCCGCTTCCTCCCGCAGGAGTTTTTCCGCCAAACTACAGCAATAGAACTGACACTCAACAACCAAACACCTTTCCAAACTTATTTAATCAACAGCTACCTCAGAATGCATACTTATCAAATCCAGGAGTTTACAGTCAGCCCTCAGGGCAGATATTAAATGGTTCAGTTCCAAACTTGTCATATAACTTAGAAGACTATATGCGAATGTTGGGTCTTCAAACCCCACCCACATCTCAACAAATGGCATTTTTTCTGAACAATATGACTTTAAATGGACTATCACAGCAATATGACCGAAAGTCGAATCCTTCCCTGTATGATATGTTGCATCCTGAACAAATGAAACAGCCATGTAGCATGCAAGCAATGGATCCTAGTGCTAATAAACCTTTTAATATGTGGGCTAGTGCTCCTAACTTAAATAATGATCATGTAAATGAACCTGTAGACACAACAATAAATGAGTATGTTACTAGTTATCAATATAATGGTGCTAATGAAAAAGACAAAAAGAAGGTTTCTAAGTCAAGGAATCCGGTTTATTCTAGTGATGACTCTGATGGAGGTTTGTCTCCCTCACGGACTATGGCACGTGCCCAAGTGCCAGACTTTCGCCCTGTACCAGTTAGAACTGAGTCAGGGAAATTTATGGACAAATATAGAAGTCCATTAAGGAATTACGATGATTCTAGGACAGTGCCAGATTCAGATATACCTAATGGTCATGTGAATGGAATATCTTTACGTCAGCGTGGAGGTAGTGGAAGTGTTTCGCCGACAAACAGTTTGTCAACTAATGACAGTACACCAATGTCACCTGCAGTGTCTATTGATGCACCATCTTCACCGACACAGTCTTCTGGTTCCCAGTACTCTCCAGCAGTGGCAACAAAGGTTTATGGACCAACTGGGTTCAAAACAGTGGTGGATTTTTCGAAAGGATCTGGAGGAAACGGTCAAGTAACGTAAGTAATTTTATTCCATTTCTGTATGACTCCAGGTAGCCAAACTGAGAAAAAGTCAGTACATTAAGGTAATGGGTATTTTTACATGGGAAGCGGCTCTATCAGTTTTATTTTGCGTCTTCTCAATAGAGGTCCACTCTTAAAGGAAAGGGTTTACTCTGTTAGGGGCAAATTCTTACCTTTAAGAGGGACTCCTTTTGGAAGGGTTTTGCTGTCCAGGGAAGCAAACAGGAAGTCAAAAATGTTGTCTCGCCAGAGCCTTAGATAAGAGGGAGTACTTGGTGATAATTAGGGATAATTTTTGTTAATTCTGCATAAAACCATATGTTGTGACCACTCATCTCATATGTTGTGACCACTCATCTTGAGACGGTTCAGATGAGTGGTCACAACATATGGTTTCAATGAGAAATAAAGAAAATTATCCCTCAGTTATCATCAATACGCCTCTTATCTAGAGCTCTGCTCCCTCTCTTAATTATTAGTTAGTAAAATGGCAGAAAAACATTGAGACATACCCTGTACCTTAAATTTCAGTATGTGAATTTATGATAAACAGCAGTAAATTTTCGTTAGTACATATATATATACATGTATAGTTAGACAAATGTAACATTTGGACGGACACACTGCGCCAAGTGTGTGCAACTATGGTTATCTTGGGTAACGTCAATAAGAGAATTGAACTGAACTGAATTGAACAAATGTAACATTGTTACAGAAAGCAGGTGATACATGATTCTTCTTCTTAACGTAATTGTATATGATTTACTTTATGCCTGTTTGAAGGCCAGGTATGTTTACCATGTTTTACCCAAATATTCGGACAAAAATACCTGAGCAACCTGTGTAGACCACGAGTCTGATCAGGGTTCACACTGTTTGCCAGTATTTTGATAAAACTTCTGATGAAAGAAATCTAGCCAGTTGTAAACTTGAATTTTTTCAAACATGAAAAAGTCTATTAAAGCTTGGTTAAGGTTAGAAATAAATGTAAAATAAGTTCACACAGTCCTGACCAGGGCTCGGGAAAACCGGATTTTTTCGGTCCCAGACCGAAATTCAGAAATTCGGACCGATTGGAAACAGCCCAAAGCCCCAAAAAATCGGTCCCATATTGGCCAAATAATTAGGATATTTTCTTTGATTCTGTCAGATATTTCTTTGTCGCGGATGTTTCGGCTATTTTCGTCGATGTTTACGGCACTGCATTAAAAGTTAATTGGGTTGTTTACATCAATTTAATCAACAACGTGTCAAAAGTTATCAGATAATCACAGCTCCGATTGTCTTGCCAAGGTGTGAACATGTTTTTAGAAGACTTCGATAATTAGCGCATGTCACGTTAAACATTTTTAGTCAGGACTCCTGACTAAAAATGTTTAACATCCAAAGTTGACAATGACAAATTAGATAGACCTTCCATTTTGTGAGGCGGCTAAGTAAAAATCTATAAACTCAGATTGAAATCAATCATATTAATAGCATAAAGGTTAAAAAGCTTCTTAAGTGCTAAGACGTGGCATACATTTTTGAATGCAAGTAGACTGTAGAATGCTTTTATAAATATCAAAACATCAGTAATTTAGATTTTTACAGGGTTATAAGCAGGTGACTTTAAAAAGAAATTCGCTGTAGACTGACAGGCTCATTTTACATTCTTAACACATATTTCACTTGCCACCGGTTTCTAAGTAGAAGATCCTAACTTTTTGGGCCATAATTGACCAGTTTCAAGCCCTTAAATGCATCCATCCCGATTTGAAGTAAGCTTAGCTGCCATTTCAGACAAGGAGTGAACCCAAGGACTAGTTTCATTTCATCTGTTTTGTGCATCCTTAGTTGCAGCCACAAGGCTTTTCCAGATTTCTGCTGCCCAGAATAGAGTTTTTTTTATGGCCAATGGCAACAGGTTTATACTGTCAATGAATGGTAGAGCTAAGCTTAATTTTGCCCCTCCACCAATGGCTTTACCAAACTTACTCTAAACTATTCTGTTAGGTCAAGCTTTAGATCTTCATAAAATGCTTCATTCATATTAAACACTCTCTTGACACAAAGATGTCACATTTTAAAAAGTTTATTGCTGTTAACTCAACCTGTTCATTCTTTGAAACTGCCATAAAATTTAAAAGTGACACAATAACTAAAGTATATTTCTTTTGGCACAATTAATATGATAATGTCCAAAAAACTTGACCTATTAAATCTTAGAAATTTATAAAAGTTACTAAATACAGAGACACTTTATCAATACAACCTCAAACCACAGCAGCATTAGCAATGTTTAAACTCTATTTGCAACCACACACCCCCTGAGGCCGGGGAATAGCAGGGTTATTGACTTTTCACTCTGCAAAGCCCTGGTATATGCCCTGCACTGTGGGGACATTTTTTGTGTCAAATCCCTGGTAAAGGTCTCCGCCCACCAGGGGATCATATAAATTTCGTTAAATTTTAACACTCCACTATTTTCCCCACTGTTTTGGCGGGAATCAAAAGCCTGGCATATCCACGGCACTGCCAGGTCACCTCTTAGGTAAAAACACAGTACTTAAGCCCTTCTATGCCCCCCCATATCCCAGGCCCCATGGGGGCCATGGTTACAAATGACTGGTGCATTAAACAAATTGCTAGTACTGCTATGGCTTGAGGTTACTGGCTGACAGGTCCGGTACACAAAATCTACAAAACCAAAACTTGCCGGTATGAAGTGACAGCTATTACTGTGCAAGCGAAGCAATGTTCCGGCTATGGTAGTTCTCTTGTCGAGTCTTTTTAGCTCTCAAAATAAAAAATACATAAATAGATAAAATTAAGAACATAGCCTGTAATTCTAATTATAGCCAGTAATTCAAATTGGTTTGACGGTTGTAAAGGAGGCTGACAACATTATTTTAGGATGAAAGATCAGAAATAATGCGCCACTTTAAAAGTTTCTAACACAAAGAGGCAGCTTATATACAAATCAGCATATGCATTAATAATTATAGGGTGTACCACTGGTTTGTGTGCAGTTAGCAAAACCTTAGTTATTTGGATTTTGATTGAAGAGTGCATTTCATGAAACTTTAAAGTCCTCTTATTAAGAATAAATCATTGATTATCATCCATAATTACTTGATATATTTATGACTTTTGCATTTTATCATTTATAATTTATATAAAAAAAAAGTTAAATTTATATTGTAGATGCTGTGTACAGTATAGTCCAATTATGCTATGAAAAGCAGCATTATCAATATAGGAATACATGGCAAAGGACCTCTGACAGTATCAATGCATATTTGCCCATTTTTCGACAAATTACTGCACCTTCCTCGGGCAACAAAAGTTGAAATATTTGGCATTAATATGTAGCCTTGTGTACTATAAAGACATTTTAACAGTGATTTTGAAAAATTATCATGCCTCTAGACTAACATAGACCAATTTTATCAAGAGGGGTATGTTAATTTTTCAGTCTCTGAAAATAAGTCCATTTATTTGGTTTTCTAAGATATCGAAATCTTAATTGAAAACTATGCTAAAACTGACATACACACTACTGTTACTGATATTAGGCAATATTTTTTCAGTACTAAGGACTTTAGCCTATTTTTAGATATAAAGGGTGTAAGTACCCCACCCACTTTTTCAGTTTTTCAGCTGTAGACTATCGTTTCCCCCCGTGCCTCAGCAAGCCGCTCACATATAATGTGTATTATGATAGTACACACATACATGCAAAGTGGCTAGCTGAGGCACGGGGGGAAAAATATCTTTAAAAAACTTTTCCTGTTTCCTTTACGTTTAATTACAAAATTTGGCTTTTTCCACCAAAAATTGAAGTCTATGTGCAAAATAATCAAAAATTAAATTCATGGCCAGTTAGGGGAAGTTGAGAGCAACAAATTTCAAGAGAAATTCATGGGGATATCAAAAATTTAATTTTGACTATTTTTATAGGCAAATTTACATTACAACCGTCAGAGGTCCTTAGCTTTTTCTGCTCATTTGCCGTATTTTCCTTTGCAGTTTAGTTGGGAGTTTAGTCTCCATGATATGATGCATTATATCCAAAATAGTATTATAATGTGTACCGTATAAGATATTATGAGGTCATGCTACATTCACTTTTACTGTAGCTTGCCATTGTGACTACAGTGGTTATATATTTGTGATGTAAAATATTAAACTTGGAGCTGTTAATTTGCATATCCATGTGATTGTACCCTTATTCCATCCAGCCTCTGATACCACATGAGGATATGCATCCTTTATGGGGTCACAGCCATTGCCATGTGGTTGTATGCAAGGGCGTAGCCACGTATACGGCAAATACGCAAGTGCGTATTAAAATTTTGTCAAAATTGACAAAATTTCAAAACGCACCTGCATATTTGCATGCTGAAATTTTATAAATTAGACAAGATTGCAATACCAATTACCAAAGTGGCTGAAATACTAGCTTTCCTTTCAAGAAGTAGACCATAAAACATGGTTGTGCGTATCATGACATTGCCCCTAGTTACGCCCCTGGTATGCGTGGCATAGACTTGCTGCACCAAGACTTGCCATCAATTGTGGGGTGTTGCATCATTGGCATACACTAGAAGCAACAAGCCACTGACATTGCCATGAGTGTATGACATAGATTTTAAAAGGCATTGACATATTGGTTGTATTTTCTTTCAGTGTGATTTCTATAGAAAATGATGCCACAAATGGTCTGCCTCACTTTCAGGGGTGAGCACTGTGCATAATAGAATATACCCCACAATATCAACTGGTCATGTCAAGCATAGAGGTTAATCTTTCGCATTCAGCAGTTACCAAAGGTCTTCACTGTTTTCCTACACTGTACCATATCTGTAGCCTGGCCTACAATTGAAAATATACTTACGGAGAAAAGCTCTGCACGGATGTTATATTAATATCCGTGCAGAACTTTTGTCCTTAAGTATAGGTCTGCTGGAAAGAAAAAGAAACAAAGAAAACATCATGGTTGCATATGGACAGACACTCAGTGCCAGGTGTGTGCAACTGTGGTTACATAACGCTGAGCCTCTTGAGGAACGTCATTAGGAGAATTGAAACAGAACAGAACAGAATAATGGTTGCATAGGGTGTCATATAGTATTTAAGACACTGAAAAATGTAGACTGTCATAAACCAGTATGCTGAACTTAAAAGATGCCTTGTTGCTTGACATGACAAAATATAGTAATGCCAGTTGGAGCATGCTTATTTTGTGCAATATTACCTATCATATTTTATTAACATTTATGCATGAAATAGTACCATTTCATATTTATAATGTTCTTACTTTAACATGGTCTTTGAATGACATATCCTTGAATGCAATGCCCAAAATCATAAGAAATTGTATAGAAAATAGAAATTGCTACAGCCAAAAGTTTCAAAATCACATTGTCAGTTGCAGTATTCTCAAGCAGGGACTCCTTAACACGTACTTTAAGCACCGGTGACGAAAGTATCAGAAATTGCAAACAGTGTGGCTCTTGATGAGGCGGCACATAATGAGCCGCCTCATCTAGATCTACACTGTTTGCCCTCTAGTCTTTGAATTCTCAATATGAAATGTCTTGGACAAGGCAATTTTTTTATTTTTGCAGATGTAAATTTTGTCTTCTGCTTTTTGGTGCTTAAAGAGTTAATCACAGGGCTGTGCCAAAGCAGTAGACAACAAAATTTACTTCTGCAAAATTTCAAAATTATCTTTGGTCTAAGCTATATCATACTTATAACTCGCTAGTGTAGATCAAGATGAGGTGGCTCATTATGAGCCACCTCATCTGGATCTATGCTGTTTGCAAATTTTATACCTCTTTAAGCATGAAACTTAAAGTTATTAAATGCTGACAAGGCATTCTGTCGTCAAACATTTTGGGCCTTGTTATTGCATGCAAATTAAAATTACGATGGGTTGGTATTTTCAAATGAAACTTTTCTTTGTAAAAAAATTGTAACTGTTTAGTAATTAACATTTGAAATATTTTGGTGCTGTAATTTGAGAGGAGGGTTATTGTATGCGGTTTGTAATTATCATAATTTTGTTATGACCTTGTAAATACCTGAATAGAAATATTGTAGTACATTAATTTATCAGCCCGAGCATCAAAGGTGTGCATTCAGTGTACTTTGCACATTAGATTACAAGTCTCAGACAAAGAAAATTTGTCTCAAGGCATGCTGGGAACTTTAGTTGTATGCTCGGTTTTTGAGTTATGACTAACAAAGAGTCTAACATAGGTATTGCTTTTGCAGTCTTGTCAACATTAGCGTCGTGCGTGGCATAAACTTCTCTAGAGCACAGGGTATAATAGATTCTGCTAATTTTCGCTTCCTGCAGAGACTGTACATCATTGGCTTTCGCCGAGACTGTCCGCGATCTCTTGCTTCCTGCCAAGACTTCTGTACATGATAAATGGCTTCCTGCAGAGACTGTCCGCATGATTCTGCTTCCTGCCGAGGCTCTCGGCAGGAAGCAGAGTCATGCGAACAGTCTCAGCAGGAAGCCATATTTTGAGGACGGTAGTCTCTGCAGGAGGCAATAGTTCGCGGACAGTTCGGTGGAAGCCAAATATGACGGATAGTCTCTGCAGGAAGCGAAAATTGGAGGAATCGATTATACCCTGTGTAATGGGACATAGTAATCTGCAGAATTTCTGTTTAATCTACCGGAACCAGTTGTCATGGAGGCAAGCTACATATGCTTTGAGGTGGGCCTCAGCTAGCCCAGTTTGCATAATGTTATGCTTTCAAATTGAAACATATTTTCTTTAGCAGCGGCTTAATTATATATATCAGTAGGTGCAAATACATTTCATATGCCCTTAAAAAGCTTGTTAAAAAGTTACGGCCACAAACCACACACATTATGCGATATAATCTTTCTCTTTAAAATAAAGTTTCTACAGTTCATAAGTAAAAGCTGTTAAATCGTAACTTTGTGGGCCAAGATTTCTTAATTACAAGTTTCATGTTTATTGTGAGAATATTTTTCTGTTGAAAGTAAAACTGTTGTATTTAACCTGGGAATTTAAAACCAGTAATTAGTCATAAAAATGTCTTCAACTATGTTTGAGTTTATGTCTGGGTATAAAAAGCGCTCCTTACAATTCCGAAGAAGTGGGACACATGGGACAACCTGCCTTATCACTATGTGCCTACAAGGCGGACTCAGATCGGCTTGCACATTTGTCAGGTCTATCAGAGTCTTTCTTGTCTATGGCGTCTTTGTAGCGAAAAAATATGAAGCTTAAAATTACTCGTATGTAAGTCTGCATGGTTTCACAGGCAGATTGTACAGTCTGTACAAGTCACGCAAGCTTTAAGATACTGTATCTCAGGGCTCCACTCAAATGATCATTTTAGGTCTAGATCATTTCGATATGTAACACAATAAGATTTCGGTACTGTATCTGTTCTTTCAATCAAACTCTGAAGATCTTTTCTTATTAACATTGTTCCTAAAATCGTCAAATAACTGTCATATAGTGACCTATAAAAATGGCTTCTGTCGCCAGTTTATTGTAATAAAAGTCAGTTTTATAGTGTCAAAACTTATGAATGAGCGCTTTTTTGAGGAGCAAAAACACTGAAATTGTTGTAATCGTGACTGTGGCTTTGGCTTATTTACATATTAAAAGACTGTACCACAGTTTCAATCCATTCTTAATATGTAAAGTGGCAAAATAGAAAATAGTTGAATTGTAAACAGAGTAGATCCAGATGAGGTGACTCATGAGCCACCTCACCTGGATATACACTTTTAACCCTTACATTTTGAATTCTGAATATGATATACTGTGGCTTGGATAAAAAAAGGCCAAAAAAGTTGAAATATTGAAGTTGAAATATTGTCACTGTTCTTTTTAACTCTTTAAACACCAAAAAGCAGACAACAAAATTTACGTCTGCCAAAATTCTAAAAGTGCTTTGTCCAAGACATGTCATATTAAGAATTCAAAGACTAGAGGGCAAACAGTGTAGATCCACATGAGGTGGCTCATTATGAGCCGCCTCATCAGGATCTACGCTGTTTGCAAATTCTGCTATTTTCATCACCTGTGCTTAATGATGTATCTTTTCTTTTCCAGGGAAGATGACCAGTCCTGTCACATGTGAGTTTGGTAGCTCCTGGTGGTCCTAAGTGGACCAAACCAATTTGGTAAAACAGCCACAAGTTCCAAGAAGAACAATAACAGACAGATCTCACTCTGACTTGAAGTTCATTAGCTTGGGTCTAACTTCAGATCTTCAGATCTTCAAGCCAGTCATTCAAGTTGCTTATTCATCATGGACTTCTTAGAAATGCTGTGAAAAGCATGACTAATGTGGAGGTTTACGCTTTTGCCCTTATGAGTGCAAATTGGGTGAATTGGCAGATGGTTGAAAATTTAGAGTTGCAGTGATGCAAAGAGTTATGTCACTGTTCTTTCAGTTCTGCATAAAAATATTAGACAGCCATGTTTTTTCTGCCATTTTGCTAAGCAGGACAACTTTCATAACTTCCCTCTTGCTTGCGTGTGGATGACAGATCCACCAGTGAAGGAAAGAATTTGCTCTTAATCAATATTTTTATTGAGAAAGAAAGAAAAATCTGGAGTTCATTATTACAGAGATGCAGTAATAATATTAGAGCTCCACATATGTGGGGGTATTGTTGATAATTCTGAGGTCATTTTTCCAGTTTCTCCATAAAAACATTATGTTTGAATCACTCATTACAATTGCCTCACCAGAGTACTTTAATGAGTGATCACAACATACATTTTCATGGACAATGAATCAAATGATCTCAGAATTGGGTCAGTTCCCCTGCTTGTTTTTGAGCTCTGTTAAATAGAGCTCAGAATGGTTCTTAAAGAGTTGATAAAGACAGTTAACTCTTTAAGCCCCAGTGACGCAATTAGCAAAATTTGCAAACAGCGTAGATCCTGATGAGGCGGCTCATAATGAGCCGCCTCATCTAGATCTACACTGTTTGCCCTCTAGTTTTTTAATTCTCAATATAAAAAGTCTTGGACAAGGCATTTTTTTAATTTTTGCAGACGTAAATTTTGTCGTCTGCTTTTTGGTACTGAAAGAGTTAAAGTGCTAAGTTAGGTACTTGAAACATATACTTGCCATTTTGTATGTAGTTGACAGGGGCTTTATATAAGATGTATGGGTTCACTTCCTGTTTTCCCTCCACCCACCCTTTTTTCAAAGGGAGACAACTTTATTTGACTTCCTGTCTGCTTCTCTGGATGGCAGTACCATCCAGAAAGGGGTCAACTCTTAAAAGAAAGAATTTGCTCCTTGAGGAGCAAATTCTTTTCTGTAAGAGTTGACCATTATTGAAAAGAGAGGCAAAATAAAATGGCAGAGTTGCTTCCCCTGAAAGTGTAGCCATTCACCTTAAGTAGGGCACAAAAACATCCAGGGAAGATCCAGACCTTGCTGCACAGTTACAGTAAGACTGTGGTCAGGGATCTTAGTCTTCCTGTCTGAGCCTCAGAGCAGGAGTGTATATATAATGATAGCCCCAAACATTTTGTTCAACACAGCAACCACCTTACTGAGGAGTTTGAGAGGAAAAAAGATAATTTATCAGCAAAAAAAAAGAATTATCATACATGCCTCTGCTCTGAATCTCTCAAAGTGTTACAGCCCTGTTTGCATTAGATCATTAGAAAATATTATAGTTGAATTTTTTGTACTTAAAGATGCCTGAACAAATATATACATGTATAAACAGTGCATTATTCATCAGTCAAGTCATATGTGTTATATGTAAATTATGCAATATATATGTGCTTATTTTATGGAAGAGAAAGATCTCATTTGCATATGTACATTTCATCAGTTTCATTTTGAGTCAGCACAACCTGTTCTTTGATGTAGTCAACTCTTGATATCTCAAACTGACAAAGTAGAAGTTCAGCTCAAACTACTGATATCTCAAAGTAAATTTTCTGGTCCCAGAAAATTTACTTTGAGATACCAGTAGCTTGAGATAAGATTTAAAATGGAAAGAAAAATAGAAAATGTGTCTAAACTACATGTATATTCTTTGATATAAGTGGGTAGTTTGAGATATCAGTGTTTGAGGTAACGAGTCAACTGTACTGTAAAGAGAAAAGACTGAAAATGTATGTACCTTTTTGACCATGACAGAGAAAAAAGTATAACCCTGATCAGTCTGATAAGGGTTTACACTATTTTCCCTTTTAATTGATAACCTGAGTAGTTAAGTCTAACGGTTGAGTAAGCGAAGTTGCGGCTCACAAGTTTTGGCAGGAAAATACCAGTCACATAAAAAATTAATTAAAAAATGTAGAATATCTTAAATTACCTGACCACTAGACCATTACTTGGATGGTCCACATGGTCTTGTCAGACTTTTTATGATAATTCAAACACTTTACAGGCACTGTTGAGGTAAACACAGTAATTAAAATTGTTACAGAATACATATAAATTATTGTAAGTTAGAAGTATTTTTTAGTTCCTTTGGAAAAGTTTTGTTAGGACTGCTCAGATAAGTGGGCACTTTAAGAAAGTTTTGTATATATTTTGGATTTTAAATATTTAAACATACATTGTATAATTTTAAGCTTCCAGCCTATTTCAAGGTTTTTGTTAAGTTTAAAAATGTGATATCTGTTAAGGTTTTGTGGGGTTAGCTAATTTGTTTGTAGAGGATTGTGGGGTTAGCTAATTTGTTTGTAAAGGAGGCCAGTAATTTAAGACTCAAAAATATTTTAGTGCACTCAAAAAGCTTATTTCTTTTTTAAAACAGAACACAAGAATAGCCAAAATTTTAGATTTTGTTCTCAACACCTAAAATGCCAAAAGTGAAATTAGTCAAATTTGCCAACACTGTAGATCCAGATAAGGTGGCTCATCATGAGCCACCTCATCTGGATTTACACTGTTTAGCCTCATCTTTGAATTCTCAATATGATACATTTTGTTAAATTTTGTAGATGTAAATTTTGTCTGCTTTTTTTTTGGCACTTTAAGGGTTAAGAACAGAAACATACATGTTTTGTGTTCTCATGTTAATTTTGTTACAGAAAGATGATGTTATGTATACTGTCTATGTTTCATTGTTGATACTTTGTTTATGTTGTTTATGACCATTTGCTTAGGAATTCTTTTGTTTGGTCTGACTTTGCAAGTTTTTAGAGGTATAGGGATCTCAGAGTACTAAATAGCTTGTGCAGCAGTTTGAAAATAGAATTTCTGACAGTTTTCTTACTTTCGTTTCTAAAGAAAACTACATTGGTCAGACCAGTTAGTGCATGTGCCAAAATATTTGCACATCATGGGCATTTCTGAAGCATTCCATGATAAACTCATGTTTTATGCTGGTTTGGTCCATTCTTTGCTTAAGAAATAGATCAGCTCTAGCAGTGAATTGTTGAGTAATAATTCACTGTTTGGAGGTCAGTTGTAAAGTAGATCATATCACGAGCGTGGAGCGCGAGTGATATATCTACTTACAACTGTCCGACAAACAGTGAATTATTACTCAACAATTCAATGCTAGAGCTGAACTATTTCAATTCTAACACTCAAAAACGCCGAAAAACTATTCTTTTCACTCAAACTCTCCCAACCTTCCTGCCAGCGCGTTCATGCTGCCGCCAATATTATTAACTGTATCTGAGACAAATTTACGTTTTTATGGTGATTTTAGAAAGAAAAAGAGACATTACACCGTCTAACGTCTCAAAGCGTCACAAAATTACGTCAGTAATTGCAGTGACGTCAGCAATTAGACTCACGCGCTCTGAAACAGTGAATTGTTGCAGAATAAAACACGGTAACTTTCCATTGCTTCTATAGGCGCACTGTGTTAGAATTGTTGATAAGAGCTAGAAATACTAAAGAATCTTTCATTTGCTAAGCATCTCCTTTATGACCATAAGCAGCTTTTATCCAATTCATTTGATTCTTGTTATTCTTTCAGACATACAGGTAATGTGCATAAAATTTGGGACACCTAAAAATATTTTATTTTCCATTTGGGACAAATGGAAAATTAATTAGTTTTAGGTGTTCCTGTACTCAAGCACATTGTGGTAATAACTTTTCAAAATGTGTGCATATTAGGAAGAAAGTTTACTGAAAAGTGTTTGCTACCATTTTAAGCCAAATTAAGCGCATAATTCGCAAAGAAGTCAAATACAGTGCGTTTTAAAATATCACTATTAGATTTAGGTCAGAATGTTCTAACCAGCTCCCCACACCATGTGTCTTTTTTTGCAGTTTTTGTACCCAATATATAATAATCCACAAATCATAATCTGCATACTTTGGAATGGAACATCATTTAAGATTAAAAAGTCCAGAAAATACTTTAAAATTTTTATTAATTTTTTGTTAATTTGATTTAAAATTGCCATGTCAACCACTCTTCTTCCTGACCTGAAAATCTTCTGACCCAGTTTAGTTGAATAATAATAGCTGTAACAAGACATGTGACTTTATTGTCCCCATAAAAAATTCAAAAGATGCTATTTTGACACCTCACAGATGTGTGGTAATAATATTACAACAAAAGGAGTGTAGTTTACATTGTTGGCTCCTGGTTCATCCTACAACTATATTTTTACATAATTTATTCGAAATATCTCATATATCCATGTCTCAGTAATTTGATATCTGACAAAAACTTTATCGTTATGTTGCAAAAGGAAATCAAATCCCCGCCTCCAAAGAAGTTTAAAAAATATGTCACGAACTATATATGATTAATGAAAACATGAATATATATAAAAATAGGATGTGGGCTGGTTGAAATTTAAGACAGGTATCTTTGGAAGAAGATACCTAAATTTTTTAAATTTTTGTCACTACTGTGGTAATTTAGAAACATTCCATTTGTTTTATGTTAAAGTCATTATATGAGCCATATGGTTACAAAACTCTCTCCAGATAAAGAGCTGAGCCCTGAACAGAGACACATTGCCCAGTACTGCAGCCATGGATACAATCTGCTGAGGTGCACGTGGAACATTGTTACAAGAATTGAAACACACACACAGAGCTGAGCCCGGTTGTTCTAAACTAATGATGGCTTTTCTAAGTCAGCTAGATGTTACATATCAAATGTATTTTTTACATTACATTTTCAAATGTATTTTTTGAGAAAAAAAAACACAGACAGTTTTTGCTGAAAAAAAGTGGAGTTTTGCAGTACAAAAAGCTCCTCACATTTTTCCACAAAAAAATATTAGCACACTCAGTTAAGGTAATGGAGCTTTGAACAACTGGGTCTTGGTACCCAAAATTAGCTTTGTCTGAACTGTGACTAGCAAGCACTTTTGTTGAGATTTCTTATTCAGTTTTGTACCAGAGAGACTGGGCAGACAGATGAATAACAGCATTCTACAGAATTTTTATTTTATGAGATTTTAACCCATTCCATTCGGTACCCCTTTAGGGGTATCTGGGCAAACAGTTTGGATCAAGATCAGGCCCCACAAATGTGGGGCCTGATCTGAGATCCAAACTGTTTGCTGCCTAGACAACATTTCTACAAGAGTTAGCTAGACCAATATTGTCAAAATATTCTTGATTTTTGATGCAAACGACTATTTCAGCAGACGACAAAAAATACCCAGAATGCAATGGGTTAAGAAGCTGCAGTTGTGTATGTTCTTCTGTAGCAAAAATTGTTACCTACAAAATTATGAGTACCAAGAGCTTTGCTTTTGAAGTTGTATCAAGAGATTCCAGTTGTTACTTAATATTTTGCTCTAATAGAAGAAGCTACGACTGTATACATAAATTCATTGTGATGCTTTTTAGAAAAGATCTGGGTTTTTTTTTGCTCACCTGAATAAGGTTGATGGAAGAGCTGTGAATGTTGTCAGGCCAGGGGCAGTATTCATAAAATGACTTAAGTGGTTGCTATGCTGTTGCTCAGGATAAATTTCTTTGAAGGAGATTCCCTACAACTATGAAATTTGCTCTGGAGGAACAGTCTTACAAGACTGTTCCTCCAGAGCAAATTTCATAGTTGTAGGAAATCTCCTTTATAGATATTTAGCCTTAGCAACAGCAAGTGGCTTTATGAATACGGCCCCAGCATTGGCATAAACTAAGTCTTTGCACTTCTTATATTTGACTGTCCAAAACAATTTTTATCACAAAGTTTTAAGGTGAGGTATGCTGTTGTATGACAGATTTTGTATAGGGAAAGGTAGCATAAGTGAATTCATAGCATTCATGTTTATATCAGTAATATACATCAGTGTATCATATACGTTTTGTTATATTATTTTGTACTATTTTTCTAACTGGTTATCATTGGAAGAAAAATCTATGCAAATTATTTATCTACGTCATTAAATAAACATAAATACCATCATTATCAAAAAGTTTGTTAGTTTTCAATTTCTTCCATATTGGTGATCAGGCATTGCACCACCCTCGCTAAAATTTGTAAACTTTAGCTCAAATATATTGTATTGTGCAAGTTCTTCACTAATGGGGGTAGTATAAAAAGAGAATACCATGTTAGTGTCTTTTGATATCAAGTTTATCAGGCCAGACCAGAAACAGCATAGGAATGGCGGGATTGCCAAGCCAGTCCGGCGTGTTTCTGGTTGAGCCTGATAAACTTGCTATCAAAAGACACTTACATGGTTTTCTATTTATCTTGCATCATTAGAAGGTTTTAAGAGAGTCAAACAAATGAAAAGCAAACACAGTTTTGTTCGAACTTGCTGACATCGGGAGTGAGTTATGACATATTAAGTAAGTGATGTCATTTATTCAATCAAACGTCATCACGGCCAACATCAGTATTTAGCCAATTGTCTTCAGAGATCACTTCAAAAGGTATGGTCGGTAGGGCACCTGACTCCTAAGTCAGAGGTCCTGGGTTCAATACCTGGTCTGGCCACTTACTTTCGTTTCTCCTTCCACTGATTCAAGAAGGGCAGTTGTCAGTTACTGGCGAAAGTATGTGCACTTAGTACTGGTTAACCGCTTAGGAGGTCTAAGCCTGCCCAGGAATAGTGTGGTTAGGTTAACTGACCGTCCGACATGACCATAGCTGTTTACCGTGGACGTTAAACAAGAAATCAATCAATCGATCTAAAGGTATGTCCTGATATTATTCATGCACGCGCAGATCTACAGTGACATGATATCACATCATGTTATCATACCCCTGTTATCAGGTGAGTTTTGCAGTAGATGCATGATAAAATGTTATACAAAGCTTGTGAATTTTACCACTTCATCATGGTATAACTGTTACACATATGGGCCCTTATAAATTTCTGTTTTATTTGGTAACCTATTGGAGAGCTTGTTTCTGCAAACAGTTTCAACCTAGTTTGTGATGCAATGTAATACCTTGTGCATGTGGGCATGCTGGATAGTGTCATCCATTGTGCTCAGAAACTGCATTGCATTGCCCTCTTTTTAGGACAGCTCCTGTAAGGTATTCAACAATGTCTTCTGATAATAATTAGTATTTTAACCCTTAAAGCGCCAAGAATTAAAATTGTTGAATTGGCAAACAGTGTAGATCCAGATGAGGTGGCTCATAATGAGCCACCTCATTTGAATCTACACTGTTTGCCGTGGCTCATAATGAGCCACCTCATCTGAATCTATACTGTTTGCCCTATCGTCTTTGAATTTTCAATATGATATAGCTTGGACAAAACATTTTTTTGAAATTTCTGCAGACGTAAATTTTGTCGTCTGCTTTTTGGCATATTAAGGGTAAAGACCCTTTTAAGGTAGTATTGTAAGGTTTACAGCATAGTCTTCTGATAATTAGTATTTTAGGTCCAATATCATCTAAACAGGGATTAATTTTGCATTAGGGTCTGTAGGGAACTTGCTATAGCCACAGATACTCGGGGGGATTTAGATGCGACATGAAACTGGACCTTAGTGGGGATCTTTTCAAAATTATTATTGAAAGGAAGATTATAATATGGAAATTCAAAATTTTGATACACCCTAAATTTACAGTATGCAGGCCAAAGCTACAAGTATATACTTGTCTCGCAGCTTGAAATGAATTCTATGTTTGTCTTTGATAAGAACAGGGGAGCTTCGTGACAAATTTTGCATTTAAAAGCTGTTTACAACCAATTTAGAGTGGTTTAAAGCATATTTATCTGCTTTCTGTACTTACATTACGAGTAAATTCATAACTGAAACTACCTTAAGAGGTGAAAATAATTGGTATCACATGAAAAGGGACTTTATACCCATAAAGTGCCAAAAAGCAGACAACAAAATTTACGTCTGCAAATTTTCAAACAATTGTTTTGTCCAAGCTATGTCATACTGAGAATTCAAAGACTAGAAGGCAAACAGTGCAGATCTAGATGAGGCAGCTCATTATGAGCTGCCTTATCAGGATCCACACTTTTTGCAAATTCTGCTACTTTCTTCTCTGGCGCTTAAACGCACATATCAACCTGTGTAGCTGCACAAACTGGTCAGAATCTTGGATTCATAAATTGCAAATGCAAAGAAAGACTGATCAGACTGTGTGGATGCATAGGCTGATCTGAATCGTATCTGCACCTGCTGTGAGTTACCTTTTCACACAATGCCAATCAAGTATTTAAATTCACCCGGGCTGCAGGTAAGGTAGGTGTATGTGATAATTCTGGGGTAATTGTTCATATTTCTTCACTTTAACCCATTCCATTCGGGATACCCCTTTAGGGGTATCTGGGCAAACAGTTTGGATCCAGATCAGGCCCCACAAATGTGGGGCCTGATCTGAGATCCAATTTGTTTGCTGCCTAGACATCATTTCTACAAGAGTTGGTTATACCAATATTGTAAAAATATTCTTGATTTTTGATGCAGATGACAATTTCAGCAGACAACAAAAAAATACCCAGAATGCAATGGGTTAAAAATATGCTTGTGTCCCCTCCATAGAACTGCCTCAATGAGACAGTTTGAATGAGGAGCCTTTCTCCATCCGCTGATTCAAGAAGGGCAGTTGTCAGTTACTGGTGAAAGAATGTGCACTTAGTACTGGTTAACCGCTGAGGAGGTCTAAGCCTTCCCAGGGATAGTGTGGTTAGGTTAACTGACCATCCCGACATGACCATAGCTGTTTACCGTGGACGTTAAGCATCAATCAATCAATCAATCAAATGAGGAGCCACAATGTGTTTCACAGTTCTTATGAGGGACCACAAGGTACCTCATTGAGATATAGTACAAACTATCCAAAACTCACCAAAAATCTACCTTTAGATGCAACTCTTTGACACTTAAGGTCTTTGTGAAGAAAACCTCTTATTAGTAAACACTGTTAAGAAAATGTTTATGGATTTAAATGCAAGCCAAAGTTCACACCGAACTTTTACGACCTTTATAAACTGACCAGAAAGAAAGTATGAGAAAGCCTTCTAACCAAACTAGTTATTAACTAACGTTGGACAAATTTCTGTGCATGGTGACCTATGTCTCTTGGACCATTTTGGTTGTATTTAAGAAGTTGGGTATTAAATTTAATTATACACATGAAAAATCCACTTGAATGGCTCTACCTTGTTCAAGCTTGACCACACTAGTTGTGGCCGAACTTTTATATCCTGACCTGTGCCAAGGTAAAATAAGTAGCAGGGCCATGCTAAAATGGACCATGCTTATCAAGGGCGTAGCTACGTATACGGCAAATACGCAAGTGCGTATTGAAATTTTGTCAAAATTGACAAAATTTCAAAACGCACCTGCATATTTGCATGCTGAAATTTTATAAATTACACAAGATTTCAATACCAATTACCAAAGTGGCTGAAATACTAGCTTTCCTTTCAAGAAGTAGAGCATAAAACATGGTTGTGCGTATCATGAAATTGCCCCTAGTTATGCCCCTGCTTATGGCATATTATGCCAATAGTAAATGGTCATATCAGCCTATGCATTCAGGCAGTATAGTCAGAGCCCTTGCGAGTGGCCAAAAAACATGTGCAGTTCCTGACAGGCAGGCCTCAGTCTTCACTGTTCCCACATTAGCACATTTTTGCTTAATGCATAGTGAACTCAGATCAACCTGTGTGTCTCTGCAGGCAGATCAGTCTCCACATTTTACTAATCTGAGGTGTATGGATGCACCTCCACGTTTTTCTGCCACTTTCTCAAAGGGAGACAACTTTTGTGACTTCCTATTTGCTTTACCAGCAAACAAAACCCTTCCAAAAAATGAAATCTACTCTTAAAGGGAAAAAAGTGTGCTACTAGGGAGCAAATTCTTGCCTTTGAGAGTTGATCCCGGGAGCAAATTTTTGCCTTTAAGAGTTGATCCCCACTGAGAAGGGAGACAAAAATGAAAATTGCAAAGTTGCTTCCCCTATAAAATGTATATGGTGCTGTTAATAAGAATATTTCACTTAAACTGAGTTGATCACTGAGCAGAGATGGGTGAAAAACTGACCCACTGGGCACACAAGGTGGAATCAATATTGAATCGACCTTGATTCAAGGTCATGACATTGAATCAAGGTTGAATTAATATTGATTCATCCTTGTGTGCCTGCTGGGGAGCTCCTGACCTTTCGGCAGGCAGAATGTGGTTTACTCACTTGTGTGTCGAGCGAGATTCAAACCCACAGCTGTGAGAGATCTAATGTTGAACCCTTAAAGCACCAAAAATTAAAATTGTTGAATTGGCAAACAGTGTAGATCCAGATGAGGTGGCTCATAATGAGCCACCTCATCTGAATCTACAATGTTTGCCCTCTAGTGTTCAAATTCTTAATATGATATTGCTTGGACAAGACATTTTTTTAAATTCTGCAGACATAAATTTTGTCGTCTGCTTTTTGGCGCATTAAGGGTTAAGTCAGCACTCTTATCCATGGCAAGCAGTCTAGACTGGTGCTGTTTGCAAAGATATCTGGTTTGAAACCATCTCTCAGGTTGTAAAAATGTGACTAAAAAGATGAATAAATGTTGAATCAACCTTGATTTGTGTGCTGCTGGGGGGCTCCTGACCTTATGGCAAGTAAAATGTGGCTTTCTCACTTGTGTGCCGAGCGAGGTTCAAACCCACTGCTGTGAGAGACCTAATGTTTAACCCTTGAAGCGCCAAAAATTAAAATTGTTGAATTGGCAAACAGTGTAGATTCAGATGAGGTGGCTCAAAATGAGCCACCTCATCTGAATCTACACTGTTTGCCTTCTAGTGTTCCAGTTCTCAATCTCAATATGATATCGCTTGGACGAGACATTTTTTGAAATTCTGCAGACGTAAATTTTGTTTTCTGCTTTTTGGCGCTTTAAGGGTTAAGTCAGCACTCTTATCCACTTGGCCACAGAAGCTAGATAGCGAGAATGGCAAGCAGTCTCGACTGGTGCTGTTTGCAAAGATGTCTGGTTTATAACCGTCTCTCCGGTTGTAAAATTGTGACTTAAAAGATCAATTACCCAGAGCACAGTGACATTTTGGCTTCTTGAGCCGCAGTTGGCGACCGACTTCTTACGTCAAACTGGTTTACCTGGTATAGGTATGTTATAATAGTCATCATTTTATCGTTTACTCGTCACATGGGGCTGAATATTAAATGACAAGATGGTATATGTAATTTCATTCAGTTTAAACTTGACACTAATTCAGGTACTGAATGAAAACCAAAGAAGCCATCCTGCAAAAATTTTCTTATTTATTCACTGCCTTAATTCCGTTATTCATCAGTCAAATAAAACTGCTATTTTTAATCAGAAATTCCCAATCTCACATAAGTAATGAAAAAACAGGGCCATATAATAGGTGCTTGTAACCCATTCATGCCTAGTGCCCCAAAAATGGGATATAGGCAAACAGTGCAGACCCAGATCAGATGCTGCAAATGCTGGGTCTGATCAGGGCCTACACTTTTTGCATACGACAAATGGGTATTTTTCCTCAAAATAAAACAAAAATCGAAAAATAAACTAAACCTGACAACCCTTAAATGACAAATGGACTCGTCCCATATATACTCGTCCCATATATACAGATAGAAGAGTCCACTAGGCATTAATGGGGTAATGTCTTTAACAGCAAAGACTCTAACCAACCTGAAAAAAGTTTATACTTTGATTGAGGGTAGATACTGCTCTGGAGTCTTTAAGATCAAGGTCACATACTTACGACTTTGTCTTCATCACTGGCAAGATTTTGTGCCAGGTCAAGAGAGCTATGCAGTCCAGCGACAGCTCTTGTGAAATCATGGAGACCGTCAAAAAAAATAACAAGAAAAAAAAAAACACATAGATTTGGCAGAGAAAAGAGCTTATAATATACCCCTTCTCCATATATTTCCTGTTAAGGTGAACATGTGAACACCATGGAGTGGACACAAAGTTTATTGACAGACAGACAGATGGACAGACAGAGGCCACGACATGATAAGACCTGTCTCAGACAAGCAGAAAATCCTGGTGTACTCATAAACCTAAACATAGCTCATCTCAAATGCCCTCAGAATGGGACAAATAATTTCAACTATTTATTACCAGAATTCTGAAAACCTCAAAATGACCTATATGTCATTTTAACATCATGGCCTGAAAGAATAAATTAGTTATAAATTAATAAATGTATTCATCATAAAAATCTTATTAGAAATTTTAGTCACCTAGTTGAAAATGAAATAACTTTGCTGATACTCACACTGGAAGCTGTTTTCGTATGACCAGTCAGTCCAATTTTGCAACAGCAGTGTACATTTACTGAGGATTCATTAGGGTCCCAAACAGGGACAATAGACCACAAACAGGCAGGCTGAATTAACTGCGCATGAATGCAGGTGTATGGGCACACCTTCAGTTTGTTATACACTTTATCCAAAGGGAAACATTTTTTGTCACTTCTTGTTTGCTTCCTTGGACATTGCAAGGCCTTCCAAATGGGGTCTTTATTGTTACTCCTAGGATGCAGGCTCTTATGAAAAGTGAACTCTTGATATCTGGAAGTCGAAGATCAGCTTAAACTACTGATATTTCAAAGTAAATTTTCTGGTCCCAAAAAATTTGCTTTGAGATACCAGTAGTTTGAGATATAGGAGTTGAAATTTAAATAAAACAAAGAGCATGTGAGCAGTGGCTCACGTATACCCCCGGCCAGCGCCACCGCCTAATAAATACACACTTCATTCAAAACTTTAAAGCAAATGTCAAATAACAGACAAATGGGAATCTATGACAAACCCAGTGAACGGCCTACTAATACCAAAACATTATATTGAAAATTGGCAATAAGCTAAATAATATACAAATTTAACACAAAATGTCAACAAAAATTTACATAAACTTCATTGTTTGTGACTTTGACCTAAAGTCAGCAGCAGCACCCAGATGATGTTAACTAATCAGTTTAAACCTTTACTTGAACCTAGTAACAAAGCAATCTGAGAAGTCTTTGCCATAAATTCTCCCATTTATTACATTTGAGTGAGAGATGGAAAAAAGGAAAAATGGAAAAAGGAGCCAAAAAAATCTCATCATCTTGTTTTTCTTTCCCACAATATACTTCCATTTACAAGATGTGTACTTTCTGACAGAAGCCAGAAATCACTGACAAAACATTTAATTGGAGAGAAAGAAAAATTGAACAAAATAAAAGCATCGCAAATGACTGCGTGATACCCCGCCACTGCAAACATTTTTCACACTGATTTTTTCAGATTTATGCATGTATATAGCCAGGGGCAGGGGGAAATAACTCTCATGGGGTAAATTTGAGCATCACTGTAGGCTTTCATGACTCTGACCATTTGCTGAAAGTTTCAGAAAAATTGCTTCAAACTCTGATTTTATATGGAATTTTTCATGATTTTATACATGTATATAGTCCCAGGGCAGGGGCAGATCCCGATGATAAAATTTCTGTGCTCATAAAAAGCTTTTGTTACTTTGATCATGTTTGTGAAGTTTCATCATGATACTCCAAGTAGTAAAGGAACTAGAGGCCAAAAACCATTTTTTGTACATTGACAAGTGCCATAACTCTGTCAGAAATTAACGAATGTTGCCCATTAATAATCCCAAGTGAGACATTCTTGGTACAAATGCATATGCAAAATTTGAAGGAAATCCGTTGATAAATACTTAAGTTATCGAACGGAAACGAAGTGCGGATGGACAGACAGATGGACGGACGGATGGACGTACATACTACGGATGGACAGACACAGGGACGGCCAATGTGAAAACATAATACCCCGCCACTAATGTGTGGCAGGGTATAGAAAATGAATGATAAGCAGAAGGCGGTTGATTCTCTCTTACACATTACAACTAGACATACCCAATGTTTACACTAAATTTAAAAATCCTAGCTGTAATGGTTCCTGAGAAATGTTTGACAGAAATTTAATTGGAGAGGAAGAAAAACTGGACAAATAATAGGAATGATAAGCAGCAGGAGGCTGATTCACTCTTATATAGTACACCTAGTCATACCCAACGCTTGTAACAAATTTCCAAGTCCTAGCTGTAGTGGTTGCTGAGAAATCTTTGACAGAAATTATTGGAGAGAAAGAAGTCTGGACAAACAAAGGAAATGATAAGCTGGAGCAGGCTGATTCTCTCTTACACGGTACAATTAGTCATACCCAATGTTTGTACATAAATTTCAAAATCCTAGCTGTAGTGGTTCCTGAGAAATCTGCGACAGAAATTTAATTGGAGAGAAAGAACAAATGGACAAACAAAGGGAATGATAAGCAGGAGGAGGTTAATACTCTCTTACACAGTACAACTAGTCTTACCCGACGTTTGTATCAAATTTCAAAATCCTAGCTGTAGTGGTTCTTGAGAAATCTGCAACAGAAATTCAATTGGAGAGAAAGAACAAGAGCTCCGCAAGCGGGGCAATATACGCCTTTCTAAATGTTTTTTTTTTGCACCGTTTCATCCTTCTCTACATTGCTATCAAGTTTATCAAGACATTCCAAACACTAAGGTTCTCAAAAGAGTAATCAAAGGGATGTAACTAAAAAAATAAGGAAGGGGATGCAATTATTCTTTTATTAGACATACTGTCTCAACCTAATACACATTGCTATAAAGTTTCGACAAGATATTCCATACGGTTACCTAGTAATGATTTGCCCAAGAATAGCTGTAGAAATTAATCAAAGGGATGTAACTCCATAAATAAGGAAGGGGGAGCAATTATTCTTATATAAGACACACAGCCTCAACCTAATACACATTGCTATAAATTTTCATCAAGATATTCTGTATGGTTGCCTACTTATCGCTTGCATAAAAATAGCCTTAGAAAATATTCAAAGGGAGGTTACTCCAAAAATAAGTAAGGGGAGGCAATCGTTCTTATATGTGACATATTGTATCAAACTAATATACATCACTATCAAGTTTCATCACAATAGTCCAAAGGGCTAGTTAGATATGAGGTGTACAAAATTAGTCTGACAAAATAATCAAAGGGAGGTAACTCAAAATCTAAGTCAAGGGGAGTAACCATTCTTGTATGAGACATGTTGTCTTAACCTCATATACATTGTTATAAAGTTTCATCATGTTATTCCAAAGAGTAACCAAGTTATGGAATGCTAAAGAATTGCCATACAAACTGCCATAGACGCGTTTTTTCAAAGGGCTGTAACTCCGCTAAAAATCATCGGAGCAAAATTTCAGTACAAGATGCGCTACTCCACATCGTAGTCTTACTGTTTACAAAGTTTCAGCTTAATTGGATGAAAACTATAGGAGGAGTTATCCGGAAACGAACATCCCAAAAATTCTAAGTAAAGGGCTATAACTCCGCTAAAAATCATTGGAGTGTAACCTCAAAACGATATGCGCTGGTCCACCTCATAGTCTTACTATATACCAAGTTTCAGCTCGATCGGATGTAAACTGTCGGAGGAGTTATCCGGAAACGAAAAGTTTACGCCGGACGGACGGGCAGACGCACGGATGGACGCCAGCGCCATAACAATATATGTCCCGTTTTTTCAAACGGGCGTATAAAAATTGGACAAATAATGGGAATGATAAGCAGTAGGAGGTTGACACTCTCTTACATGGTACAACTAGTCATACCCAGAGTTTATACTAAATTTCAAAATCCTAGCAATAGTGGTTTCTGAGAAATCTGTGACAGAAAAAAATGTTCACACACACAAACATATAAACGGCAAACACAAAAACTATATACCCCCAGTATACTTGGTATACCGGGGGTATAAAATAGGAAAAGCGCCAAAACTATATTCCTTGATATAAGAGGGTACTTTAAGATGTCAGTAGGAGTCATTGAGAATCTATCTATCTACCTTAAGTTAATACTGTAAGCACCAGTGACGAAAATAGTAGAAATTGCAAACAGCGTAGATCCTGATGAGGGGGCTCATAATGAGCCGCCTCATCTAGATCTACACTGTTTGCCCCTAGTTTATGAATTCTCAATGTGATATAGATTGAACTAAACGTTTTTTGAAGTTTTGCAGATGTAAATTTTGTCGTCTGCTTTTTGGCGCTTCAAGGGCTAATTTGTTCTTTGAAGGAAAAATCAGCTGATGATATAGTTTTAATAGGATATTTTCAACGCTGACAACAAAATCATTTATTAAAAAATATATACTTAGCATCACTGCATGCCACCAGAGGATTATGCAGCATTATTCAAAGCATGATTTTTTACTATAAACTGAATTATTTAATGAGTTGAAAGGTAACATTCATTTCCCATTAAGTATGCAATATAACATGCTAAAAAGATTATGAATGGGTAATCAAAGGATCCAATGACTGCAACAGAGTGTTTACAATAAATATCTATTTCTGCACTACCCTAAGCAAGTGGGGGAGTTTTATATATAAAAAAAAAAAAAATTGCATCCTTGTTGCATTTCTTTCAGATAGTGCAATGAGATCCATCAATGTGACAGGCACGCTGTGCAGAACTTGCACTCACTAACTGCAACTGAAGAAGTTGTTGCCAAGCCATTGCTGAATGGGAGACTAAAATTCTGCATGAGGCAGTTAAAATTTGTGACATGTCAGATGCTCTACACCCTTCTTGTGGAAAAATGCAAATAACCAGCATTTAGCACATTCACGTGGAATGTGTATGGATTCCTGCTGTCTCTTGAATCCAAAATATGAAAACTTAATATACCCATTAAATATGAGATTTGCTAAATTCATCAGCTAGTCTGTGGAGTCAGCTGGTACATTTGTTCCTCATCCAGGGCCCAGTTGTTCAAAACTAACGACATCGTTAGCTAACGAGATGTTAAAATTTCAAATGTTGATATCACAAATAAGTCAATATTTTTGATGAAAAAATGTGAGAAGCTTTTGCATTGCAAAAGCTCCTAGCATATTTTCCACAAAAAAATATCAGTGTATTTGGCTATAAAGTTGCAAAACACTTAACGAGTTGACCTCTTAACAAACTTGTTCGGCTAATGATACTTTAAACATTACTTGGGCCAGATTCTGACTGAGAGCTGCATTGAAAGAGTCATCCTCCACCACAATAGGCATTCTTGGGAAAAGCAAAATTTATGGTAGCTCATTTTGACATCTGAAAATGTGGTTAATTATCCACTTTTGGATGAAGATGGTAAGCAAAGAAGTTAAAATTAGCTGCTGAATAATCCAAATGAAAACTTTTCCAGCTTTTCTGAAAAAAAAAAAAACCAGCTAGAGATTGGTAAAGAAAGCACAGACTGGTTGTGACAGTACATGTTCCACAGTGAGACAGCAAGGTTGCGTATTAGCTCCTTTATCATACCGTATTTTTCGTGGGTTCAAATTTTCGCGGTTAAGGGTAAAAAACATAAACATTACTTTTCGCGATTTTTAATTTTCGCGGTTAGCAACATGCGTGAAAAGCAAAACTACTCTTTTTTTACTTGAGCTAGTTCGTTCATTAACCTGCGGCAGGGCTGCCGCAGGTTAATGAAAGAACTGGCTCAAGTGGAAAGTACCAGCAATTACCGAAGCAAACAGAAACAAAATATAGGAACACTGTGTCTACAGAAGATACTTTGTAAGAAACAAGAAATTATTTCGCGATTTTAAATATTCGCGGTTTGTAAGTGACCGCGGAATACCGCGAAAAATGGAACACCGCGAAAATTATCTTGTAAACGGTATGGAAATAAATGCCTGCTTTCTCACTCGGAACAGATCATAATCCTGACTGTGATGATACTTCGACAATACATGCTTGCACACATGTTCCAGGTTTGATTTCTCTCCCTGTTGTCACTGCCAGTATTAGAGATGATTCTAAGAAGACTGAAAAGATCACAGGGTATAATCGATTCCGCTAATTTTCCCTTCCTGCAGAGACTGAACCTTATATTTGGCTTCTGCCGAGACTGTTTGCGAACTTTTGCTTCCTGCCGAGACTTCTGTACATGATAAATGGCTTCCTGCAGAGACTGTCCACGTGATTCTGCTTCCTGCTGAGGCTCTCAGCAGGAAGCTGCTGAGGCTCTCAGCAGGAAGCAGAGTGATGCAGACAGTCTCTGCAGGAAACCAATTTTCGAGGACAGTAGTCCCTGCAGGAAGCAAAAGTTTGCAGACAGTCTCGGCAGAAGCCAAATATGATGTACAGTCTCTGCAGGAAGCGAAAATTAGCGGAATCGATTATACCCTGTGAAGATGAGCATGAAGTCTGTGAAGTCTGCATGAGCTTTTGCTGTTCGCATGTGATATACACTGTTTTTCTCATGACATTGTACTAGCAAAAAGCAACGTTTTGTAACTTTTACTGATGAAATTATTTATCAAAAAGAACTTATGGGAATATTAATTAAATTCTCACAGTGTGCAGCTAATTTAACGATATTTAAATCATATAACAAATTTTGACTTTAAAGCTAATAAGCTAATGATGTGAAAAGAAGGTTTCATTCAATTTTCATTCAATACTGGATAAGATGGGTTAAAAAGATTATGAATGGTTAACAATCAAAAGATCAAATGACTGCATGCATATGAGTGTTTACTGCTATTCTGCACATAGTCTTTGCTGGCAGGGGAGTTGTATATTAACCCTTGAAGCGCCAAACATTAAAATAGTTAAATTTGCAAACAGTGTAGATCCAGAAGAGGTGGCTCATAATGAGCCACCTCATCTGAATCTGCACTGTTTGCCCTCTAGTGTTCGAATTCTCAATATGATATCGTTTGGACGAGACATTTTTTGAAATTCTGCAGGCGTAAATTTTGTTGTCTGCTTTTTGGTGCATTAAGGGTTGAAACATTACTTTGATTCAGAAAGTGCATTTTGATCCTCAATCTGACAAGCCTGCTGTGCAATCAGTATAGTTAGCTGCACACTGCAACCCAAAGAAATTTATCCCAGGGCTGCAAGTGCCATTTTTGTTGAATGGGACAGATTAAAACTCAGCCAGAAGTAGTGTTATTCTGATATCTAAGAAATTTGTACAGGCTTCTCGTATGTTTAACACAACTTATGGAATTTTGGCAAGGTTGCTAATATTAGCTCTGTTTTCATTACCAAAAATTCCGATTGAGCTTTTTTGCCTGATAAGAGAATAAAGCTGGTGACAACTTTTCCCAGAAAACTTTACTGGAGTATTTTCAGGCTAACTCTAAATGTCACCCCTGGTTAACTGTGTATATACAAGGGCTGTTACAAAACGAAAAAGAGCTGTTATATAACTAAAAAGTGTTATATATAGTCAAACGAACTGATGACAAATTAAAATCTAAAAGAGTTCCTTCAAGAGCAGAGAATACATTCAGAAGAAACATGGGCCAGACTACGTAGTTTCGGCTATAGAAGCCTCATCAGTGACACTGACAATATCTGGTGATGAAACCAGAGAAAAGCATCCTGTAATTTCTTAATTTTCATTGGGAAATCGATTCCAAGACTAATTGGTATCAACAAGGACCCAAATAATATAAAAGACGATGGTCTAGAATAAGAGTCTAAATCAATCTAAAATTTCAGATTTCTCAGAATAGATCCTCTGATCTCAAAGGACCAACATAAATATAATCTGCACTATGGATGATGCACGGGGAGACGTTTTATGGCCGCCACACGGCAGTCAACACCAGCTGCAGTGAAGTAAAATTAAAATCTAAAAGAGTTCCCTCAAGAGCAGAGAATACATTCAGATGAAGAAACATGGGCCAGACTACGTAGTTTTGGCTATAGAAGCCTCATCAGTGACCCTGACAATATCTGGTGATGAAACCAGAGAAAAGCATACTGTAATTTCTTAATTTCAAGTCATTTAGAAACTATGACTTTTTCGTTTCATAACAGCTCTTTTTGGCTAGTAACATCCTTGAAAGGTGTGACTGTGGCCAGCACAATTTGTTTAACCACAGGCTGACATTGTATGTCGCTATCACATTTATAACAGTAAATCTATCCAATTTGGAAAAAAAATGATCTCACACCCAGGTAAGAAAAGTAGTTATATCTCAGCACATTATGACTCTGAATTTACTTTTGTAAATTGCAATTACGCAGCGCTAATGTCCTTCATCTGAAGCAGCTGTCAGTGTTTTATGAAATGAATTAAGCCCCTTCAAAAACGTGAGCTCATAATACATGTTCAAGTATCCTGGCAGCTTCATTTCATAAAATGATGACATTTGCTATAGATGAAGGATATTAGAACTGGGTAACTGCACTTTACGACACTAAAACATGAGATACTCGTATAACTGATTTTCTTGCATGGTTCAAGAGTGTTTCTTTCCAATCTACAGTTAATTAAAATCATATGGTAGTGATACATGTTGGCAACCTTGAACCACTGGCAAACAAAAATTAAGTGAACATTTTTATGATACATATGAGCAGCAATGACATTGGTTTTGTCCCACAAGGGTGGAAATTTGGTTCATCAATTTTTATAGCCAGCATATAAAGTTGCTGAACATTGCATGTACATTGTATAAATTTGATACACTGACAATACAACTGAAACTCTTCCAAAGCACTAATTTGACTGACATAATTTAAGCTAGATATGTTATTGCCATAGTTACTTGACAGGCTCTCAAGAGATAGCACATTTCAGCAGGCACACAACATTGATTCAACATTGAATCCACCTTGATTCAATGTCATCACTGATTCATGGTGTTGAATCAAGATGGATTCAATGTTGAATCAATGTGTGACTGCTGGGACTGAGGAGCAGATTGATTGGGGCCATGTCTTTTACACCATATGTAATAGCATCAGGCATAATAAATGATAAGCCAGTCTGGTCTGCATTAGATTTATATGCAGATTACTCAGATACCTTGGGTAACATTTTGATAGTCAGGTTTGTTAATGGCAAAATCTTGACACTTGGATGCAAACTCTGGAATGCTTAAAACCTTACCACAAAGCTGGTTGTTTTACTGGGACTTCCCCCTATTTGTGTGCATGAAAACCATGTGACCCCCCACCATGCACATTGTAAAGTATGTTTTTTGTTTGTTTTTTTACACAAGTTAACACCATTTACCATACTATTGTATCATTACCTGGTCAATAGATTGTGTGCCAAACCTGATGAGACAATTTTGATATCATCCCATTTTTTTTTTTTTTTTCAAAATGTGCAAGCTACTATTTACTATATCTTACCTAATTTATTCATTGAGAAAAGGTTCAAATTTCGGTGTCATACGGCCATATCATTGCTTGACACAGATATAGGTAATGCAGACTGTAATACAACACTAACACATACATGTATAAAACCTAGTTTTGACTGAAATGAAACTTTTTTTTTATCTCCAAAAAGGTGTCCATATTTTTTTATGAAATTCAGTCCTTTTACCACTCATCAAAAAAAATCGAAGCTAGGTAAAAAAAACTGAAACCTACTTATAAATAGTTCAAATTTCATCATGATATCACAGCTTAAAACTGCAGCCTATATCTACTAATTATTTCAATGTCAGTGGCATTTGTAAGGTGCAGGATTTGTTTCTCCGCCAAATAGTGGAAACCATTAGTGACACTCTTTAATATGCCACACTGACCCACTTGTGCCCAGCATGCATGCCCTGTATGGTCATACTACACTGTTTGCCCATAGCATAAACCTAACCTTGTAAAGGCAAACTACCTTGAGATATATTTGCTGATGTATCAGTTAGCAAAGATCTTACAACAGTTTTCCGAATGACAATTAACCAAATGTGAATGAGAAAAAAAACATACAAAAATTTAAATTTGTGTCCTTTGACCTTCAAGTCAACTTGTAAGATGAATAGTTAACATTTGACAGTATTTAGACAATATATCATAGGAAATCAGAATAATAATTGAGCCACGACACAAGAAAATCAACAATGTGGTTGTGCACCCAGCACAGACTCGGATCAGCCTAGGCATCTGCCCAGTCTGATCAGAGTCCTCACTGGAGGTAACTTAGACCCTTAGCTACCCTTTAAGCGTTAAGTGAAGAGTCTGATCTGACTGGGCGGATGCCCAGGCTGACCTGAGTCTGCGCTGGATGCACAACCACTAAGTTGGTTTTCTTGTGTCACGGCTCAATTATATTTAAATGTAGATATAAATTAACTCTTTAAGCCCCAGTGACGAAATTAGCAAAATTTGCAAACAGCGTAGATCCTGATGAGGCGGCTCATAATGAGCCGCCTTATCTAGATCTACTATGTTTGCCCTCTAGTCTTTGAAACCTCAATATGAAAACTCTTGGACAAGGCATGTTTTTAATTTTTGCAGACGTAAATTTTGTCGTCTGCTTTTTGGTGCTTAAAGAGTTAAGAGTTCCTTCAAACACTGTGTCTGTCCTGTCCGTGCATTGTCACAAAAGAAAACATGACAAAACTTTACCCTGTTCTGAAATATAAACAAAATGAGAAAAAAATGGTTAAAATGCAGTTATACACAAAATGACCTTGGCTGTAAAAGAACAAAAGCTTGATGAAACCACATTGCAGGCCTTTCTGATTCTTCATCCAGTTTCAAGGTCATGGTGTTTTATGCATAACAGCAATACAAATACATGCTATTGCAATCAGAATTGCAAAATATAGAATAAAAATTCCAAGCACAAATAAAGCCATTAATTTTGCAGAATATTGCCTATTCAGGGATTTTTAAAATCTGTGGGTAAAAACTTCAATAATTGCTTTGCACTTGCTTTTATCTGTACGTTGTTTCATTTTCAATTGTTGAACTTAATATATCAGCCATCATGTTGCATGAATTTCGCTGTGATCATCTTACCTGTTATTCATCAAAGAATTATAAAGATACTTATTTTACTTATTTTGAACAGAGATTTCTATCAAAATTCGATATCCATTATATTTCATTTATGCTCATCAATAAAATGTTTATACCATAATTATCATATGTATTGTGATAGCAAACATTGCATACTTGGTTCAGACTGGACTAAGTCTGCACTGTCTGCTATTATGAAACATCATGATATGGCTAGGCACCAAAATACTTTTTTGAAATTTGAAGGCGGATGCATCTAGTGCTGAAATTACAGACATGAAATAATGGGTAAGCATATCCCAATATATATGGTCATAAGCCTGATAAAGAACTATTGAAAGAAGGAGAATGAAAATGATAATATTTCAGTTCTTCGACACAGTCATCAATAAACATTGACATTATACCTTCATTTTATCATCTAATATTTTATATAAAATCATATATCAAGGAATCTTATATGTAATATTATTACATGTATTGTATTGGAGAGTATAACTGTCATGCCGAAATGTTGATCAAGGACGACATGTTTTCGGGCCATTCCCAGAGAAATATCTTCTAAGTATATTTGAGCTGCAACACGACAAAACCAACAAAGTGGCATGTGCACCCAGCAAAGACTCAGATCAGCCTAGGCATCTGCCCAGTCTGATCAGATTCTTCGCTGTCCGCATGGAGGTATCTTAGATCCTTAGCTACCCTTTAACCACACAGCGAAGAGTCTTATGAGACTTGGTGGCTGCCCAGGCTGACCCGAGTCTTCACTGGGTGCACATACCACTTTGTTGGTTTTCTCGTGTCTCGGCTCATGTACCTATAGAAAAAATTCAGAGCAGTCTGTGTATCTGCGCAGTAAAGCTCAAGACTCCACTCTGCAGTGTTTTACAAATGAGCCGCGACGTGACAAAACCAACAGTGTGGTTGTGCGCCCAGTGCAGACTCAGATCAGCCTGGGCATCCGCCCAGTCTGATCAGAGTCTTCGCTGTCCCCATGGAGGTAGCTTAGACCCTTAGCTACCCTTTGGGCACTTAACCAAGAGTCTGGTCAATTTGTGCTGCTGCCCAGGCTGATCTGATTCTGCGCTGTCCGCACAACCACATTGTTGGTTTTGTCGTGTCGCGGCTCAAATAAAAATTTTGCATCCTTTTCAAACTGTATATATGTACTGCATCATATCTTCTAAAAATATATGTTTCTCACTAGCAGGACAATGTAAAGTACTCTCATTCATATCAATGCATCCATTTCAATAAATATGAATATAAGTTTAGCTCTTTTGCATGTTTTTTTTTTTTTTTTTTTTTTTTCATTCTTTGCTTTAAGGGTTAAAAGCTTTTGTTTCTTTATCCCTCTGAGATTCCATTGTGAACTGGCCCAGAGGTTATAAAACTTGAGTACATTCTCAAACTCAAAATAAAGCACACTGACTGGCTGCTTCCGTAAGCAGCCAATCAGTGTGCTTTATTTTGAGTTTGAGATTATTCTCAAGTTTTATAACCTAAGCAGCCAGTCAGTGTGCTTTATTTTGAGTTTGAGAATGTACTCAAGTTTTATAACCTCAAACCCTGATTTAGGAAAGAGTCTCTTTGTGCAAGTTATTTTTTTGCATTGATCCTAGTGCAGCATCAGTATGCATATACAGCCTATAATGTTCCAATTTAAACAATAATGGGCATGCTTTGGGTATTATGTCCCATAACTAACATGGGTTTCGCTATGTTAAAAACAGCAAAATTAACTTTCTTCTAAGAAAAAGGAAATTGAATGCAATATAAAAATCTCATTATTTTCACAAAAATGTTGCCAACAAAATTGGTAACAAAATAATAAATACCTAACAGGAATCTAATGACTCCTCATATTGCTGCTGTAAATGGCTGTCTTTATTGATCGTTTTTTTTTTTTTCATGATTTTATATTCTAAAGGAAGGTTTTTGTCTACAACAGAACAAAAACCTTATTTCAAGTGGGTAACAAACAGCATTAAAATGATTTTCCGTGAGGTACAAACAAGGTAGTTCATCAGTAATCATTTTCAAAACACACTTTTTTCGAGCTATTAAAGCAGCTAAACTATAGCTAAAGCATCACGTCATGTGTTTCAAACAGATGAAGCAAAGCATAAGAAATATACGCCCTGATTGCATATAGATTTGGACTGATTTCATCTTTTTAACGATAAATAGGTATTCCACCCAAAATAAAAATACTATAAAAATTCTCATTATACCTGCACAACAAGCAGTGTAGACCCAGATCCACTTCAGAAAAGGTTTTCCCCTCCAGCAAAACAAATAGGAAATCACAAAATTTGCTTGCTTTGTAAAAAAGAATTCCGCGGAATGCTATACCGTATACAAGGTAATTTTCGCGGTGTTCCATTTTTCGCGATATTTCGCGGTCACTTAGAAACCGTGAATATTAAAACCACAAAAATTATCTAGTTTCTTACAAAGTGTTTTCTGTAGACACAGTGTTCATATATTTTGTTTGTGTATGCTTCAGTAGTTGCTGTTACTTTTCACTTGAGCCAGTTCTTTCATTAACCTGTGGCGGTCCTGCCGCAGGTTAATGAAAGAACACACTCAAGTGAAAAAGAAAAAGTTTTGCTGTTCGAACATGTTGCTAACCATGAAAATTAAAAATGGGGGAAAGTAATATTTATGTTTTTGACCCTTAACCGCGAAAATTTGAACCCGCGAAAATTACCGCGTTTATGGTATGTTGCACCTGCCTTGCACTTCCATAGAAGTAATGAATTATAGTTAAAAGAAAGTGTATGCTATATCTGATGAATGTATGTAGAAAAATTTCTGTGATTTGGACTTACAAGCTCTGAGGGATGACTTGCGGTTTTACGTCCTTTTCAACAGTATTGCAGTTATATCAGGACGATGGGACGATGATAATGAAAGGCTGTGTGCAATGGAACCCAGTTTACAGTAGGAAAGATTCTCACCTCAAGCGGGGCTCGAACCCAGTCCGCTAGATCAGTAAGCCAGCGCTTAACCCACTGAGCTATCGGTCAAGAGTGTGAAATATAGGTTCAAAGTATTGTCAAACACTCCATAAAGCCAGCTTAAGAAAAAAAAATATGCTATATCTCATGATTGTAGATAGAATTGTTAGTGAGATATAGACTTAAATGCTAGAGTCCATGCAATATGTAGATGCCTGGCTGACGTAAAAATTTCCAAAACCAACAGAGCATGAAATATAGGTCAAAGGGAAATTAACTTAAATGCTAGGGTCAATGCAATTTAGTATGTAAAATTTTAAGAATGCACTGAATGTTACTTGAGAACATACTAAGAAAAAACTGTGCCAGGTTTGATGATTGTAAGTATCATACTTCCACAGAAATGGACTAAAAGGCCAATTAAGGTCAATGCAATTTTGGATATAAAAGTTTACAAAGTCAGCAGAGCATGAAATATAGGTCAAGGGTAGGAATACTTGCAACATCCCTCAAGAACATTCTAAGAAGAATTTTTATCATATGACGTCGCATCTGAGAGTGTTATAAAGCCATGCATTAAATGCAATAATCCACTAGTGGATTAAATATGCAAATTACGTCATAACATTATGTGTTGACGTCCATAAAAACTTCGCGTTTCAAAATGGCGAAATCGTGACGTTTTAGTGCAAAATTTGCTAATAAAATGCGATTTCAGTGTCATATGATAAATAGAATCTTGCATTCTTGCTCATGTATTATTGAATTTATTAAACTCGTTGGGGAAAACGATAAGATGCTCGGCAAAGCCTCGCATCTTATCCTTATCCCCAACTCGTTTAATAAATTCAATAATACATGAGCACTCATGTAAGATTCTCTATTTATGCCACGTTTGATGATTGTAGGTATCAATTGACGCACTTGCTCAGGCATGCCACCAGAAAAACGGTCCTTTGATCAAAATGCTCATAGCTTGTGTCAAATCTGCAAAGCCCAGTCTGGGTCTTCATTAGTATCAACAATAAAATGTGTCATGCCACAAGAAAGGGGTTTTAACTCTTAAGCACCAAAAATGAAAACAGTTGAATTGCATGTAGCTAAATCCAGATGATGTGGCTCATAGCGAGTGGCCTCATCTAAATATACACTGTTTGCCCTCTATCTTTGGACTCTCAATATGATATATAGCTTGGACCAATTTTCTTTCTTTCTTTTTTTTCTGAAAATCTGTAGACATAAATTCTGTCATCCGCCTTTTTTTTTTTTTTTTTGGTGCTTTGAGGATTAAAGTGCCTTGTGGGGGCCTGACTCCATTTTAGTGTTGTTTATACTTCTAGTCCTTTAGAATCTGACTCAACTGATTTTGAGACCTTCCGAAATTATGAGTTCTGTTCAAGCAAGAGCTAAAAGGAATAGTCTCCGTTGCACAATTCTGTTATCTGATTGTAAGGCTGTAACGTATACCAGTGTGTTAGAGACTTGAAAAGAAGAGCACTTGTCATCAGATCCAATTTATTTTACAAAAAAAAGTCCATTTTGGCAGAAGAGCAAGATGCACTTTTATAGAACATTCACCAAAGAATAACAGATAAAAGAAAACAGACACATACTTGAATATTACTCTGTTTGTTAAAAAATAACTTGTAAAAGACAATTCATTGATATCTTAATTGGCCAAAAATGATTGAGTAAACGTTAATTTGAGACGTTTGTAATAGGAAGATAATTATTTTTTCAATTACTGCGGGTATTCACCTCAAATGTTACCCCTCACAAGTGATTACTGACAAGAATTCTCCATTCAAAACTTCAATTTTGTACACTTACTTTGTTATCTTTTTCAATTTCTTCATTTTGGATAATTTATCAAATTCTATAACAGACAGTAAAATCTAGTGGGTGAACAGTGTTACAGAATACCATACCAAGATACGATCAACAATGTACGCTCATAATTTGATCTTTTTGTAATGTGAGTACATAATATTTATCCATTTACAAACCAAACAATTTTTAAATGTCCATAATTGGCAAATTTTACCTAAATGATTGTATTATTCTTTGTGTGACTAACTCTGCACTAATAAGGAAGAAGAAATCCTGCAATTCTGTAGTAAACATATGAGTCCCAATCTTGTCTGAGATACAAACTGCTCTCTCTCTTTCTATGATTTGCAGGAAAGAAGCTATTGCACAGGGTTTTATCGATTCCGCTAATTTTCGCTTCGTGCAGAGACTGTGCATCATATTTGGCTTCCACCGAGACTGTCTGCGATCTCTTGCTTCCTGCCGAGACTTCTGCACATGAAAAATGGTTTCCTGCCGAGACTGTCCGCGTGATTCTGCTTCCTGCCGAGGCTCTAGGAGCAAATCCTTTCCTTGAAGAGTTGACCCCATTGGATGAGCTACCTCCTCCAAAAAAAGCAAACAGGAATTCAAGCTGTAAAACTGATTGGAAACTTGCAGGTTGGCAAGATGTAATAAAACTATTTTTGGAAAAGAGGCATGGGGCGTTTATTAGAGAAGGGGCAAAGATTAGGATTAATACAGTATCTGGAAAGTAAAATTAACTTAGGGATAATTATTTGGTCACAGTACACAAATTTTTCACATAATTATGGTAACAGTGATGATTCATAACCATTTGTTAATTTTATAAGTTACTTCGAAACCTCCCACAAACCTTCAGGGCTATTTTCATAAATAAAGTTGTTAAAGTTTCAGATTGCTATGCAGATTGTTACACCCTGACACAGAGACGGATGACTGGATGTTTCAATTATTTTAAGGCCAACAAGATGCAGCGCTACCGGTATACTGTATTAATCCTAATAAATGCCCCAGGGGCATCGCACTTTGCAAAAAGGGCCTTATTAAGAGCCTAAGAGTAGTGAATCAGCCCCTGCCATTATACCTCTTATAAGCAATATAAAGGTTATGTGTATTTTTTCATAGGAAGCAATTCTACTATTTTTGTCTCACTTCTCAGTATGGGTCAACTTAAAGGAAATAATTTGCACCTCCTTAAGAGTAGATCGTATTTCAAAGAGCTACAAATGTACCTTATCCAGAGAAGCAAACAGAAATTCATGCAAGTTAATATAATACTATTTTCAGAAAACAAGCAGGGGGCATTTATTAGAGCAGGGGCATTCATTAGGATTAATATGGTATGTCTGTGAAATCTAAAAACAAATTTACTTTGAAGCTAATCATATTGAGGATTCAAGGACTATAGCAGACAAATAGCTTATCCAGATGAGCCACCTCATCAGAATCTACTCTGTTTGCAAATTCAACTATTTTCGTTTTTGGACCATTAGTGTTAAATAAGAATCACAACCTAAGAATGACTTGGATCAAAATGTACAGAAAGCCAAAGGAGTGACAGTTATGGATTCATTCCTGGAAGTTCGAAACTCAAAAACAAATGAGATTTGCCAAATGTCCAAATATTTGAAATTCACACAGTCAAGGAATTCAGTTCATGGAAAATATACTGTACATTAATAATATTCTTATTTTTACTATTAAAGGATCATGAAAAAAAAAATGAAAAAAAAAAACAAACATATATATCCATTTATTGTTGCTGAGCATGAGATACAGCAGCAGAAATTACAATTGAAAATTAAATACAAATGCTAACAGACTGTCAAAAAAAGGAATTTTATCAGTCAAGATTATTTTTTCGAAATCAATTTATTTCAAGACTGTATCAAATCCCTGTAAACTATGATGCATGAAATGTGATAAACTTAAATTCAGGTGAGATCTTCTGAGGCTGAAGTTTGTAATAAAGTCGTGTCTAAACTTAGAATCTGAATAAAAACAATTTAATAGTTTCATCTTTTTTCACAGCAGGTTATATAAAGTGATTTATGATTTTTAAATGTATTCCACCTACAGCAACAACCTTGTTTACTAAAAATATAAAATATATATGAGCTGCGACATGAAAAAAACAAAAAGTGGCACATTGGCCGAACGAAAACTCAGATCAGCCTGGGCATCCGCCCAGTCTGATCAGAGTCTTTGCTTGTGCTTATAGGGTAGCTAAGAATCTAAGCTACCTTCATGCCGAAGCAATGACTGATCAGACTAGAAAGATGCCCAGGCTGATCTCAGTCTTTGCAGGGCACACATGCCACCTTAGCTGGTTTTGTCATGTCACAGCTAATATACATTTGAGCTGCAACTAAAAAGGTACTTTGTACCATGTGCAAATAGGGAAGATTTGGATCAGCCGCTGCAACTGTGGAATAATCAGGGTCTACCATATAAGATCAACAATCTATATGCATGGACCCTGAGGAATCTTTTCAGCAAAAAACAAGATCTCTAATCAGAGTCTTTGCTGTTTGCATATGTAATAAAGTATCTTTTTTATATCTAAAACTGATTTAAAAGCTGTATCTAAACAACCGAAAGTCATATGGTGATAACTCCTTAAAAAGTTTTAAAAGATGACCTTCAGATCCAGTTTATCAACAATATTTAGATTCAAAAAGACATGAAACCATTTCATTGGTTGATGAAATAACATCGGACCAATCAACAGTGCTCCTTTCAATGGTGCTCTTGGGTAAGTGCACTTCCTGGGTGCTCAGCAAACATTTCCACACTTTGATGGATCTGGGCTCCTGAGGTGAAAACTGAACAAAGTGAGCAGGGGCGCACATATACCCCCGACCAGCACCACTGCCTTATGGAACTGCCACCTTATGAAACCCATGTCTATAAGTTGTTGGAATCGAGAGGTAAGCCTAGTCAAAAATCAAAAGATTCCATCAAAGTTATATAACAAAAAATATCAGTAAGATATAAAGAGTATAAACTTAAGACTAATTAAGACTAGGGTAAAGTCTGGTCAATTCAAACCCGGTAAATTCGGACAGTGACATTGTTTCCTTCATATGCCAGTTGTTTGGAATTAAGACAAACTTAACTGGGCAAACAGTGAAAAGCCTGATGAGATGGCTCATTATGAGCCATCTCATCTGGATTTTCACTGTTTTCACTGCAATGGTATGTCCGAATTTACCCGCTGTCCGAAGTTACCCGACTCGACCCTAAACTTTTATGCTGATGTATCTCTGTGACCTTGAACTTGGACAGCAGCAGCATCTAGAAGACATATACTAATCTGCATGAATCTGAAGTAAACTTAAAAATCACATATCAAGTGTATCTATCAAAAAATATGAATGTGTGAATGTGAACTGTTTTAAGATCTATGCGTACATACTAATGAATTTGTATGTAAACAAAGCTATAAATCTGCAATGTTTCTTTAATCTTCAGGATATGATGGAAAACAAACCAAAATAATCCATTATACCATAAGCCCTGAAGAAATCTAGCCTAGCCTTCTCAATTCTTACTGGTGAAAATAAGTGAAGTGATTATTCATTAAAATGTTAATTCCATTTTCACTCTAATCAGATGTTTCATTTTACCACCAGGGGTTATGTAAAAATTGAATTTGTAACCAAAAGTATGTCCCTGATCTATCTGATACAATACCACAGCAGCAGTGTGTATCCAGACAGATCCCCCGTGACTGCCCTTTTCCTTATACTATGGATTCCTCCTTCTTCCAACTGGGCAACTCCATCTGTCTTATCACAGAATGCTTATCAATGGCAAACAGTGCAGACCCTGACCAGATGGCTCTTCTAAGAGCCATCTGGTCTGGGCCTGCATACTGGTTGCAAAGTGATGTCCGCTGTCCCAACAAATTGACTTTCTTATGGTACAAAACTTTTCCCACAGAGTTTATTCATTAATCTAATGAAATCTTTTCGGTAGAAAATCATAGTTCAACATGTACACATTTGTGGTTTCTTTATTTATCTCAATATTTTCTTTACTCTTATGAAAGCTCGACTTAACAAAGCTAAATACATGAAAATGTTTGCAGAAACTACATGTACAAGATTTCTGCAGAATGTGCCATCACTGCCCGTGCTGACATGTGCATTGTCACAGAGCTAAACCTGAAAACTTGATACACAGTTTACGCCCGCAATGCCAATGACACCAGAAAAGTGATACCTATGTCCTGTAAACAAAAAGACAAAAATTAATGCTTAAATTTTCTACAAGTTAGACCAGTTTCTGTTGAAATCATCCTTTTGCACTTAGCATTTGAGTGACAGGGTGAACAAACTAATGAACTTAACTCTTTAAGCACCAAAAAGCAGACGACAAAGTTTACGTCTGCAAAAATTAAAAAAAAAAAGCCTTGTCCCAGACATTTCATATTGAGAATTCAAAGACTAGAGGGCAAACAGTGTAGATCTAGATGAGGCGGCTCATCATGAGCCGCCTCATCAGGATCTACGCTGTTTGCAGATTTTGCTAATTTTGTCACTGGGGCTTAAAGAGTTAAAACAGAAACCTTATCAGTAGTATTAAGAAACAAACAAGAGGGCCATGAGGCCCTGAATCGCTCACCTGAACAATTGGCAAGGTGGCTTTTACTTATCATGTCTGAAATTGTCAAAATATGAGTTTTGGGTTAAAAGTCAAAGAATGACCATGACCACTTGTACTCATAAATCTTCATGTACTCATTAAGACAACCATATACATGTATACCATTTTTAGGCCAAAATCTTCAAAACTTTCCATGAAATCTTATGTTCTAGCATTTCCCCATATTTGACCATGCCGCAAAAAAGGTCAAGGTAAACCCAAGGTCACCATTTGAACAGTCTTGGTGGTACTCTAGTACTCCATGCTATTTACCGAGTTTCAAGGCCATAGGTGTATTGGTTCTGGAGAAGAAAAATATTAAAGATTTATACCATAAGTGGTAATGGCGGCCAAGTTGGTCATGTGACCTGGACTGTTTGAACAAATTTTTCATTCAATCAACCCCTGGAGGCTCTATATGAAATGTGTTCACAATTGGCCCTTTGGCTTTTGAGGAAATGGTTGAAAATGTCAAAATATGAGCGATCTGGATCAAAGGTAAAAAGATGACCTTGACCTCTTGTACTCATAATTCTTCATGAACTCATTAAGACAACTGTATATACCAATTTTTTAGGCCAAAATCTTCAAAACTTTCCATGAAATCTTATGTTCTACCATTTTCCCATATTTGACCTTGCTGTAAAAGGTCAAGGTCAACACAAGGTCATAATTTGAACAATCTTGATAGTACTCAAGTACCCAAAGCAACATACAAAGTCTCAAGGCCATCGGTCAATTGGTTCTGGAGAAGAAGATTTATAAAGGTATTTACCATATATGGGCATGGCGACCATGTTGGTCATGTGTCCAGGAGCGTTAGAAAATTTTTTCATTCCCTCAACCCCTCGAGGCTCTATATGAAATTTGGTTTCAATTGGCCCAGTGGTTTTAGAGCAGATTCTTTGAAATTGTCAAAATTTGATTTTTCTGGGTCAAAGGTCAAAGAATGACCTTGACCTCTTGTACTCACATATCTTCATGTACTCATTAAGATGATTGTATATACCAATTTTTAGGCCAAAATCTTCAAAACTTACCATGAAATCTCATGTGCTAGCATTTTCCGATATTTGACCTTGCCGTAAAAAAGGGCAAGGTCAACCCAGGGTCATAATTTGAACAATCTTGATAGTACTTGAGTAGCCAATGCTACATACCGAGTTTCAAGGCCATCGGTCAACTGGTTCTGGAGAAGAAGATTTTTAAAGGTTTTTACCATACATGGGCGTGGTGGCCATGTTGGTCATGTGACCTGGACCGTATGAACAAATTTTCATTCCCTCAACCCCTGGAGGATCTATATGCAATTTAATTACAATTGGCCTAGTTGTTTTTGAGGAGATTGTTTGATATTGTCAAAATATGAGAGTTATGGGTCAAAGGTCAAAGAATGACCTTGACCTCTTGAACTCATAAATCTTCATGTAGTCATTAAGATGACTGTATGTACCAATTTTTAGGCCAAAATATTCAACAGTTTCCAAGATATCTTATCTTGCAACATTTTGCCATATAAAAGCATAAGGAAGCAAATTTGACCTTACCGTAAAAAAGGTCAAGGTCAACCCAAGGTCATAATTTGAACAATCTTGGTAGTACTCATGTACCCGATGCTACATACCAAGTTTCAAGGCCATCGCCCAATTGGTTCTGGAGAAGAAGATTTTTTCGGGTTTTTACCATATATCGGCATGGCGGCCATGTTGGTCATGTGACCAGGACCGTTTGAACTAAGGTCCCAGGAGGCTCTATATGAAATTTGGTTACAATCGGCCCAGCGGTTTCAGAGGAGAAGTTGTTTGAAAGTGTGGCCGGACGACGGACGGACGTACGACGGACGCCGGAGCCTTACCATCCTATAAGCTCCCCCGGAGCCGCTGGCTCAGGTGAGCTAAAATGTTATTAACAGAACTAAAGAACTTTGAAAACAAGAGGGCCAAGAGGCCCTGAATCGCTCACCTGAGTAACAATCTGACCCAACCCCCAACCCCCTCTCGGTATGGTAAGTTTTGACCCAAGGGACTTGGTTGGCAGGATTTATGTAGGGGACCACTAAACTTTGCTTTATTATACTATATAAGCTCTGGGTCTTATGATTTCAGAGAAGAAGATTTTTTTTTTTTTTTTTCCCATTATAAGTCTATGAAAGCTAATGACCCCCTGGGGTGTGGCCAATTTGGATCCCAGGGGCATGTTAGGCAGGATTTATGTAGAGGACCACTAAAACATTGCTACATACTAAATATCTTAGCTCTCTGCCTAATGGTTTCAGAGGAGAAGATTTTTGAAGGTTCTTAAATTAGCTATACAGGCTCTATGATGCCCTAGGGTGTGGCCAGTTTGGACCCCAGGGGCTTGATTGGCAGGATTTATATGGGGGACCACAAAATGTTGCTACATACTAAAAATATAAGCTCTTGGCCTCATGCTTTCAGAGAAGAAGATTTTTTAAGTTTTTCCCATTGTAAGTCTATGAGTCAAATGCCCCAGAGGCGTGGCCAGTTTGGACCCCAGGAGCATCGTTGGCAGGATTTATGTAGAGGACTACTAAACATTGCTACATACTAAATGTCTTTGCTCTCAGCCTCATGGTTTCAGAGAAATAGATTTTGAAGGTTCTTTAGCTATATAGCTCTATTTAAACAAAAGACCCCCTGGGGTGTGGCCAGTTTGGACCCCAAGGGTTTGATTGGCAGGATTTATGTGGGGGACCACTAACCATTGCTACATACTAAATAAATAAGCTTTGGGCCTCATGGTTTCAAAAAAGAAGATTTTTTAAGATTTTCTCATTGTAAGTCTATGGGAGATAATGACCCTGGGGCGTGGCCAGTTTGGACCCCAGGGGCATGGTTGGCAGGATTTATGTAGAGGAATACTAAACATTGCTACATACTACATGTCTTTGCTCTCTGCCTCATGGTTTCAGAAAAGAAGATTTTTTAATGTTCTTTAGCTATATAGCTCTATATAAACAAAAGACCCCCTGAGGTGTGGCCAGTTTGGACCCCAGGGGCTTGATTGGCAGGATTTATATTAGGGACCACTAACCATTGCTACATACTAAATATAAAAGCTCTGGGCCTCATGGTTTCAGAGAAGAAGATTATTTAAGGTTTTCCCATTGTAAGTCTATGGGAGCTAATGACCCCTGATGCGTGGCCAGTTTGGACCCCAGGGGCTTGATTGGCAGGATTTTTGTGGGGGATCACTAACCATTGCTACATACTAAATATAAAAGCTCTGGGCCTCATGGTTTCAAAAAAGAAGATTTTTTAAGATTTTCTCATTGTAAGTCTATGGGAGCTAATGACCCTGGGGCGTGGCCAGTTTGGACCCCAGGGGCATGGTTGGCAGGATTTATGTAGAGGACTACTAAACGTTGCTACATACTAAATGTCTTTGCTCTCTGCCTCATGGTTTCAGAGAAGAAGATTTTTGAATGTTCTTTAGCTATATAGCTCTATATAAACAAAAGACCCACTGAGGTGTGGCCAGTTTGGACCCAAGGGGCTTGATTGGCAGGATTTATATTGGGGACTACTAACCATTGTTACTTACTAAATAGATAAGCTCTGGGCCTCATGCTTTCAGAGAAGAAGATTTTTTAAAATTTTTCCATTGTAAGTCTATGGGAGCTAATGACCCCCGAGGCGTGGCCAGTTTGGACCCCAGGGGCATGGTTGGCAGGATTTAGGTAGAGGACTACTTAACATTGCTACATACTAAATGTCTTTGCTCTCAGCCTCATGGTTTCAGAGAAGAAGATTTTTGAAGGTAATTTAGGTATATAGCTCTATATAAACAAAAGACCCCCTGGGGTGTGGCCAGTTTTGACCCCAGGGGCTTGATTGGCAGGATTTATGTTGGGGACCACTAACCATTGCTACATACTAAATACATAAGCTCTGGGCCCCATGGTTTCAGAGAAGAAGATTTTTTTAAGATTTTTCCATTGTTAGACTATGGGAGCTAATGACCCCCGGGGCAGGGCCAGTTTGGACCCCAGGGGCATGATTGGCAGGATTTATGTTGGGGACCACTAACCATTGCTACATACTAAATACATAAGCTCTGGGCCCCATGGTTTCAGAGAAGAAGATTTTTTTAAGATTTTTCCATTGTTAGACTATGGGAGCTAATGACCCCCGGGGCAGGGCCAGTTTGGACCCCAGGGGCATGGTTGGCAGGATTTATGTAGAGGACTACTAAACATCGCTACACACTAAATGTCTTTGCTCTCTGTCTCATGGTTTCAAAGAAGAAGATTTTTGAAGGTTATTTAGCTACATAGCTCTATATAAACAAAAGACCCCCTGGGGTGCGGCCAGTTTTGACCCCAGGGGCTTGATTGGCAGGATTTATGTTGGGGACCACTAACCATTGCTACATACTAAATACATAAGCTCTGGGCCTCATGGTTTCAGATAAGAAGATTTATTTAAGATTTTTCCATTGTAAGTCTATGGGAGCTAATGACCCCCGGGGCGTGGCCAGTTTGGACCCCAGGGGCATGGTTGGCAGGATTTATGTAGAGGACTACTAAACATTGCTACACACTAAATGTCTTTGCTCTCAGCCTCATGGTTTCAAAGAAATAGATTTTTGAAGGTTATTTAGCTATATAGCTCTATATAAACAAAAGACCCCCTGGGGTGTGGCTACTTTTGACCCCAGGGGCTTGTTTGGCAGGATTTATGTTGGGGACCACTAACCATTTCATCATACTAAATACATAAATTCTGGGTCTCATGGTTTCAGAGAAGAAGATTTTTTTAAGATTTTTCCATTGTAAGTCTATGGGAGCTAATGACCCCCGAGGCGTGGCCAGTTTGGACCCCAGGGGCATGGTTGGCAGGATTTATGTAGAGGACTACTAAACATCGCTACACACTAAATGTCTTTGCTCTCAGCCTCATGGTTTCAAAGAAGAAGATTTTTGAAGGTTATTTAGCTATATAGCTCTATATAAACAAAAGACCCCCTGGGGTGTGGCCAGTTTTGACCCCAGGGGCTTGATTGGCAGGATTTATGTTGGGGACCACTTACCATTGCTACATACTAAATACATAAGTTCTGGGCCTCATGGTTTCAGAGAAGAAGTTTTTTTAAGATTTTTCCATTGTAAGTCCATGGGAGCTAATGACCCCCGGGGCGTGGCCAGTTTAGACCCCAGGGGCATGGTTGGCAGGATTTATGTAGAGGACTACTAAACATTGCTACATACTAAATGTCTTTGCTCTCAGCCTCATGGTTTCAAAGAAGAAGATTTTTGAAGGTTATTTATCTATATAGCTCTATATAAACAAAAGACCCCCTGGGGTGTGGCCAGTTTTGACCCCAGGGGCTTGATTGGCAGGATTTATGTTGGGGACCACTAACCATTGCTACATACTAAATACATAAGCTCTGGGCCTCATGCTTTCAGAGAAGAAGATTTTTTTAAGATTTTCCCATTGTAAGTCTATGGGAGCTAATGACCCCCGGGGCGTGGCCAGTTTGGACCCCAGGGGCATGGTTGGCAGGATTTATGTAGAGGACTACTAAACATTGCTACACACTAAATGTCTTTACTCTCTGCCTCATGGTTTCAAAGAAGAAGATTTTTGAAGGTTATTTAGCTATATAGCTCTATATAAACAAAAGACCCCCTGGGGTGTGGCCAGTTTTGACCCCAGGGGCTTGATTGGCAGGATTTATGTTGGGGACCACTAACCATTGCTACATACTAAATACATAAGCTCTGGGCCTCATGGTTTCAGAGAAGAAGTTTTTTTAAGATTTTCCCATTGTAAGTCTATGGGAGCTAATGACCCCCGGGACGTGGCCAGTTTGGACCCCAGGGACTTGATTGGCAGGATTTATGTGGGGGATCACAAACCATTGCTACATACTAAATATATAAGCTTTGGGGCTCATGGTTTCAGAGAAGAAGATTTTTTTAAGTTTTTCCCATTATAAGTCTATGGGAGCTATATGTTGCCATGGCAACCAGAGTTCCAACCCAATCTGCCCTTAAACCTTATGCAGGCAATCCCCCACCCCAACAATGCTACACATAAAATTTGACCATGATTGGCCAAGTGGTTATGGAGATATTCTTGTTTGAAAATGTGAACGGACGACGACGGACGACGGACGACGGACGACAGAGCCTCCCTATACTATAAGCTCACCTTGTGAGCCTACGGCTCAGGTGAGCTAATAATAGCTGAGCCACATATTAAGAAAACACACCTTATTATAAGCATTTATCAACATAAAAGACTCAAACCAGCCTATCTATTTTTGTAGACTGATCAAATTTTTTACTTTTCGTCAGAGTATCAATGTCACCAGTGCGGACTCAGATCAGCCTGTGCAGGTTAATCTGAGTCTACACTGTTTGCATAAAAGACTTATGGCGATAGCTTAAATTTTTGGCTCTTTCAGGGCAAAATAAAAGCCCAATTCTGAGTTTTCTATGCTTCTTAAACTAGATCAAGTGAGCATGACCTGACCAGTTCCAATGCCTATAATACATGGTATAGTCAAACTGGAATTCAAATATTTTATGCAACTGTAAGGAAATGGACAAACAGATGTAGGATGAGAAAATGAAAACTTGTAACATTTGTATGCAAGGTATATAATAATCATGCAAGTGCCAAAATTAAATTGCCTAATATATGCTATTCATACAAAAGTGCCAAATTTTGGGATGCATATATTTTTTTTTTACCCTGTAAGGGTACTTTTCTAATGCCACAATCGATATCTAGTATATTGACCTGTAAGTCAGTAAATGTCAGGGAAGTGGCTAACAAGTAGCTCAAACTGAAGTTAATATAAATCCTATCAGATCAATAAAATGATATGTAAGACATAAATAAACACTTGTACAAAACAACAGGGGGTAAAACACTATTTATAACTGCTACTGTGATATGTAATGACTGTCATTATTGGAGCACTAGTGCCTGAGTTACACTGAACTGCCCCTCTGGTACTGAGTGACCAGTATCAAACCCTGAATGTTTGCCAAATCAATGGAGCAATACAAGCTTCAAACCTTGGCATACAGCCTGATATATGTGCACCTAAAATGTCAAATTAACCCAAACTATTGGGACAGAAATCTCCAAGCAAACAGTGCAGACTCCAATCAGACTGCTTCTAAGAAGCAGTCTGATTAGAGTCTACAATATTTGCCATCTCTAGTTTAATAAAGCATCCCTAGTTAGAACAAATAGACCTTTCCAAATCTGCAAATGAAACTACAGTAGAACTTCAATGGCTTGAACAGGCTACGGACCATGAAAATTAGTTCCAACCAAAGGTAGTTCTAGCCATCCATGGAGTCTACAATATTTGCCATCTCTAGTTTAATAAAGCATCCCTAATTAGAACAAATGGACCTGTCTCAATCTGCAAATGAAACTTCAGTAGAACTTCAATGGCTCGAACAGGCTTCGGACCATGAAAATTAGTTCCAGCCAAAGGCAGTTCTAGTCACCCATGGTAAGAATCTATGTAAAGTGACCTCTAGGTACACAGGGTCCAGTTTTAGCCTGGCAGGTTTAACAAACCATCAGGGTTCCAGCCACTGAAGTTCTACTGTATCTTTACGGGTTCCCTAAGGTTTACAGTATCTGCTCTTGTACTTTCTCTCTAAAATACCCTGTCAAATGTTTAGAGATCAATAGAATATGCTATATATTCAATCTTTGTCAAAGCAAAGCTCCTATCCTTGTGGACTGAGTGTTTGCCTTTCATGCAGGGGGTTGTGGGTTCAACTCCCAATTGTATGCAAATGTCTGACCTATTTCTTCCATCCAACTGACCAGGAAGTCTGCACCCAGTGTGCCCCCTGAGCTTAACAAGAGCTGTCGCCTGACAGCATAGCTCGCCTGAAAAGGTGCTTGCCCATCACACAGTCGCTTTGGAGGTGTGGACTGCTATGCATAAAACTTCAGGCAAGCATGTCCATAACGACAACACATTTATAAACAAAAGCTATCTACAAAATAAGTCTTAAAATAAAAAAAATCCACATGAAATTTCAAAGTCCATGAGCTTGAGGTCAAAGAACTAAGCGGTGGGGGGGGGGGGGGGGGGGGGGGGGGGGGGGGGGGGGGGGGGGGGAGGGTAGGATGTAACAAAACCTTGAGCCATTATCTAACATCAGTCCAAGTATTAGTATCAGCTGAGTCCATCGTGGCACTGTGAAATTATGTCTTCATAAATATAAAACTTTAACCAAAATCTTTAAGACAAAATTATAAGTCGATGACCTTGACTTCAAGGTCATCCAGTGGGGTAAGTATATAGTGTTTTTTAAAAACTCAAAAAAGTGTCTAACATCAGTTCAAGTGTAAACTAAATCTCTGCCAAGCATTATGAATCAGTATGCAATTAGAAAACTTTAATAAAGAACAAATTTCCAAAGTCCGTGACCTTGACATCAAGGTCAATGTGCGGGGTTGGGGTACTACTCGGCAAAACTTTGGACTAATATCTAACTAAAGTGCAAATATAAAAAGAATTCATCACTGGGTTCAGAAGATATGTGTCTTTAAAAGACTTTATCCAAAACATCCAATCAATAAAAAGACAATTTTCTAAGTCCATGACCTTGACATCGAGGTCACTGAGGGGGGTGGGGGTAGTACCTTGCAAAACTTTGGACCAATATCTAACTACAGTGCAAGTATCAAAGGAATCCATCCATGGGTTAAGGAGATATTGGGCTTTATAAAACTTTAACCAAAACATCCAGTCCAAAAATACTCCCAATTTTCTAAGTCCATGACCTTGACATCAAGGTCATGGAGAGGGGTGGGGGTGGTACCCTGTTAAACTTTGGACCAATATCTACCTACAGTGCAAGTATCAAAAGAATCCATCCAAGGGTTAAGGAGATATAGGTCTTTAAAAAACTTTAACCAAAACATCCAATCCGGACGCCGACGCTGACGCTGACGCCGACGCGGACGCTGACGCGGACGCTGACGCCGACGCCGGGGTGACAACAATAGCTCTCCCTGAACTTTCGTTCAGGCGAGCTAAAAAAGTGGTATAAGGACGGTGCATGATTGGTGACTGCAGTGTTGCTTAACATTGGGGATGGTGTCTCGGATCCACCTTACCAAACTGGCAAAACTGTGTAAGTGCATGCAAAAACTGTTATGGGTTTGTACCCAGGGACTGTTGCACCACCAAACAAGCACATCTGGGAAAAGGACATTCAATCAAACCACATTCAATCTTCACAGACTGATAACAAAGTAGTATTTTTAATTTGTAGTGGACATGGACTGAGTCTGATCAAAACTGAAATACAATTAATCTGCTGTACAATTATTGAAATATTGACAGGTATATCTAATATTGTTAGTATGAAGGAATAATTGTCATTCTGTAAGCTAGCAGGATAAGAAATTGATAAACTAATCTTCTTATTGTCCTGAACAAGAAAATAGTTATCAGTTGATCAATATAACACAAACCAAGTTTATCTCCGTTTTCTGAAGAACCAATGACTTTGAGTCAGTTAAGCAGTATTTGTTTGTTTGTCTTTTCTCCATCTTTTTTGCAACACTGACTATAATTATCTAGAATTCTAACACAGTGTGCCTATAGAGGCAATGGAAAGTTTCTGTGTTTTATTCTGCAACAATTCACCGTTTCGGAGCGCGTGAGTCAGACTGAGTCTAATGACGTTTTGAGACGTTAGACGGTGTAACATCTTTTTCTTTCTAAAATCGGCATAAAATCATACATTTACCTTAGATACAGTTAAGAATATTGGCGGGGGCATGAACGCGCTGGCAGGAAGGTTGGGAGAGTTTGAATGAAAAGAATACTTTTTCAGCGTTTTTGAGTGTTGGAATCAAAATAGTTCAGCTCTAGCATTGAATTGTTGGGTAATAATTCACTGTTTGTCGGTCAGTTGTAAGCAGATGTATCACTCACGCTACACGCTCATGATATGATCTATTTTATAACTGACCTCCAAACAGTGAATTATTATTCAATAATTCACTGCTAGAGCTGATCTATTTCTTAAGTCAAAGGACCATTATATTCACTTCAAGACATCAGTACTTTGAAAAAGCACATCTTGAAATCTAAAGAATTATAAGAAATGTGTCTAGACTTTTCAATAAGATTACTCTTTGTCATGAATATTTAGCTTACACCTGTCTAGCTGCTACAGAGCTCTAGATAAGTGGGCGTATTTGATGATAATTAAGGATAATTTTTCTTATTTCTCATCGAAACCATATGTTGTGACCACTCATCTGAACCGTCTCATCGAGACGGTTCAGATGAGGGGTCACAACATATGTTTTTATGCAGAATTAACAAAAATTATCCCTAATTATCACCAAATACGCCCTCTTATCTAGAGCTCTCCAGCAACTTCCCTTAGGTGCTTGTTTAATACCAATTTGACTAATTATCTTTAAGTTTCAACATGCTATTTTACCAGTCTGCAATTTGTAAAAAATAAACTCAAATCCTGCTGAAATAGCAAACAATGTAGATCCTGATCAGACTGCTCCCTTAAAGGACAAGTCTGATCAGGGTCTGTATTTTTACTAAATCATTTGTGTTCCTGTAATTACAGTAAAGGGACTGTAAGCCATGCGCTAACTGTAACAACAAAAATAAGCCTGCAAAGCTGCACATACTGATCAGTCTTCATTTTACACATTTTAAATTCCCAAGGACTCATAGATCATATATGCAACAAGACCTGTCCCCGTACTGGATAGCTCGCCTGACAGAGCCTTGCCCGTTTCATAAAAAACTTTAATGTAAATCTTTAACATTTTGCTAACGCCGACGTTGCCGCCATTGTTACGCCGACGCTGCAGCCAACACCCACACAGGGGGTAGTGCAATAGCTCTTCCTGTACTTTCGTACAGACCAGCTAAACAAGAGCTGTCAGTGGGACAGGATAGCTCGCCTGACAGAGCCTTGCCCTTTACATAAAAAACTTTTATGTAAATCTTTAACATTTTACTAAAGCCAACACTGCCGCCAACGCCGACTCAGAGGGTAGTGCAATAGCTCTTCGTGCACTTTCGTACAGGCAAGCTAAAAAGGGAAGACTCTGACTGCATGAATGCACAGGCTGATCTAGGTCTTTCCTGTTTGCACATGCCATAAGATAGCATTTCTCACAATGCTAATCATATGAACCGCGACACGAGAAAACCAACAGTGGTTATGCGCCCAGCGCAGACTCAGATTAGCCTGGGCATCAGCTCAGTCTGATCAGACTCTTTGCTAAGTGCGTAAAGGGTAGCCAAGGGTCTAAGCTTCTTTCAAGCGGACAGTGAAGACTCTGATCAGACTGGGCGAATGCCCAGGCTGATCTGACTCTTCGCTGGGCGCACATGCCACTTTGTTGGTTTTGTCGTGTCACGGCTCATATCAAGCAGAGAAAGTAATAATAAATTGATATTATTCAGTGATAAACAGAAACATAAAATATAAAAACACTATTATAACAATGATCAAACAGAATTTTGATCAGTCATGAATGAATCTTAAATTCCATTACAGCAAGTACTCAGATAAGTCTGCACATCTGAGAAATTAATCAGGATTTGTGCTGTTTACAGACTATCTGTCAATCTGGAAAAAAGCTACCCTTCAAATAATAGAGGTCAAAATCATACAGTGCAATTAAAATCTTAAAACGTTCTTTCGAGATCATAGCACACATTCAAAAGAAGGAACATGGGCCGTACTTCAAAGTTTGGGCTATTCAAGCCTCATCAGTGACCCTGACAATATCTGGTAATGAAAGCCAGAGAAAAGCATACTGTAATTTCTTGCAACTCTGCAAAATTATCTAGGTCTAAGCTTCTGTATATGGTAAATGGCATGCCTTCTCAAAGCATAGCTAAAATTGATTGATAACATTCCAGCACATCATTTGTTCATATACATGTATATGGAATTGGAGACCATAAAAACTGTCTGGATTTGATCCATTGCTGATTTCCAGATCGGCTTGCACACATTTGCAATATGATCAGAGCCCACTTGGTATACCGCATTAATTAATATGGTCATAAAATGCTTTTTTTCTTCTTTTTCATCAGTAGAATGACCCCAGATACCTATATCAGTTTTATGAAACTCAACTATGTGGTAGGTTTTTCCTTCTAAACCAATCCCATACATCTAGATCTGTCTTATAAGACAGATCTAGATTTTTGGGATTGTTTTGGAGGGGGAAATCCTGTGTTTTATAACCGAAGAATGTGAGTGAACTCAGGTTTAACGTCCCACCAACAACGAGGTCATACGGAGACGGGACCTCAGCTTAAAGTCTCATCCGAAAGACCGGAGAAGTGGGGGATCGATCTTGCAACCCCTGGATTGGTAGTCCGGAGTGTAATCCACTACACTAAAGCCGCTCCTAATATAACCGAAGAAATATGATCAAAGTAGTCAAATACTGTATGCTTGAAGTGATCTTATCTCTCATCTTGTCTTCCTGCTAATCAAGCTCAGATATGTCTTGAGGTAATGAATGCTAACTGCTGAATCAAATAATACTTCTAACAATAAAAAATTATCTCTGTAGCAATTAAGTCTCTTTGGAACAATTAAACAGGCAGAAATCAATTAGCAATTTATATTCAAGGCAGCTAATTGAGCAAAACAAATTAAATGTTTCTGTATTAAATTGAATACCTCTGGTACCTACAGTTCTAGGCTAGCTCAAATTTTGTGGATGGAGATATAAGGTTTTCTATTTACATTTTATTAAAAAGTGTAATATTCTCTCAGTAGTCCTGTCTCGTTAAGCTTAATGATATACAAAACTGCAATTTCAGCATAAACAGTATAAACTTTTCTAAAATAAATAAAATCTAATATTTAAAAGAAACTAAAAGGTTGTCATTATTTCTGTATTTTATTCATCATTTCATTCAATATATACATAAGTCAGTTTAATTGTAGCATATTTGAGCAGCAACACAAGAAAACCAACAGAGCGGTTGTGCGCCCAGCGGAGACTCAGATCAGCCTTGGCATCCACCCAGTCTGATCAGAGTCTTCACTATCCGCATGGAGGTAGCTTAGACCCTTAGCTTTCATTTAAGTGCTTAGCGAAGAGTCCAATCAGACAGGGCGCATGCCCAGGCTGATCTGAGTCTAAGCTGGGCAAAATAACCACTTTGTTGGGTTTTCTCTTGTCGCTGCTCATTTACTGACAGGTGTATGGATACACATTCTGAGGAAGCAACTCTGCCATTTTCATTTTTGCCTCCCTCTCAGTGGGATTCAACACATAAAGGAAAGAATTTGCTCCTGTAAAAGAGAACTTTTTTCTTTTATACTTTTCAATGAGTTACAGAGATTTCTCGGTGAAATCAAAACTGAAAATCTCACTGTTTCAAGCAGTGAAATTATCACTCGATTTCACTGTTTCAGAAATAGGATTTTTGTGAAATAGCCTCAAGTTTTTTGTTGATTAATTGGCTTAATCTTATACGGCTTGACAAAAATTACGTCACGCATGTTTGCATGTCATTATGACATTAATGACGTCACTTAAAGCGCCAATGTAATATTGTTACTGCACACGACGTCAGGCCGCCTAAGTCTCCTGAAGGTATTCTTTCTTGCCAAATTTTTTGAGATCTGTTTATCAAATTGATATTTGATGCTTTTTCAGTTGCAAACTTTGTTTACAACCAATATCATTCCCATTAAACACGCTGGAAGCATCAAATTTGGCGCAAAACGGCTAGAAAAAAAAGTTTTGTTTCTGTCATGATGGCTGACGCTCTTGAATAAACAGAATTATTGTGATTATCAAGCATAAAAGAAATAGAAAATTTGCCTTTTTCAGTTTAAGATGAATTATGATTTTTCAGCGTTCATCGTGTGAAGAAGCCAGTGGTCGTAGCTAAAATTCTACAAGAAGCGCTTCGTGCTTCATGGAATTTTAGCTCCGCCCACTGGCTTCATCACACGATGAACGCTGAAAAATCAAATTTCAATTCTTAAGTGTATCCATCCACCTTACACAAAAAGTTTCTGGAAACAGAAAGCAGACATGAAAAGCATAAAAATAATGTAGATCCAGATGGAATGGCAAATTTGTATGGATTTACCGCCTAGAAAAGTGTCCAATTGAACAAATTGAGCTATTCTTTGATCCTCAAAATTCCAAACAGCTAAAACTTGGGAAGTAAATATAACTGACATTTTGTTTTATTTCTCCATATACAAAGATTGCAGGATCTCATAAGCTCATGAAATCGATTCTCATACAATCCTAGAATGTAAGATATTATTCCTATTAAATGGCCCTCTCTAAAAACAGCCTCCCTCTTTTTCAAAAATAATGTTAAATGCAAAATTTCAGGCATAAAATCCTGACAATTTCAGGCATAAAATCCTAAAAGACAGTAGTTTAAATACAGTCCTAAGGTCACCGCATCATGGTATTTTATACAATTATTCAACTGTCTGCTATCACTGTGATGAATAAGCACAGCCATCATTCTTTTATGAATAAATGAGCCGCGACACCACAAAACCAACAATGTGGTTGTGCGCCCAGCCTAGACTCAGATCAGCCTGGGCATCCGCCATGTTTGACCAGACTCTTCCTCAAGTGCTCAAAGGGTAGCTAAGGCCTAAGCTACCGCCATGCGGACAGCGAAGACTCTGATCAGACTGGGCGGATGCCCAGGCTGATCTGAGTCTGCGCTGGACACACAACCACATTGTTGGTTTTGTCGTGTAGCGGGTCATTTAATGTATAACTGTTTTTAGATACATTTTGTTGAACGCCTGATTTGTAACTCTGCAGGCTATAAATAATACCTCCAACTCCACTCTTTCATAAAAAGCAATACCCACAAGAGATAAATTTCATTTACTTAATGCGCCAAATGTACACTTTTACTTCTGTTTAACAGTGTCATGACTAGCTGGCATCAATTGTGCAATTAGCTTGGTACTTCTTCTTGTTGATTCGATATTCTCATAAGGATGTTCCCGAGGTGGCTCAGCGGAACGTATTTCCTGGCAATGTGTGACCATCCATATTAGCTTGGTACTTGGTATGACCGAAGGGAAATAAATCTTTGTCAGCTTTAAAACAAGCCCAACATCATTCACCATTTCAAAAAACATGCCTACTTTAAACAGGTATGAACTACTTCCATTAACTGTAAGGCAAAATCACAGACTATTTGTGGGACACTGAGCACATGCAATTTTGTTAGTGAGACTATGTCACATGCTAAGTTGTCATTGCACTTGCCAGTTATACTCTATCAGGTGACTTTTGAGTGACATTCTGGGTGTGGCTCCTATCAATTCAGTACAGAACCATTTCATGTTTGAAACCTTAATCTTGAACTCATGATATCTTTACTGACACATCCTGTTGTTCTGCTTTTCCATATGCTTTTATGCTTATTTATTGACTTCAGCCACTGGCATGTCTAGCTGAAATATCAAGATGTTTCCTTTATTTAGCAGTTTATCAATATTTTCTTCATGTTCTTGCCCTAATTCAGTGGGTTCGAATCCCGGTCTGGCCACATACTTTCGTTTCTCCTTCCGCTGATTCAAGAAGGGCAGTTGTCAGTTACTGGCGAAAGTATGTGCACTTAATACTGGTTAACCGCTTAGGAGGTCTAAACCTGCCCAGGAATAGTGTGGTTAGGTTAACTGACCGTCCCGACATGACCTTAGTTGTTTACCATGGACGTTAAGCATCAAATCAACCAACCAACCAACCTAATTCAGTTCCACTTGCATGTTGTAGAGAAACTTGGAACATCATCATCATTTGAGTATCATACAATTTGTTGCCAAATTCATTATGAATAAACATGATTTTATGAATAAATATTTTATCTTGATGTCTAAAATTGTTTGTTCGTCACCATCCAAACATGTATTCCATTGCTTTGCTAACAAAACCACCGTCTTTCTTCGGAGCTTTGCTATTTTGTAGAACCTGTAATATTGAAACATAATACAGAGCTCTAGAAAAGAGAGGTATTTGATGATAATTGACGGATAATTTTTTTTTCATTTCTCATTGAAACAATATGTTGTGACCCCTCATCTGAACCGTCTCGTTGAGACCGTTCAGATGAGGGGTCACAACATATGTTTTCATTCAGAATTTACACTTGCCACTGACTTCCCATAGGTAAACCGTATAGAACAACTGGCTTCATATGCCGATGAATGACAGTTGATCGTGTGACGTCGTCTTCTAGCGACGTCTGAGGTAAACAGACGCCAAGTTATGGCGACGGCTATTAAATGTAATGGCCGAATACGTCCTTTCTGTCTTTTCTTCGACGCATATTTTGCATATTCTACATCAAATTACCACAAAAACAGCACAGGAAAGGTCTAAAAATAAAGTGTAAATATAAGAATAAAAATTTGATTTTTCAGCGTTCATCATGTGAAGAAGCCAGTGGTTGTTGCTAAAATTCTACAAGAAGCGCTTTGCGCTTCATGAAATTTTAGCTCCGCCCACTGGCTTCATCACACAATGAACGTTGAAAAATCAAATTTCAATTCTTAAATAACAAAAATTATCCCTAATTATCACCAAATACTCTCTCTTATCTAGAGCTCTGATAATACAGTAAACAATTTATATTAGGATAGAAGCACTACAACAATGTAGACGAGAATGCTCCTGAAGTAGCATTCTGGGCCAGGTTATTCGAAACTAACGACATTGTTAGTTAATGACATCTTACATGTTCAAACACATTGTGTTCAAAAACACTGCCATTATTCTGCTGGAGATTAATCAAGAGCATTTACACTGCAGAAACTTCTCATTTGTTCAGCCAAAAACTATTAACACATTTGATTTTATGTGTACAAGAAGACTTAGCACATCCTTCCTTGACTGGCAACTAACTTAAACTAATGACTTTGAACATCAGGGCCCAGTTGCTCAAAGCATTGTTAGTCTAACGAGCTCGTTAAGAGGTCACTTCGTTAAGTGTTTTACGGCTTTATAACCAAATGCACTGATATTTTTTTGTTGGAAAAATGAGAAGCTTTTGCAATGCAAAAGCTTCTCATTTTTTTCAACAAAAAATATTGGCATATTTGAGATATTAATGTTTGAAATTTTAACGTCTTGTTAACTAACGACGTCGTTAGTTTTGAACAACCGGGCCCTGGGCTCTCACCAGTGTCTACAGTGTGCTTTTTAACAACAGTTTCAGAAAAGATATAACAATGTAACTGATATGAGGGGGCAGAGTCAAGAGTCTGTTAGCTTTCCACCAAACATCGTGCACTCATACAGTAGCTGGGTAAGCAAACGTATCACAATAAAACCAGGTTTTTGCTAGCATACCAGAAAAGTATTAACTTTCTACATGCTGGCTCTTGTATTGAAAATGGCTGCCATTATTTTGCAAGAGTTTAATATTATGACACAGATGTGCGAACCTTCGCAAGAATAAAATTCATCTTAAAAATTTCCAGTTTTACACGTATTATTATGATTTCCATCAGACCTCCATAAATGATGGGTGTAGTAATAGTCTTAAAATCAAATTTCATTTTTTTTTTTATGAAACAGACAATTCCGTAACAATGAACCACCTGCATAACTGAAACTTAGGAGCCTCAGGCTTTCAAAGCAGTATAAAGACTCCCAGTTTTGTAAAGTTGCTTTTTAGAGTCATAACAGAATACAACAGTACTCCAGATAAGGATGTATACCATAAAGATAATTTTCCATATTTCTGCATAAAAACATACATTGTGAGCCCTCATTAGAACAGTCTCACCAAGACAGCTCTAATAAGGAGTCACAATATATGTTTTCCTTGAAAAGTAAAAAAGAAAATTATTTCAGAATAATCCTCAAAACCCCATCCTATTCTGCAGCTTCATATACAGTGAATTTTACAACCATTCAAAACACCAGAGGACCAATGGTCCTGTAGCTCACCTGACACTTGGTCCTGGTATATATTTTAATGCTTTTATACATGTATATAGCACCAGGGCAGGGGCAGATAACCCCGCTCCCTTGAGGATTAATGTTGAGTCCCAATTCTATATACCAAGCCACAAGGTCACTGGGCCTTTGTTTCTGGACAAAGATTTCTGAAGGGTTTTTATCATATATGGGTGTGGCGGCCACATTGTTCATGTGACCATGACCATCTGAACAAACTTTGATTCCTTTGACCCAGTATTAAAGCTCTATATGAAATACAGTAATCATTTGTATAAACTATGATGGGCCTGAGTGCCCAATGCTACATACCGGTACCAAGTTTCAAGGTTATAGGCCTTTCGGTTCTCGAGAAAAAGACGTTTGAAGAGTTTTTACCATATATGGGCATGGTGGCCATCTTGGTCAAGTGACCAAGACCATCTGAACAAACTATGGTTCCTTTAAGCCGGTGAAGCTCCATATGAAATATGGCTTCAACTGACCTAGGCCTAGTGGCCTCTGAGAAGATGTTTGAAAATGTTGACGGGTGACACAATCTCAATGACCATGTACAAAAGACAAAGAATGACCTTGACCTTTAACAACAAAATATCTTCATCTGGTCATTTAGTCAACCATATATACCAAATATTGCACCTTAGACTTACATAGTTTCTGAAAAATCCACTGTTTAAGCATTTTCCCATATAAAAGCCTACATAATGTACCAAAGTTGACAGTGTCATAAATTAGGTCAAGGTCAATGCACGATCATTTGTATAAACTATGATGGGCTTGAGTGCCCAAAGCTACATACCAAGTTTCAAGGTCATACGCCTTTTGGTTCTGGAGAAGAAGATTTGAAGGATTTTTACCATATACGGGCATGGCGGCCATCTTGGTCAAGACCCCGAGAACAAACTTTTATTCCCTGATCACACTTAGACTCCATATGAAATTTTGCTTCAATCAGACCAGTGGTTTCAGAGGAGAAGATGTTTTGAAAATCTTGATAACGGACAGACCGACAAAATGACCTTGACCTTCAGTGACAAAAAGTTTTCCCATATAAAGGCCTAACATACCAAAGTTGACCATGTTGTAAATTAGATCAAGGTCAATGCAAGGTCATCATATGTATAAACTATGATGGGCCTGCATGCCCGATGCTACATACCAAGTTTCAAGGTCATAGGCCTTTTGGTTCTAGAGAAGAAGATTTTTGAAGGGTTTCTACCATATATGGGCATGGCGGACATCTTGGTCATGTCACCCAGACCCCGGGTATAAACTTTCGTTCCCCTATCCCACTGAGACACAATATGAAATTTGGCTTCAATCTCCCCAGTGGTTTCAGAGGAGAAGATGTTTGAAAATCTTGATGACGGACAGACCGACAAAATGACCTTGACCTTCAGTAACATAATATCTTCATCTGGTCATTTAGTTGACCATATATACCACATATTGTACCTTAGACTTAAATAGTTCCTGAAAAATCCACTATATAAGCGTTTTCCCATATAAAAGCCTAAAATACCAAAGTTGACCATGCCGTAAATTAGGTCAAGGTCAACGCATTGTCATCATTTGTATAAACTATGATGGGCCCGCATGCCCAAAGCTACATACCAAGTTTCAAGGTCAAAGGCCTTTTGGTTCTGGAGAAGAAGGTTTTGAAGGATTTTTACCATATATGGGCATGGCGGCAATCTTGGTCATGTCACCCAGACCCTGGGTACAAACTTTCGTTCCCCCATCCCACTGAGACTCCAAATAAAATTTGGCCTCAATCTCCCCAGTGGCTTCAGAGGAGAAGATGTTTGAAAATCTTGACGACGGATGGTCTGACAGAATGACCTTGACCTTTAAAGACATGATATCTTCATCTGGTCATTTGTTTGACCATGTATACAACATATTGTACCTTAGACTTAAATAGTTTCTGAGAAATCCACTGTTTAAGCGTTTTTCCATATAAAAGCCTAACATACCAAAGTTGACCATGCCGTAAATGAGGTCAAGGTCAATGCAAGGTCATCATTTGTATAAACTATGTTGGGCCCGCATGCCCGATGATACATACCAAGTTTCAAGGTCATAGGTCTTTTGGTTCTGGAGAAGAAGATTATTGAAGGGTTTTTACCATATATGGGCATGAAGGCCATCTTTGTCATGTGACCCAGACCCCGGGTATAAACTTTCGTTCCCCCATCCCACTAAGACTCCATATGAAATTTGGCTTCAATCAGACCAGTGGTTTCAGAGGAGAAGATGTTTGAAAATCTTGACGACGGATGGTCCGACGGAATGACCTTGACCTTTAGTGACATAATATCTTCATCTGGTCATTTAGTTAACCATGAATACCAAGTATTGTACCTTAGACTTAAACAGTTTCTGAGAAATCCACTGTTTAAGCGTTTTCCCATATAAAAGCCTAACATACCAAAGTTGACCATGCCATAAATTAGGTCAAGGTCAATGCAAGGTCATCATTTGTATAAACTATGTTAGGCCCTCATGCCTGATGCTACATACCATGTTTCACGGTCATAGGCCTTTTGGTTCTTGAGAAGAAGATTTTTGAAGGGTTTTTACCATCTATGGGCATGGCAGCCATCATGGTCATGTGACCCAGACCCCGGGAACAAATTTTCGTTCCCCCATCCAACTGAGACTCCATATGAAATTTGGCTTCAATCGGCCCAATGGTTTCAGAGGAGAAGGTGTTTGAAAATCTTGACGACGGATGGTCTGACAGAATGACCTTGACCTTTAAAGACATGATATCTTCATCTGGTCATTTGTTTGACCATGTATACAACATATTGTACCTTAGACTTAAATAGTTTCTGAGAAATCCACTGTTTAAGCGTTTTTCCATATAAAAGCCTAACGTACCAAAGTTGACCATGCCGTAAATGAGGTCAAGGTCATCATTTGTATAAACTATGTTGGGCACGCATGCCCAATGATACATACCAAGTTTCAAGGTCATAGGTCTTTTGGTTCTAGAGAAGAAGATTTTTGAAGGGTTTTTACCATCTATGGGCATGAAGGCCATCTTGGTCATGTGACCCAGACCCCGGGTATAAACTTTCGTTCCCCCATCCCACTAAGACTCCATATGAAATTTGGCTTCAATCAGACCAGTGGTTTCAGAGGAGAAGATGTTTGAAAATCGTAACGACGGATGGTCCGACGGAATGACCTTGACCTGTAGTGACATAATATCTTCATCTGGTCATTTAGTTGACCATGTATACCAAGTATTGTACCTTAGACTTAAACAGTTTCTGAGAAATCCACTGTTTAAGCGTTTTCCCATATAAAAGCCTAACATACCAAAGTTGACCATGCCATAAATTAGGTCAAGGTCAATGCAAGGTCATCATTTGTATAAACTATGATAGGCCCGCATGCCCGATGCTACATACAAAGTTTCAAGGTCATAGGCCTTTTGGTTCTGGAGAAGAAGATTTTTGAAGGGTTTTTAACATATATGGGCATGGCAGCCATCATGGTCATGTGACCCAGACCCCGGGTACAAACTTTCGTTCCCCCATCCCACTGAGACTCCATATGAAATTTGGCTTCAATCGGCCCAGTGGTTTCAGAGGAGAAGATGTTTGAAAATCGTAACGACGGATGGTCCGACAGAATGACCTTGACCTTTAGTGACATAATATCTTCATCTGGTCATTTAGTCGACCATGTATACCAAGCATTATACCTTAGACTTAAATAGTTTCTGAGAAATCCACTGTTTAAGTGTTTTCCCTATAAAAGCCTAAAATACCAAAGTTGACCATGCTGTAAATTAGGTCAAGGTCAACGCAAGGTCATGATTTGTATAAACTATGATGGGCCCGCATGCCCGATACTACATACCAAGTATCAAGGTCATAGGCCTTTTGGTTCTGGAGAAGAAGATTTTTTAAGGGTTTTTACCATATATGGGCGTGGCGGCCATCTTGGTCATGTGACCCAGACCCCGGGTATAAACTTTCATTCCCCCACCCCACTGAGACTCCATATGAAATTTGGCTTTGATCGGCCCAGTGGTTTCAGAGGAGAAGATGTTTGAAAATCTTGACGACGGATGGTCCGACGGAATGACCTTGACCTTCAGTAACATAATATCTTCATCTGGTCATTTAGTTGACCATGTATACCAAGTATTGTACCTTAGACTTAAATAGTTTCTGAGAAATCCACCGTTTAAGCGTTTTCCCATATAAAAGCCTAACGTTCCAAAGTTGACCATGCTGTAAATTAGGTCAAGGTCACCGCAAGGTTATGATTTGTACAAACTATGATAGGCTCGCATGCCCGATACTACATACCAAGTATCAAGGTCATAGGCCTTTTGGTTCTGGAGAAGAAGATTTTGGAAGGGTTTTTACCATATATGGGGGTGGCGGCCATCTTGGTCATGTGACCCAGATACCCCAACAAACTTTCGTTCCCCCAACCCATGGAGGCTCCATATAAAATTTGGCTTTGATCGGCCCAGCGGTTTCGGAGGAGAAGATGTTTGAAAATGTTGACGGACGACGGACGGACGGACGAAGGATGCCTGGCTATACTATAAGCTCACCTATGAGCCTAAAGGCTCAGGTGAGCTAAAAATGAAAAGCTCAAGGGTCCTAGCTCTAGTATTCAGTTTCATTGTCATGCCCTCATCAATGCATTTATTCTGTGCCATAAGTTTATCACAATCAAATGAATCCAATCATATAAACTTTACCTCATTTTCACTCCTAGCTGCCTTGTAAGCTGCTGTCAGTGGTCGTATAGGTGTTTTCTTTACCCCACCCACCTGTGGTGACATGAAGCTGGTTCCTGGTGTACCAAACTGAGCACTGCTCAAGTTTAAACTTTCATTCTCTTTGTCTACCTCCATTACTTTCTGAAAGAACGCAAAAGCATTTGTAACACATATTTTTTCTAATTTTCATAAAAATATTCAGTCAGTCATGTAGCCCCATATCAGAAACAAGATCTATCACCTGACAGCACAGCTTGCCTAAACTGGTGCTTCCAATCATGATGGCTATGTTATGAGCCAGTGACTTGAAGGTTACCATGGGGTGTGAGGGCAGAATGTTAGAAACCTTTAACTTGTATTTCACATCAGTTCAAACATCAGCTAAATGTATTGTGAATATGCAAGGTTTCAGAAACATTTAAACTAATTTTTTAAGTAATCTTAATAAGCTGAAGGTCACATATTGGGTTGGAGTAATACTGTATGACCAGTAAGAAATACCTGTCAGTCACTAGCACTGTCGACACTGAACATACTGTAATATCTTGCTGTAAATGTAAAACCTTAAATGTCAGTTGACAGAAAAACAGAAACAATACAGCACAATTAGAGAACTATTTACAGTCTGAGCATAAAATACTTTTTGTACATGAACAAGAAATACCTTGTCTATACAGTGTGTAACTCCCACCATTATACTATTTCCAAGAACTTTCCCATTTTTACTGAGTGCTTTCTTGGCTTGTATTTTAGACTGGTAGTGTAGGTGCATCCAATTACCATCTGTTGATATCTGTAAGATAAAAGTTGAGACACAGTCAAAACCACCAATTTTACAAGGGACACAACCAGATAGAATTGCATGTGCTTCCTTGGCTAGTGAATTCCTTCTTCAACTATAGGTCGGTCGCGCTATAGTGGCAACGTTTTGTTTACATTTTAATGGTCAACAGTACCTGTACTATCATTACAGTGCAGTTCATGTAACTTCTTAATCTATGGTCATAATGGAACATTACGGTTAACTGGCAGTTCTAATTTATCTAAATGAAACTTTTTGAAAGCTTAAAGAACAGAACTGCCTCTAGTATAAGAAATATCATTGATAACAAAATTAATAGTAACAAAATTTTTCAAAATTTATTCTTTCGTTCCCTTGAGTTGGATAAGCTGAACTCTGCTATATAGCCAATCAGTCACCAAATCAAAATAAACACAAAACAATAACATTGCCAACTTATTGCGTCCGGACTATAGGGCTAATAATCTTTAACTGAGAGAAATGGCTCTCACTGACAGCTAATTCATTCTTTAAGATGAGCAGGTAAATTTTTAGAAGAGCTACTCTGCCAAAATTACTTTTGTCTCTCATCTCTATGGAGGCTAACTCTGAAAGGAAAGAATTTGCTCCCTGGGGGAGCAAATACTTTCCATAAAGAGTTGACCCCATTCTGGGGAAGCAAATTCTTTCCTTTAAAAGTTACCATTTTGGAAGGGCTTTGTAATCTATGCAGGCAGATGCAGACAGGAAGTCACAAAAGTTGTACCCCTTTGTAACAATGGCAGAAAAACAAGGTGTATCATATACCTTTTGTGAAGCCACTTTTGAGAAGGGAGACAAGCATTTTCAAATTAGAGTGATCTCCCTTAGAGGTGTACCCATACATGTAAAGACTAAGCATGTTTAACAAAATAAAACAGAGTTTTGTTACTATTCAATTCTACTCTATCCCATAACCTTGCAGGTTGTTGGGCCACCACAGGTGACTTCACAACAATCCTTTTCCATCTTGTTCTATTTTCAGCTGCTCTAGCAGAGCTAGCAAAGTCCATTCCTGTCCACTCTTTAATATTGTCTTCCCATCTTTTCTTTTATCTACCTCTTCTTTTCCCTTGTTCTTTCTCCTCTTTCCTTTTCTCCTTTTGTTCTATTAAAGGAAACTAAATGATGCACTCAAACATCATTTTGAGCAATTGTGCCTCTTGCCTTCAGTTTAAATGTCCATATTTTTTTGGCTAATATGAATCCACGATAACCTTTCAACTATGTATTATTTTTAGTGTTTACCCCAGAAATGAATCAGACCTGTCAGCATACAGAATAGCTCACCTGACTGCACCTTGCCAAGCGCATAAAAACTTTAAATATTCTAGTACTAACCACATGTTTTAAAATATTGCCATACTGTGAAAACTGTTGTAAAACAAAAGATACTGCTGCAGGAGGGAACCTGAAATTAGAATTATATACATGATAAATAAATAGTGCCCAAGAAAAAAGATGACAAGGCCCATGGCATGCAAAAATGATCCAGATCAGCCTAGATATTTAATCTGAATAATCTGGTATGAGTACTTGGTTTATATATATGAACAATCTACTGTCCATAAAGACTGTATACTAGGCATCTGAGAGACTATCTTTAAGTTTTTTTTTTACTTTTTTTTCAATTTCTTTATGTCTCTAAGCACTTGATCATGGGCCTCTTGTCATTATTGCTATGTGACTACATATGCGAAAAGCTTTTTCTGTTGCACACAACATAAATGGACATAGAAATCTCAGGTCCAAATAGAAGGTGCTGGCTTGACTGCTGCTTCACAGATTAGTTCATGGTTTCTTTCATGACTTGGTTCATATTACAACTCAGGAAGATGAAGAGTGAAGAATGAATTCAACTCACCCAAATACTGTAACCCATGTTTCATCTAGAACATCATCAGTAGTTAGTGAATCTCTACAAAGAAATGTGAATGAAAGTACAGTTGGAAATTCAAAGAAAAGAAATAAAAATAATTAAAAGGGAACATTTTTAGTAGAAGTGTTCCTCTGCATACCATAGCTCACCTACATGCACTTGGAATTCTGAAATACAGCACCAAAATGGTAAACCCCTGAGATACACCTTTCATGTTTCCTCAACGTTTTCTCTCTTTTTTTTTCTCTAAGAATGTTGCCTCAAAAAGAGTTTTATGTGCTAAGGCTGATATAATATATCAGCCTTAACACACAAAACTCTTTTTGAATATGCTTAAATTCTGATTTAGTATCAACTGGAAAAGTAGTTCACGTACCAATCGTGTGAAAGAGAAACAAGGTATCATTACTTACCCCTGGGTATAAAATGGATCTAGCTGAGCGGGTGATGTTGGTATATGTGCAGGATGATGTATGGAATGGTCTGGTGTATACATGCTGTCTTGTAAACCTTGTGAAAGACCTGCCACATAGAAAATGTATGCATCAAAGGAACTGTTTTTGAGTTTATTCAGCTGGGACTCTGATAAGGGCTATTCCAATTAAACATATGTCCCCTGCCACATAGAAAATGCATGCATCAAAGGAACTATTTTTTTTTAGTTTAAACAGCCGCGACTCTGTTAAAGAATTTATGAAGCAAAGTTAGTATTTTGTTAAGCCAATAAGAATCAAGCTTGAATTCCTTTCCAAAATATATTCCATTTGTTAGTATAGCAATTCTTTCAATGTGATTCTTATGCCACTTAAAGGCCAAAAACTGAAGGATAAATTCTATTTTTTTTTTCTATCAAATGATGACACCGTTTATCAAATTACTAACAGTCCGTAGTCCGTAGTTGTTTAGGAAAAGGAAGATATAACTTTACATTTAAAATGTGTCATGGAAATAGGTGTACTATTTTGTGCCATAACTAGGTTATATAATTTGTGATTATAACAAAACTTACATAATAACATTATATTACTGCATAGCAAGGATGTGTTCATGAAACTTTGCTGCTAATTCACTGTCATTCATACTTTCATGAATGTCAGGAAAACAAATTCATCAAATATTGTGACGACTTGTTTTTATTTTACAAATAAAGCTGATGATCCGCCTAAAATACGCACTCTGCAGTTACATAGCCGCATTCTTTATGCTTTTTTCTTTTGACCTTTAACTCATTGAATGAATGGCTTGAAAAAAATATAGCAACACAAAACTCATAAAGAGGTATAAATCCTGATGTAAATTATACAGAAACTGAGCCAACTGTATTATTATATATGTTTTTAAGATACAACAAGAATTCCGCGGAATGCGGTGTCTCCCCTGCTAGCGCTTTGTCACAAAAAAGGAGCTCAATCAGCAAAGATGTATGCATGAACCAAGTTTCTTGGCTCTAGCCCTAATGATTTCTGAGAAACAGACCTAAAAGTAAAAACTTGACAAAAATTGCAAAGTCAGTCAACCATAAAATGTAGGTCAAGACTCCAATATTGATGATGACTTTGAGCTCTTCTCTTGTAGATGAATGCACGACCCAAGTTTCATGGCTCTAGCCCTTATAGTTTCAGAGAAACAGACCTAAATGCGACCAAAAATTGCAAAGTCAGTCAACCGTAAAATGTAGGTCAAGACTCAATATTGATGATGACTTTGAAATTTACTCTTCCAGACGTACCTATGAACCAAGTTTCATGGCTCTAGCCCTTATAGTTTCTGAGAAAATGACCTAAACACAAAAACTCGACAAAAACTTGCAAAGTCAGTCAACCGTAAAATGTAGGTCAAGACTCAGTATTGATGATGGCTTTGAGATCTACTCTTCCAGATGTATGCATGAACCAAGTTTCATGGCTCTAGGCCTTATAGTTTCTGAGAAAATGACCTAAACGCAAAAACTCGACAAAAACTTGCAAAATCAGTCAACCATAAAATGTAGGTCAAGACTCAATATTGATGATGGCTTTCAGATCTACTCTTCCAGATGTATGCATGAACCAAGTTTCATGGCTCTAGGTCTTCTAGTTTCTGAGAAAATGACCTAAACGCAAAAACTCGACAAAAACTTGCGAAGTCAGTCAACCGTAAAATGTAGGTCAAGGCTCAATATCGATGATGGCTTTGAGATCTACTCTTCCAGATGTATGCATGAACCAAGTTTCATGGCTCTAGGCCTTATAGTTTCTGAGAAAATGACCTAAACGCAAAAACTGGACAAAAGTTTACGCCGACGCCGACGACGACACCGGAAAAGCAATACCTAAGTCTCGCCTCTGCTTCGCAGGCGAGACAAAAATCACAGAATATTTTTTATTCCATTTGATTTTGCTCTATCAAATATACCTTTTCCAATCAAACCCCCTTTAATAAAAAAGTGCTATTAGAAATAAAAGTCATCTCTAAATCACCTCATTATTAGAGTCTTGAAACAAGTGATAAAATTTCGTTTCACGGCTCCAGGCTACATAGACTCTAAAGACCTTAATTAGATTGCGAAACAACGTTTGAAAAGCATTGATAGGCAGTGTGATGACATTAAACATGTTTTTCACACCTTCTGAAAACAGAGAATTAAGTATGATTGACATGTTTATACAAGGGCTGACAACGCATTTTATGATTTAGTTTTGTTGTGTTAAGATGCTATTTGTGTATTTATTGAAGCAAATATCACTATTTATTTCCAAATCATGTAACAGCTAAATAATGGAATTAAATGAAATAAAATAAAAAAAGTGGAAATGGATATATTTGTTGAAAACAGCACAAAATTGCGATTTAAATTAATTTAAACATGTGAAAGACTCATTTAACAGCTTCTTTTAACCAGAAACTGGAAGTAAATTTGGCTTTTTCGGTATTACTAAAAACAAAATTAACCTAAAACCAGAGGACCAATGGTCCTGTAGCTCACCCGAGACCATTCATCCTCAGCAAGCTTATGCTGACATTATTAACTCACAGGACCATTGGTTTTGAATTGCTGAACTGATCTTATAACAATAGCTTTAAACAGTAGAAGATATAGAGTTTATTAGGTGCAGGTCAATGATAATGACAGACCTCTTGGTCAAAACAAAACCAAGGTTACCTTTCTGTAAAAATAGCCATCAGAGGAGATGGCAAATCCCCCGACCGAAGACCCCCATGGGCCTTGGTAAAAAGGGTGCACTTCAAAACACATATTACTAATATATTGTCATTCTTTTATGCTTCTGATTGACATTATCTGTTAACAGATGCGTGATTATCTAACATTCAGACTAAAACAGTATGCTTGACTGCTAAAAATAGGTAATATCTCAAACAGCCACCATATACACAAAGGTATAGCATACTATACATTCAACTTTCAAAATGTGTGAATAACTTCTAAAGTTCAAGCCCTACAAACCTAATTTTGAGCTCTCTAGTAATTGAATTTGGACAAAGAATCCAAATTTGGAAAAAGAAAAAAAAATTTTTGGGGGGGGGGGGGGGGGGGGGGGGGGGGGAGGAAATAACTCACAAAGTATGAAAGCAAGAGTTATCATTCATGTATGAGACAAATTGTCATGACCTGTTCTGCATATCTGTGAAGTATCATGAAAATATTTCAAAAGGTATTCAAGCTATGGGGCAGACACCTAAAATCATCAAAGAGAAAAAACTCCAAAAATAAGAAACCAAGAGTTGTTATTCTTGTTCGCGACACATCATCTTGACCTGTTCTACATTTCTGTGAAGTATCATGAAAATATTCCAAACGGTATTCAAGTTATAGAGCGGACACAAAATTACACCTAAAACCATCAAGGGGAAATAACTCAAAAAGTAAGAAAGCAGGAGTTGTCATTCTTGTTCGCGACACATCGTCATGACCTGTTCTACATATCTGTGAAGTATCATGAAAATATTCCAAAAGGTATTCAAGTTTTAGAGCGGACACGAAATCACACCTAAAATGATCAAGGGGAAATAACTCAAAAAGTAAGAGAGCAAGAGTTGTCATTCTTGTTTGCAACACACCGTCATGACCTGTTATACATATCTGTGAAGTATCATGAGAATATTTCAAAGGGCATTCAAGTTATAGAGAGGACACGAATCTGCCAAAAAAATCACACCTTAAACTATCAAGGGGAAATAACTCAAAAAGTAAGAAAGCAAGAGTTGTCATTCTTGTTCGCGATACATCGTCATGACCTGTTCTACATTTCTGTGAAGTATCATGAAAATATTCCAAAGGGTATTCAAGTTACTGAGCGGACATGAATCTGCCAAAAAATCACCAAAGGGGAGATAACTCAAAAAGTACAATAGCAAGAGTTACCAGTCTTGTACGCGACACATTGCCATGACCTGTTCTACATAACTGTGAAGTATCATGAAAATATTCCAAAGGGTATTCAAGATATAGAGCGGACAAGAAAATGTTTACGGACCGACAGACAGATGGACGCCAGGCTCATCGCTATATCCCCCAAACCTTTCGGTCAGGGGATAAAAAGGAAAAACATCAACCTAGTAAACTTATTTCAAGGGTTTTGATAGTACTGCAGTACCCTATAATACATATGCTACATACTCACTTTCAAGCTGATGTGCATCTCATTTCTAGGGCCAAAGATATTTTTTTTTTTAAGTTTTTATCTGATATGGATATGGCAGCCATCTTGGTAATCTGATCAACAACACCTGAATATATGACATCTTGAACTAAAAATATAGTCAGCTATTTTTTTCATGAAGAATCCATATATGAAACCTCAAAACACTAATGTATGCATCAAAAAGTGTGATGACCTGAGAAATGGATGAATGCATGAACAACCCAAAAGCAATATCCTCTCAAGGGCATATATACTGTATTTTTGTATTTTCAATAATAATTGGACCAAACTAGAAGCCACAGCTTAGATATAATACTGATTACTCATATTAAATGCTTTTACTAATAAGCTTTTTCCATCTGTTCTCATGGTGCTCTTTACTGGAATATTTTTGTGGCCACATTGCTTCAAGGCTGTCGATATTAAAAGGGTGGATGAATAACTATCTATTTTAAAATTTTAAGACAGTTATGCTACTTACCAGTCTAGAGTCCTTCAAAGTCATTATCCCTGTAATGAATGATGGACAGCCCATCTTCCTTGTGATCAGTAATGGACTGTTATCTCCTTGATATCAATCTGATACCGACTGGTAGGCAGTTGTCAATGAAACGCCAAACACTTGTGGCCAAAGTCAGCTGTAGTTCCTCATTGTAACAGATCATAGCGCAGTTCCTTCAATTTCAATTTCATCAAAGTCAGATGTACATAGATCTGGCAAATTAGTGGGATGTGGAATAAGCCAAGTCCTAATCCAATGGTACTGACATCACAATATCTGCTTTAACACATGAGACAGTCTTATGCAAAATAAGTGGTTTGACTGGCACAAAAGTAGGTCTATTGCATTTCAGTTTTGACATTAATTTTGTTGAAAAGAATGTTCTATAGCATTCTTTATATACAGCTTGAACTTTCTGATCAGCATGGAGATAATATTGGTACAATCACACATATCAACAAGCACAGCTTGGCATTCTCAAGTAGCTAACCTTGTTTTGGGTTTAACCGCCCTTTGAGATAGTATTTCAGTCTATATCAGGTCATCTCCCAGAGAGAGGGAAACAGAAGAGAGAAATGATAGATGAGAAAAAAAAATGTCCAAACAACCCCCACCCCCACCTACTGCAAGCACAGTATGCCGTTGCCCTACTATTATCCAAATCAGTAGGACGCCCTGGCACTAGAAGGTATACACAGCGCTACCGTGCCACCCGTAAATAGCAAAGTCAGGACTCAAACAACTGTACATGTGGTGAGAGACTCAGTGTTCCAAAGTCAGTAACCTGGCCCACTGAGCTATGGAGGCCCCCAAGACCCCTAGGGACCTAATTGGTGAAAACTTTGTCATACACAAATGCTTTGTCAGAACTATATGAGCAGATCCTTTTCAAGTATTAGTTATAACTACTACAAAGACTTTATTAAAACCTGAAATAACATATGTGAAATTAATGGCTGAACCAATCTCATATGAAATGTTTTTAGACATTTGTATACTGGGTTTCCCTATTGCAAGTGAGAGAGATACAAATTATTGACTGTACTTCGTTTGCAAAATTTGCCTGCTATTAGTCTGCTGATTGGAGGTTATTTGACTACTGTTTGCCAGTTATTTGACTGCTGTTTGTTTGCTAATTATTCTACTTATTTCTTGTTTGCCATATTTGCCAGTTACTTTTCATATCTACCCACTGTATTCCAAATAAGCCTGTTATTTGCCTGCTGTCTGCCTGTTATCTGCCAATTATTTGCCTACTGTTTGCCTGTTGTTGTTTTTTTGCCAATTATTTGCCTGCTTTTGCCATATTATCAGCATGTTATTTGCCTGTTATTTGCCTGTTATTTGCCTGCTGTTTGCCTATTTAGATCAAATGTCTATAATATTTGCCAGTTGTTTGTTACATTTGTCTCTTGTATGCCAAAGTTGCCTATTATCTGGCTGCTGTTAGCATATCATTTGCCTGCGGCTTGCCAACTATTTGCCTTATTTGCCAGACTTGCCTGCTGCATGGCACATTTGCCATTTCAGAAAATGTCTATCCTGCGTATGACAGGTTTTAATCTTGATGACCCTGATAAGCCATCAGCTATGACTGCCATTTTCTTTGGAAGTGACTACTAGTCTGCCTTCAGCATTTTCAGTATGATTGTTCAATTAGACATCTATATTTCTAAAGCACAATATATGAGTTTGTGATCACTCCAATATGCCTCGATAACATCACAAAATGTTCTGCAGTTTGCAAAAATCAGATCCAACAATGACCCAGAGTCACAAGTTGATTGCTGGATTTGTTGCTCACAATCAAATAATGTCTCCATGAAATCAACAAACACTGAAGTGACACAATCTACCTGTATATTAAAGTCACCTAATATGACTAGTTTTGATGACAGATCTACTGCTGGCTTCAGGTAATGACAAATGTCATTTTTGAAATCAATCTGTGAACTTTTTGGATATCTGTAAAGTATAACAGCTTGAAAATTCCCTTTCTGGGTATTTTGCAAGGAAGCCAAAATGAATTCACATGAAGGACAATGCTGTTTTACTACCTTCTGAACTCCAAAATACTCTTTTATGTACAATGCAATACCATGATATGGCCTTCTTGATGACGCATATTCTTTTTCATCAAGTCGAATAAGTCTAAATCTTTGCAAAGCAAAATGGATATTTTCATCCCTTTTACATAGTCTAGACTCTGCAAAACCAATTACATCTGCTGCCAATACATTTGGTTCAAATTCTACATCCTTATAATGTTTATGCAACGATCTTGCATTACTGAATGCAACCTTGATTTTCCTTGGATCAATTTTATATAAAGGAACATAACAAAGTTCCAAAGCTGCTTCATTTTGAAGCCGTTGCATCTCTGTAGTCACTCTTTCATCTAAAGCCAAAGCAGGTATATTCAGATTCAAAATATACAGATCTTCAAGTTTTTTTACTCTACTAAGAGCAACATAATGAATATGTGGTACCTTTCTAACTGTCTTTTGTGACAAATCAACTATCACTTTGTCTACAGTAGCACCTTGAGCTTTGTGAACAGTTTTTGCTGCGGCTGGTCTTAAAGGGAATTGGATTCTCTGAAATGTTTTGAAGTTGCGTATAAATGTGCGTTCCACATCAAATACTGGAGTCCATTCTTTCTGGATACTAGCATTATATAACCCTCTGCTGAAGAATTTTTCTCGTGTTGACCTGCCAATTCGAGGCTCATCAAACAAAATCCAGATAATACTAGGACGATTTGTTCCTTCCATTTTGTATTCAATAAATTTTACAACACCTGTGGAGCCATTTGTTAAACCATCTTCTACATTAACATTCACTGTCATCATATAAATCATTCCAACTGCCACTGTCAAGCATTTCGTTAAATTGCCTGTTTTGGAGTAAACGTCTGGAAGTGAGTCAATAAGCTCCCTGCATCTTTGGGCAGGAATGTTTGCTGAAACAACAGTATCATGGCATGGAATCACAACTTTTTCCAAGGGCGTTTGGTTCAAAATTTTCTCATTATGCCTATTCACACCCTCATTTTCAGCAAACAGATGAAGGGCATCTTGTGGATATTCATCAACACCATGGTTAACAATACCTGTCTGCAACATGTTTATGTCATCTTTAGTCATTTCATTCAATCTAAGTCGATTTAGTAACTGGGCAAACTCAAGATCATCTTTTCTCCTCATGATATCAACTAATTCATACATTTTGAAATGTTCATTCCACAAATTCTGTGCTAGCGAAGATGCTCCCTTTTCCAAGTCAAGGAATATCCATTTATCTCCTACTGGCTTCAGCTGGTACAAATCACCGACAACAATAATACTCAAACCACCAAAAACTGCTTTAATTCCAGTTAATTGCTGAAGTCTTGTGTTTATAAAGCTAAGCATTTGTGTGCCTACCATAGATATTTCATCAATAATTATAACTTTCAGATGCCTATATTTTATTCTCATTGTACTTAACTCATCAGCTGATAAAAAGTCTGAACCCTGATATAATTTTTTGTGGAAAGCAGAACAAATGGTTTGACCACTTATGTTGAAAGCAGCAAAGCCAATATAGGCACAAAGTAGAATTCTTATGTCATCTGGATTTTCTCCCTCTCTTAAATTCAACATTCTATATAAACTTTGATAAAGTGCTCTGATGACTACAGATTTGCCAACACCTGCACCACCTGATAAGAAAGCATATATAGGTTCTTCTTTACATTTTATCCAGTGTACTACATGATTGAAAAATTCTCTCTGTCTTAAATTAAGTCTTCTGAGTAGACATAAGTATTCCTCATCAGGCAGTATAATGCCAGTTGTTTCTACTGGTGGCACAGAGCAAGTGGATTGCAATTCTATACCAATATCATAGTGTCTATGTTCTACAACTCTATCTGGATTAAAATATATGAAACTTTCAGCTTCTCTTTCTCCTTCTTCTTCTGCCTCTCTATTTTCTTGCTCTGCATTTGGTGCAATCTGATCATAAGCATTTTCCTCTGCTTCAATCATTTGTCTTGCAAGTTCAAGTTCTTCAGTGTGATGTTCATACTCAATTCTTTTAGATTCAAGTGACTCTTTCATTGAGTTATAATGGGCCCCATATGTTTCAAAGCTGCCTAACAGATCTTTCTGCTCATTTCGCCATGGCATGAAAAGCATAAGCTGTTCTCTAAAGTAATTTTCTGCATCCTTTTTCTTATTGTATCTTACATATCTTATGATTCTAGGAACTTTTCTACTCTTATATCTTATCCCATTTTTGGCTACATAAAGAAAGTCTGAACTATTACTATCATTTGTATCGTTCCCTTCTTCAAAACTCTCTTCACTTTCATCACAAGAACTATTATCACCATCATCATTTTTATCTTCAACCTTTTCTGGCAGTCTGTTTCCTTTGGGAAAAATGACATCAACTTTCGAAACATAGTCTGCTAAGCAAAATTTCTGAAGCTGCCTAGGTCTTTTTGAATACCTCTGTGTTAGATTATCAGATTCTATATCTGTTGATTCAGCAGGTAGTTCATCAAGGACAGATTTAGGTTTCAAGAGAAACACTCGTTCTTCTGGAGTAGACGTGTTTATGAAAACAATGTCCCTTGTGCATTTTGTTAGAGGAATTTGTAAAACCAGGTAAACTGCCTCTTGAGCACTGACTTCAACACAATTTAAAAAGACATTTCCAATGTGTCTGACTTGTTTTTTGAGATCCAAATTTCCTTTTCGAGCCTCTTTTGCTGCTGCATCAAGCTGTGCACTCATTCCTCTTTGAGATTTACTAATATAACCAACAATGTAGGATGCACAACCATATGGTTCAAGAACAATCTGAAAGTCAAGGTTTGCCTTCCAAGCAAGAAGGATTTGCTCATTAAACAAATTAATTCTCATTTCACTTGGCTTCCGTTTAAGAAATACTTTCGGGGCATTAAGAGAGCTTCTTATACATTTAATGTAATCATCAAAGTTCATTTTAGCCACTTTGTCCAAAAATTCATCAAACGTCATCTTTACTGTATCTTCTTTAAATTCATTCATTGCTTTTTGCAGTTCTGCGTATTTCTTTCTGAACTTTTCAACATCTTCTTCAATTGGATATAACAGCATTGTTCTTTGAAGTGGAGGCAATGGAAATCCAAATCTACATATTGGTTTTCCCTTTTTTCTGCAAGTTTTTGAGTGTTTATGTGTTTGTAACTTAACAAAATTAGCAGTTTCTTCATTATCAGTATTACATGTAAGATACTGATCAACAAACTCTACTATTTCCTCTTCTGAATTTTTTTCCAGTGTTGGAGCATTTTCTATCCAAACAAGCATGTGGATATGAGGTGAGCCACGCTGTTGAAACTCAACTCTGTAAAAATAATCCTTCAGTTTTCCACTCTTTATACCACATTACCCCATAATTTAATAAAGGAAAAACTTGTTGATTTGATTGAGAGGGCCTTCAAAAAGTTCTCCAAAAATGAAGATACCCTTTATATTGCCTGTAACGATAAGAAAGCGTTTTTCACTTCTACTGACCGTAAAATATATAGAGGATATAGTCTTTGGTCATGTCAGAATGTATGTGACGCCTTATCATATCTCTTAGATAATATTTACATCAGATTTGGTAATAAGTTATACAGACAAATTGTTGGTATTCCGATGGGTACAAATTGTGCTCCTCTTGTGGCCGATTTGTTTTTATTTTGTTATGAAAGAGATTTCATGACTTCTCTTTCTGTTGATAATCAAGCTGATATCACTGAGGCATTTAACTCAACCTCTAGATATTTAGACGATCTTCTGAATATTGATAATCCTTATTTTGAAAGCATGGTTAACCAAATTTACCCACCTGAACTTAAATTGAATAAAGCTAATACTTCAGATACCGAGGCCCCCTTTTTGGATTTACATCTATCTATTTCTAACGGTTTTGTATCTTCTAAAATTTATGATAAACGTGATGACTTTGACTTTGATATAGTTAATTTTCCATTTTTGGATGGTGACGTTCCACGTCGTCCCTCTTATGGAGTGTATATTTCTCAACTTATAAGATTTGCTAGAGTGTGTAGTCATGTAGATGACTTTAATGCTCGTAATAAATGTTTAACTGCTAAACTTCTTCAACAGGGCTATCGGTATCATAAGCTTAGAAAGGCTTTTTCTAAATTCTATCGCAGACACCATGAATTGGTTTCAAAATTTGATGTCGGATTAAAATTTCTTTTACACCAAGGCCTATCGGAACCAGAATTTTATGGTGACTTAGTATACAAATTCAAAAAGATTAAGGGTAGGACTGATTTTTCTGATCAATTCCGAAAAATAATAATACGTCACAAACGTATTGGCTATAATTTAAATGTTATGCGACAGTCTGCATGCTTAGTGATTAACCCAATCACGGTTGATAGCTTTGCTGCACTCTTTAATTGCACACCGGGGGATCGGTCGTCAGACTCTATGATGGCCCCGACCTAAAGCTATATATTTTAGTTGGTTGGGACCGGAGCCTTTTTGTCTGTTGCTTGGTCCACCGGGGCTCAACTGGTGACCTTCTTTTGCTTCAGATTTCCAGTGGGGTTGTTTGGCAGGACAGGGATCTCCACCTGTCAGACAGCCCGTTGTATCTGTTGAGTCCTCGTCTTTGCTTCTTCATGGTGTTGAAATTTGATTTATGTGTTTACCGTGATGATTCATTGACGAGTTAGAGGGTTATCATGCGAACCGAACAACCAACTAAATGTTTTGTACCACTTCAGAAACTGAGGGTGAGGTTGGGCCTGTAAAATCGATTTAAGCCCCCCAGTAATTCATTACTGACCGTTCCAAGGCGGTAGTTCTGTTGTGGTTCTTTGTTGCCTGTTTTTGGTGTCAGAGTTTCTGTGATGTTTTACCTTATGTATGTTATTATTATTTTTGGTTCGGTTTGGGTTGCTGAGTGGCCACCTTTTGGGAACAAGCTGCTCACTCGGTTGGCCATATGTTCTCTGTATCTTGATTATTTGTAATCTTAGTTGTTTCCAACTATGGTTTGAGGGCTGGATTTGGATTTTGATTGTTTCAGTTCCTGGTCTTTGCATACTTTTTACTTCCAACTGGATTACAATTACTTTTAAGAACTGTATTGAGGAACTCCTGCACCCTATGATCAAAGTACCTTGAACAAGTTACTGGATCTTTCTGAACAAGCTTGGTTTTTTCCTGCCAAGACAAATGCTCTATATCTTTATCTGAATATTCTACACCGTCATTCAGTTTTGCCAACATCTTTAAAAGATCTGTCCATCTCGTATCAGCTGCAGATAAGGACATAAACCAAGTTGGTAATGAAAGTTGCCTTATCATTGCAAAAATGTCTTTTTTTCTTGCTTCCAAATAAGCAGGTGAATTCCTAAGTTGGCGAAATATATAATAGCCTTCATCAAGTCTGACAAGTCTATCCTTATATGAAGAATCTCTAGCTTCAGCTGCTGTAATTTTTATGCCTCTGTTTTTACATCTTCTAACAGCTAAGTTCACTTTGTCACTAATCTGTTTCATCTGTAGCTTTTTATGTTTGAAAAAAATGTTTGGAACTGATTGTGCAGCTCTTCTATCAATACTTCGTAATTCCCATTTAGCAATATCACTATAATGAACTGAAACAGATCGTTCCTCTTTACTAGGTGGCCTCTGACCACAAAATATGGATGGAAAGCATAAATATTCTGCATCTTTATCATGATACAAACTCAATGGATGCTGCCCTTCTCCAGGTGCAAATGTAAACACTTGGTCATACTTGTTTTCAATATTTGCATCATCTACTAATGTATCTACATTTCCAACATGATCATTTTCATCTATCTCACTGAATCCATCCGAATCATAGCCGTCAGTTTCAATACTGTCACTAAGAACAGTAGAAATATTCTTTTCCTTTTCATGTATTTTATTCCCATTGCCAACAATATCATTAATTTGCTCTGCAGGCACTTCCAGAAATTCTTTCACTGTGTCCTCTGCACTTTCAGTAACTTCCTGAAACCAACTGTCATCAACTGAAATGCCTGATTTCTTATATAATTCACTATTATTAATTAGCCAGTGTAATGCAGTCAAAACTTTTAATGGTCTTACATTTTCTTTAAAGTCTACTTTTTTGTAGGATAATTTCTTCTTAAGTTGGACAGCAACTGTAAAGTTTTCATCCATAGGCCTTGGAAGACAATTTATGGTAGGCTGGATATCAACTGGCACATTTATAACATTCCCTTTTACAGAATACTGGCCACCTCGAGGCAGTTCTCTTATCTGCATAAAAGGGATACGTAGTGCTATCAGTCTTTCTTCTAGCTGATGTAAATTAAGTTCTGCAGGCTTCTCTGGCCATTTCATTCCATTTGCTACTGATAGTTTTGGAACTTTACTATCTCTTAATGCACCTAAGCAGGTATGACAAATCCATTCTTCATTGTTAACAGATGTCAAGTTTGTGCAAAAAAGTCTTCTACTCTGTGCTGGAATGTGAGTGTTTTTTAACATAGAAACACTTTTTTTAAACCATGTTTGGTGACAGCTTGTGCAAACAAATAATGGACCAACAGCAATATTTGAATGGAAAATACTGATACATTCTTCAATACCTTTAAAACCTTTCTGATTAGATAATTCATATGATTCATGGTCCTTTGACCTTTTAGTGTCACTTTTACACCTCTTAGAGTCATCTAACTCAGCTACCTCTTTCCACTGTCTTTTCTGTTGCCTAGTTTCCCGCTGCTTAATTCTTTCACATTCCCGTACAAAAGGATCTTTCCTGGCATTTTGCTTGGATGAAAGCTGATATACAGTCTCATTTGCTGTAAAGAAAGGATCTTGTCGTGCATTGTATTTAGAGGCACGCTGAAATTCTCTTTCACTGACTTTAAAGGCAGGATCTTTTCTGGCATTCTGCTTTGAGGCAAGCTGATATGTTGCTTCATTGGCTTTAAAGGCAAGATCTTTTCTGGCAGTTTGCTTCAATATACGCTCTTTTGTTTTAAAGGCAGGGCTTTCTCTAGCAGTCTGCTTTGATGCAAGTTGATACTTTGCTTCATTGGCTTTAAAGGCAGGATCTTTTCTGGCAGTTTGCTTCAATATACGCTCTTTTGTTTTAAAGGCAGGGCTTTCTCTAGCAGTCTGCTTTGATGCAAGTTGATACTTTGCTTCATTGGCTTTAAAGGCAGGATCTTTTCTGGCAGTTTGCTTCAATATACGCTCTTTTGTTTTAAAGGCAGGGCTTTCTCTAGCAGTCTGCTTTGATGCAAGTTGATACTTTGCTTCATTGGCTTTAAAGGCAGGATCTTTTCTGGCAGTTTGCTTCAATATACGCTCTTTTGTTTTAAAGGCAGGGCTTTCTCTAGCAGTCTGCTTTGATGCAAGTTGGTACTTTGCTTCATTGGCTTTAAAGGCAGGATCTTTTCTTGCAGTTTGCTTCAATATACGCTCTTTTGTTTTAAAGGCAGGGCTTTCTCTAGCAGTCTGCTTTGATGCAAGTTGATACTTTGCTTCATTGGCTTTAAAGGCAGGATCTTTTCTGGCAGTTTGCTTCAATATACGCTCTTTTGTTTTAAAGGCAGGGCTTTCTCTAGCAGTCTGCTTTGATGCAAGTTGATATTTTACTTCATTGGCTTTAAATGCAGGATCTTTTCTGGCATTCTGCTTTGAGGCAAGTTGATATTTTGATTCATTAATTTTAAAGGCAGGTTTTTTTCTGGCAGTTTGCTTTGATGTAAGCTCTTTTGCTCTAAACGCAGGATCCTGTCTTTGTTTCTTTTTGTACAGTGAATTGTACTTGCTACGTTGTTTTCTTTTCTTCACATTTACAGTTTCTTTCATTTTACACATACCACTCACGTTACTCTGTGTTTTCTTTACTTGTCTTAGTTTTTGATCTTCAAAATAACTTTTAAGGCCACATTCTAACTGACCTTTAGAGTCCTGTTTTTCATCAACTTTTCCAACAGTGACAGGCAAAAAATCAAACTGCAAACTCATATCTATTCTCATACTATCATAAAAAGCGTACAAATAGGCAATTAGGTCATCCAGACATGAGAAACCTATCAAAACTGATGAACCATCTACTGATGAGAGTCCATTTTCTCCATGTGAATGAGAATCAAAAAATATATACAAGTCTTTCTTCCTGAATATAGCAGAGCATATAGCTCCAGTGGTTAAAAGACCTGATGATACACTAGTAAACGCTGACTGAAGAGTACAATGAAGTGTTGGTAAAACATCATTTTCATAAGTGTCCACAAGTATGCCACTTACAATAGGCTGTTTTTCCACTGTAAATTTTCCCATGTCAATTTCAAAGATATTCGGAATTTCTTCCAAGCTTAAGAGTGAATGAATAAATTTTCCTTCTGCTTTTAATCCGGTTATTATACTTCGATAGAGAAAATCTCCATCACAAAGTATTTTATCTAAAATTGAGCTATTGTTCACATCTATAGAAATTGAATATGATAACATACATAAAGCATTTCCTGTGCACTGAAACCCCCTAGATTGCTCTGAAAATCTTTCATCATTCTGATGGAAGCTGCCAAAAATAATATAAGAAGCATTTCCAGAATAAGTTGATGAAGTCAGCATTGGATCAGCACATGAAATACCTGTTTCATCACTGGCTTCTGCAGGACTTTCCAGTTGAATTTCACAGCTATGTTCTTTTTTTTTATCTGAATTTCTAGCAAAGACAAACTGCAAATTCACTTCCAATTCTTCATCAATCCAAGAATGTCCATCAAGAAAAACATCAGGAAAAGCACTAGCAAATGCTTCGTCAAAGTCATTCTGAATCTTTAAACAATCATTTGTAACAGACTTTGCAATAAAATCAGCCAAAGATTTACTAGGTATCGCCTGATTAGTTTCTGTTTCATTGCCCATATAGGAAGAATTTGACTGTTTATTTACTTTATCTTTAGCGTTTTGTTTAGCGTTTTGTTCAGAGTTTTGTTTAGCGCATTTAGCGAATTTAGCCTGTGCCTGCTTGTTGGCAGGACTTCCCGCCTGCACATTGGCAGGACTTTGCCCATACTTCCCTACAGCTTTCCTCCAATACTTTTGCCGTGGCATGACTCTTTACCTGAAAATAGAAAGAAAAATATATGTGTCTTAAATGTACATATCATATTCCCTCTTAATCAGACTGCTGTTTCAGCAACAGTCTGATAATGTGATTACCATGTAACCCTTCTTGTCAAACATCCAAGTTCTTCATTTTTTTGCACTTTAGTAGCTGTCATAGATATCCCAGCATTTAGCATCTTCTTTCAATATGTCTGCCATGGAATGACTCTTTACCTGAAAATAGAAAGAAAATATATGTGTCTTAAATGTACATATCATATTCTCCCTAGATACTGAACACAATTTCTCTATCAGACTATTTATTCAGCACAGTTTGATCCCTATAGCAATAGTCAAAATATGAACTTTTATAAAGTTTTCCTATTATATGAATCAGAAAGTAAGGAGGTCTGAAACGCTTATCTGCAGACTTGGGTCCAATCCTTTTTCGTATGTCACAATAGAAGAACCCAAAGACTACTAGGGAATTATAGATCTGCCATCAGCAAGTACTAATCTTGCACATATTATTGGTCAGATCTGACAAACACCACTGTTCTAATTTGCTTAACATTGCATTCATTGTAACATTTATACATGTACACTGAATGAACCAAAATTAGCCATCAGAGGAGATGGCAAATTCCCTGATCGAAGACCCTATGGGCCTTGGTAAACAGGGTGCACTTCAAATATATTGTCATTCTTTTATGCTTCTGATTGATATTATCTGTTAACAGATGCATGATTATTTAACAGTCAGACTAAAACATTACATTGAAATAACTAAAAAAGTAAGGAAGCAAGAGTTGTCATTACCTGTTCTACATATCTGTGAAGTATCAAGAAAATATTTTAAAGGGTATTCAAGTTATTGAGCGGACATGAAATCAGACCTACAACTATGAAGGTGAAATAACTCAAAAAGTAAGAAAGCAGGAGCTGTCATTTGTATTCGCAACACATTGTCATGGCCTGTTCTACATATAAGTAAAGTATCATGAAAATATTTCAAAGGGTATTAAAGTTACAGAGCGGACACGAATCTGCCAAAAAATCACCAAAGGGGAGATATCTCAACAAGTACAATAGCAACAGTCTATCATTCTTGTATGAAGTTTCAAGGGCATAGGCCTTTTGGGTTCTGCATATAAAGATTTTTGAAGGGTTTTTACCATATATGGGCGTGGCGGCCATCTTGGTCATGTGACCCAGACCCCGGGTACAAACTTTTGTTCCCCCATCCAACTGAGACTCCATATGAAATTTGGCTTCAATCGGCTCAGTGGTTTCATAGAAGAAGATGTTTGAAAATCTTGACGACGGATGGACAGACGGAATGACCTTGACCTTTAGTGACATGATATCTTCATTTGTTCATTTAGTTGACCATGTATACCAAGTATTGTACGCTAGAATTAAAAGTTTCTGAGAAATCCACTGTTTAAGCGTTTTCCCATATACAAGCCTAACATACCAAAGTTGACCATGTCATAAATTAGGTCAAGGTCAATGCAAAGTCATTAATTGTATAAAATATGATGGGTCAGCATGCCCTATACTATATACCAAGTTTCAAGGTCATAGGCCTTTTGGTTCTGGAGAAGAAGATTTTTGAAGGGTTTTTACCATATATGGGCATGGCGGCCATCTTGGTCATGTGACCCAGAACCCTGGGTACAAACTTTCAATTCCCCATTCCACTGAGACCCCATATGAAATTTGGTTTCAATCGGCCCAGTGGTTTCAGAGAAGAAGATGTTTGAAAATCTTGACGACGGATAGACGGACAAAATGACCTTGACCTTTAGTGACATAATACTTTCATTTGTTCATTTAGTTAACCATGTATACCAAGTATTGTACCTTAGACTTAAAAAGTTTCTGAGAAATCCACTGTTTAAGCGTTTTCCCATATAAAAGCCTAACATTCCAAAGTTGACCTTGTCATAAATTAGGTCAAGGTCATCACAAGGTCATCATTTGTACAAACTATAATAAGCTCGCATGCCCAATGCTACATACCAAGTTTCAAGGTCATAGGCCTTTTGGTTCTGGAGAAGAAGATTTTTGAAGGGTTTTTACCATATATGGGCGTGGCGGCCATCTTGGTCATGTGACCCAGGACCCCGGGTACAAACTTTCATTTCCCCATCCCACTGAGACTCCATATGAAATTTGGCTTCAACCGGCCCAGTGGTTTCAGAGAAGAAGATGTTTGAAAATCTTGACAACGATGGATGGACGAAATGACCTTGACCTTGAGTGACATAGTATTTTCATTTGTTCATTTAGTTAACCATGTATGCCAAGTATTGTACCTTAGACTTAAATAGTTTCAGAGAAATCCACTGTTTAAGCGTTTTCCCATATAAAAGCCTAACATTCCAAAGTTGACCATGTCATAAATTAGGTCAAGGTCATCGCAAGGTCACCATTTGTACAAACTGTGATAAGCTCCCATGCCCGATGCTACATACCAAGTTTCAAGGTCATAGGCCTTTTGGTTCTGGAGAAGAAGATTTTTGAAGAGTTTTTACCATATATGGGCGTGGCGGCCATCTTGGTCATGTGATCCAGATACCCGGAACAGACTTTCGTTCCCCCGACCTAGGTAGGCTCCATATGAAATATGGCTTCAATCGGCCCAGTGGTTTCAGAGGAGAAGATGTTTGAAAATGTTGACGACGGACGGACGACGGACGGACGGCGGATGCCTGGCTATACTATAAGCTCACCTATGAGCCTAAAGGCTCAGGTGAGCTAAAAACCCGGATTTTTTTCTTTCCAATAATTTGAAATCTTTTAAAAAAACATCCATTCAATAATTTTAGTGATGAAACAGTACTGTTGATTCCTTATCAGTGACAAGCTGAAACTAAAAATCAACTATGCTGCACTATGGAAAATGCAAGAACTTCCATGAAGGTACTCTATTTTCAGTTTATTATGTCGGAAAATAGATGTTTCAAAACAGCAGAACTCATACACATTATAAAAATGAATAAATATTTAACAGTAAACAATTTGAACGACAATAATCTGAAATCACTATATAATTATATATATTTAATTAGTTCATCATCAAAAAGCTTATGGATTTATATTGTTGTATCCAAACGTTGCCCCATTTCTGCAAGGTAACGCAAAGTCTCGCCCGGTAGCGGGCCGCGAGACTAGGGGAGATAACAATGTGAAAAGGGTCTACTGAGCCACGACAGGACAAAACCAACAAAGTGGCAAGTTCACCCAGCAAAGACTCAAATCAGCCTGAGTATCCGCCAAGTCTAATCAGAGGCTTCGCTGTCAGCACTGAGGTAGCTTAGACCCATAGCTATCCTTTAAGTGCACAGGGAAGACTCATATCAGACTGGGCGAATGCCCAGGCTGATGAGTCTTGGCATGGTGCACATGCCGCTTTGTTGGTCTTGTCATGTAGGGCTCTTTTGATGAATGTGCCTTATCTAGAGCTCTGTCACTGTACTGACCTGTAGTGGGTGGGGCTGGTGTTGACAATCCTGGTGTGTGTGTTGGTCGAGAAAATGGAGTCTGAAAACAATTTAACATAAAACAATAATGTCTCTTTGCTTCAAGTAAAACTCTTTCTTTGAAAATGAAGCCATGAATAAATTTCAACTATTAAATGGTATTAATTTAATGAAACAGATATGAACTTCGTCAACGTAAAGTCTTTTGAAAGTTATTCTTAATATGTTGGTAGAATATTTTTCTGTGACCTTGAAACAAAAGTTACAATCTATGGATTTTAAATGTATTACATAGAGTTAATCTGTTTCAGTCGTCAGTAATAAAAACAAATGAGTCACATTTATACTTATTTGTTTTCTCGAGTCACATTTAATACTTGAGAATGATACATTTGAAAATATTGAAAAATGATTCAAAGGTAACTAATATCATTCTCTCCACAGCATTATCACATTGTGTAAATCTGTCGTTTTCCTCAGAGGATCATGAATTCATCACTGCAAAATGTCTTAGGAACAAACTCACAAAAATTTACTGAACATTGCATCACACTGCAAGCCTACAAGTAGGTATAGTTTAAAGGCCTAGGTGAACTATAAAAGACAAAATTAGGTGGCTAATCTCAACTATCTCAATCCGAACTCTGACATGCGACACATCTAATCAGTGATGGAGCAAAATGCCACATGACAATCCAGTCATATGGTAGCTAAGATAGCATAATGGTGTGGACCTAACAAGGGCCGTTCCAAGAAGAAGAGCCTATGGTTTGATGCTGTTTTTAACCAATGACAAGGACATATGCTGCAGCCATGGATATGTTCAGCTGTGATGCAGGGTGGGGAACTTCGTTACGAGAATTGAATTACAACAACAACTATTCTAAGTCTTTCTCCAGACACCGAAGGGAATGCATCTTCAGGAGGTCATAAAACTCCAATAGCTTATCTGATTGGCTGTTGGTCCTGTAGAGGAATTCATCTGGGAAATGACTGACAGCTGACTGGGATTAATTTTTATCATAAAGCTAACTGATTGGGATTGATGTTCATCAGTAAGACTATCAGAGGTACAACAATCCTCTGCCAAAAGGCCTTTAAGGTGTATGAATACAATTTCATGTTTTTTCTGCCATTTTTACAAAGGGACACAATTTTTGTGACTTCCTCTCTGCCTTCCTGGACTACATATTCCTTCCAAAATGGGGTCTACTCTTAGAGAAAAGAATTTGCTCCTTGGGAGCAAATTCTTTTCTTTGAGAGTTGACCCCTATGGAAAAGAGAGACAAATATGCAGGGTTGCTTCCCCTGAAAGTGTACCCATTCATCTTAATGCTGAAAACAAAAATTCTAGTTCCTTATCCTAACCTGTGATGGTGTGGAATATGGACTGTTTACATTTTGGGTGGGGCTTGTTCCATGAAGAAGGCTTTTGATTGGTGGAGCCCCTCCTTTGTCCTTCCCTCTCATACCAGAGTCTAATCTGCAACAAAAATTGGTCTCTTATAGGTCTCTGGGGAAAATATGATCAAGCTCTGTGCTGTCAATTCCTATATACTTATTTAGTAAAATTTTTCGTAAAAAAAATCAGCACTTCCAGAATCATGTTTTTGGGCTGGGGGTCCAATTCTTCAGGAAAATTTCACAAAAGTTACATAGTAGAGTCCTCTTTTAATTTGTCAAAAACTGTCCCTTGGACTTCTATTTTCAAAATTCTAGTGAGAACCCTGACCGCATATCTTCTATTCCAATCAAAGCACTGGAGGCATTGCACCATGCTCCACCACTGCATTTACATCAATCATATGCCATAACTCTGTCAAAATTAAATCAAAAGAAAGGTCTTTCCCTACATTTTATCAATATGTGTCAATTTCACGACCTTATCACAAAATCTACTATTTTCAAAATTCCAAAGAAATGTAATCCAGAGTAACAGTTCTTGCTTTATATTTTTGTAAAGTTCCATCAAAATATCTGAAACAGTTTTTGAGTTACTGAGCAGACATCAGATTTCATGAGTGCTAGAAAACTTAACAACAAATTCTTGACATACTTTGTCTAGTTAATAATGCTTTGAACAACTTAGCCTGGATTATTACAGCTGAAATTATTCATCAAATCAGAAGCCACAAACTATCTGTAGCCAGCCATAATCTTCTATACCATCTAATTAGGGGATAACTGTACTCAAAATTAACATTTGGGGAGGTAAATCATCGGTTTTATGGTCGGAAATTTCGTTTAACGGCGACACGTCAGCGGAGGAGTAAAACGCAATTTGTGACCATAAAACGGACGATTTACCTCCCCAAATGACAATTTTTAATACAGTTATCCCCATTCTAATGCACTTGTCACATTTTCACCTTTAATAGTGTGTTACTTTGCACCCATAGCCAACGATATCAGGGACGTAAAACCAGACGTCAGCCAATGAGAAGCGACGTTACATAATGACGTCGGGTTTCTGACAGTATATCGCAGGATTTACTGTCGGAAATTTTTGACGTTATCCAATCAGACTTCGCGTTAAATATATAAGTGCATTAGAATGCTCTCTGACTACCCCCAAACTGTAACCTCCGCACAGGCTGGAACTACTGTAGTAACTTACCTTGGAGTCCCAGTGAGAAGTCCTGAACTATTAGGTGATGTCAGTGATGAAGGTCTGTGGGCAGACTTTGGTGGACTGTGACCTCCACTGGCCCAAAGTCTTGATACAGGCTGAAATATATACCACTTAAGCATATGAGACACCACACAAGAAGCCCGAGAAAGAAAGTGGCATGCGCGGCCAGCGAAGACTCCGACCAGCCTGGGCATCCGCCCAGACTGATCAGAGTCTTTGCTGCTTGCATGGAGGGAGACTACACCCATAGCTACCCTTTGAGCACACACAGAAGATTGGTGCCCAGGCTGATTTGAGTCTGCAATGGAAGCACATGCCACTTAGTTGGTTTGTCGTGCCCTGGCTCATATTTCTTACATATATATGATACAACCCTTCCCACCCTAATGTAGTTCCATGTGTAATTCTGCACTGACAAAACAGGATTAGCTTATCAAGCAAAGAGGTGTAACTCTTGTAATACTCAATGGACTAAAGTCTTTGGGAGATTTATCACTTCTACTGAAAACTATCATTCAGTGCTCCAGATAAGAGGGGATACTGAGGCTAATTCAAAGATAATTTTTCTTATTTCTCAATGAAAATATATGTTGTGGCCCCTAATTAGAACCGTCTCAGTGACACGGTTTAAATAAGAGGTCACAACATATGTTTCTATGGGAAAATAAGGAAAATTATCCCTAAATTATCCCTGTTACCCCTTCTTATCTATAGCATTGTATCATGACTACATGTATATGAGTAGCTAATCAGAAATGCAATGGTAATGAGAAACAACAACAGCAAGTGAGCTGATGATCATGTATAACTCCTTATAGTACAACTGCCAAAATATGAGCATCACAAAAGTTTAAAACAAAACTACTGATACAGAAGTTGACAGGGACACAAACAGTCAGACAGACAGCATTACAAAAAGTTAGAGGGTTGTGGCTGACGAATCGGGCCAGGCTGGAGTTTGTCAGCCGTTCACCTTATTACAGGTATATGCCCCTTTATACATTCTCCTATACTAGGTATAATAAAGGCAGGTAACATAAAATGAAAGAGGGAGCGATTTGCTACAGATAGTTTCTTATGGATGTCATACTATGGCATTGCCTGTTGTACACATATGTGCCATGAAATGACTAAACCAACAAAGTAGCATAAGCGCCCAGCAAAGACTCAGATCAGCCTGGGCATCCGCCCAGTCTGATCAGAGTCTTCCCTGTCTGCATGGAGCTAGCTTAGACCCATAGCTACTCTTTAAGCGCATAGCAAAGGCTCTGATCAGACTGGGCAGATGTCCAGACAGACCTGCGTCTTCGCTAGGTGCACATTATGCCACTTTGTTGATTTCATCATGTCGAGGCAAGTTGAAATCATGGGGGGCAAGTTGAAAATCATTTCAGGTTGCCCACTGGGCAACCGTATTTATTGCCGTATTTATTCTGCTGTACAATGGGGTCCCCCTCCAATATATCTAAGTCAGTCATACTAATTCTGCTGTAAGATGGGGTTCCCGTCTTATAACTGAATAAATACGGACTTGTACAGAGCTCGAGATAAGAAGGGATATTGAGGATAATTCAAAGATAATTTTTCTTATTTCTCAACGAAAACATATGTTGTGACCCCTCATTAGAACCGTCTCACCGAGACGGTTCTAAAGAGAGGTCACTACGTATGTTTATATGGAAAAATAAAAAAATTATCCCTAAATTATCCCTGTTACCCCTGCTTATCTGGAGTTCTGCTTGTAATTTATCAGCAAAGGCAAAGTGAACTGCTGCTTTGACTCTATACAAAAAGCGTCTGAAAAAGCCATTTTAAATTGTATGAGTGGGAGGGGTGCGATTGACAATAATGATTTTTAAATACACATCAGCACTGGTGCATAAAAATTGTTGAAAGCAAATTAAAAATACATTAAGCCATGGAATGCATCTCTATTGTCTGCCCTTTGTCACAAAACAAAGCTAAACCAGAAAACTCTGCAAAAGTTTACATCAACAAAAGACATCAACAACGGCAAAAAAAGTAATACCTATGTTTAGCTTTCGCTAGTTGCAGGCCAGACAGAAAAACAAAAACAAGTAGCCCAAAGGGCAACAATTGCTCACCTGAGAGACATTGTAAACCTATAGGGATATTTAAGATGCTCAAGGGCAGCTAACTCCACAGTCAGTGGTCCAATCAGGCTGAAAATTAAACTCATCCAAAACATTATGTATGCCCTCATTTAATATATGCAAGTTTAAAAAGTATCCGATCAAGAGCACAATAGACAGAGCTGTCAAGGGCAGCTAACTTCGTAGTGGTTGGCCTGATCTGGCCAAAATTTGAACTTGTTTAAGATATTATGCATTTCCTCATTATCTGCAAGTTTGAAAAGGATCGGATCAGTAGAAACCAAGAAAAAGTGGCGACTTTGATTTTTTGGATGCTCAGGGCAGGTACTCCATAGTCAGTGGTGGGATCTAGCCGAAATGCTAACTAATCCAAGCTTTTATGCATATCCTCATTACCTGCAAGTATGAAGAGGATCCGATGAAAAAACAAAATGTGATGACGTTGTTTTCTCCATTATAACACTATGGGATTTTTTTCAAATGCTCAAGGGCAGCTAACTCCTTAGTCTGTGCTCGAATCCGGCCAAATTTCGAACTCATCCAAGCTCTTATGTATGTCATCATTACCTGCAAGTATGATAAGGATCTAATCAAAAACCTTGATTGCAGCACCCTCAAAGTCAAACTCGCTCGAGATACTGCCATGCCCTACATTTGTGTGAATTTATTTAAGAATCCGTTGAGAAATGTAGGTGCTAGAGCGATGACAAAGTTTTTCTAAAAATAGCCACAGTGACCTTGACCTTGGGCACAGCATCCTGAAAGTCGAACTTGCTTGAGATATTGTCATACCCTACATTTGTGTCAAGTTATTTCAAAATCCATGGAGAAATGAAGGTGCTAGGGCGATGACAAAGTTTTTCTAAAAATAGCCACAGTGACCTTGACCTTGGGTGCAGCATCCTGAAAGTCAAACTTGCTCAAGATATTGTCATGCCCTACATTTGTGTGAAGTTATTTTAAAATCTGCTAAGAAATGTAGGTACTTCAGCGCTTACCAAGTTTTTCTAAAAATAGCCACATTGACCTTGACCTTGGGCGCAGCATCCTGAAAGTCGAACTTGCTTGAGATATTGTCATGCCCTACATTTGTGTGAAGTTATTTTAAAATCTGCTGAGAAATGTAGGTGCTAGAGCGCTGACAAAGTTTTTCTAAAAATAGCCACAGTGACCTTGACCTTGGGCGCAGCACCCTGAAAGTCAAACTTGCTTGAGATATTGTCATGCCCTACATTTGAGTGAAGTTATTTTAAAATCTGCTGAGAAATGTAGGTACTTCAGCGCTTACCAAGTTTTTCTAAAAATAGCCACAGTGACCTTGACCTTGGGCGCAGCATCCTGAAAGTCGAACTTGCTCCAGATATTGTCATGCCCTACATTTGTGTGCAGTTATTTTAAAATCTGCTGAGAAATGTAGGTGCTAGAGAGCTGACAATGTTTTTCTAAAAAATAGCCACAGTGACCTTGACCTTGGGCGCAGCACCCTGAAAGTCAAACTTGCTCGAGATATTGTCATGCCCTACATTTGTGTGAAGTTATTTTAAAATCCGTTGAGAAATGTAGGCAATAGAGTGATGACAAAGTTTTTCTAAAAATATGAGATGATGTTGTTTTCTCCAGTATAACACTATGGGATTTTTTTCAAACGCTCAAGGGCAGCTAACTCCGTAGTCTGTGCTCTAATCCGGCCAAATTTCGAACTCATCCAAGCTCTTGTGTATGTCATCATTACCTGCAAGTATGATAATGATCTAAGCAAAAACAGTTGAGAAAACGTGATGACGCCATTTTCCCCATTATAACCCTATGGGATTTTTTTCAAACGCTCAAGGGCAGCTAACTCCGTAGTCTGTGCTCGAATCCGGCCAAATTTCGAACTCATCCAAGCTCTTGTGTATGTCATCATTACCTGCAAGTATGATAAGGATCTAATCAAAAACAGTTGAGAAAATGTGATGACGCCATTTTCCCCATTATAACCCTATGGGGGCTATCTGTTGCCATGGAAACCAGAGTTCTGAGCTGATCGGCACCAAAACCTAAAGCAGCCTTTCCCCCACCCAAATGATGCTTCAGATAAAATTTGATTGCGATCGGCCGACTGGTCTCTGAGATATTAATGTTTGAAATTGTTGATGCACCCACGGACGGACGGAGGACGGCTCGACTCCCATCCTATAAGCTCACCTCTGAGCCTTCGGCTCAGGTGAGCTAAAAAAGAAGCTAAATTGTGGTTCCTCATCGTCAACTTACAGAGTGAGACATGGAATCACCCAAGAGATAGCTGGGTAAAAACTGTGACTGATGCCCTGGTAGTGGGCTAGCTGGACTGGTTGGTGAACCTAGAGTCATTGACTCATTGTGGTGGCCTGAAAAAGATATCAATCATACTGTGAGGTAAGCAAACAAGTAAGTAAAGTTCTCTGAGAAAAAAAAAATGACCATGGCCTTTACAAAGTTAGTACCTGAAGAGAATTCTTAGATAATTTCTGTTAATTTTCCAAAGGAGCTGTCATAGCAGGGCTCAGCCTAGAGGGTGATTTGGGAGAAACAGTCTTCCTAAGCTGGCTGACTTCTCCCTATGTTGAGCTGAGGGAGAAGTGAAAATATATAGAACATATAGGGAAATCCAAAATTTGGACCAAAACTTCTCCCTAAATGGCCTAAAGTCTTGAAAATGTCAACAAACTTCTCCCTACCTGAAAGCTCTAGGCTGACCCCTGCAAAGTGTAGTGGATACGGTGCAAGACTACCATTCTAGGGGTCACCGGTTCTATCTACAGCTTCTCTGTTCTAATAGGAGGAAGCCTTAAATCAGGCTGGTGGAAATAGAAAAATCTCTTACTTGTCCAGGGAAATGGAAAGAGTCAGACTTGACTTGTCTCAGGTTGTCTGGCAAGAAACTACTTGTCCTAAACAGCAAATATGCCGTTTGCATTATTTTAAGGTTTATTCAGTCATAAACATTTATTTCATTATTAATTTTTTAAGTAGCTTCAAAGCCTTGGATAAATAGAATCTATCATTGGTCTCCGATGCGGACAGGGAAATCCCAACCCGAGGGCATACGGGGTGTGTCGGAAACGAGGCTTGCTGAGTTTCCGACAACCCCGTGTGCCCGAGGGTTGGGATTTCCCTGTCCCCATCGGAGACCAATGATTGATTATTTTTCTTACCTACGATAATATTTACTTCAAATTGAACTGGGAACTAATAGGCTTATTTCATACGAACGTGTACAAGTGTAAGTAGTACAACCGTGTCACCCTCATGGCTGCTGTAGTGAATAGACAAGTAAAAAATAGGTCCTTGACAAATCCGCATTTTTAGATTTTCTAATTGAAATTTATATTAAAGAACAAACTTTGTATTGAGACGACTACAGAAAGCGTGTGTATGATGTTAATTGTGATGCAACGTCAACGTCATTTCAAACGTCAGTTGGTAACGTCTTCAAAATGGCGGCCTCCTCGACAGTGTTTGTCACGGTGAAACATTGACTATTTTGGATATTTTTCCGACTTTAAGACCTTGAAGCAGGCTATAATGGGATTATAAAGAATGAATAACCTTTCTTGGATTGGATTTTATCGATGTGGCAATTCATTCCTATGAAAGAATAATGCATAAAGTATGGAATCGGCAAGCCGGGCGCACCGTATTTCAAGGAGCGCATATTGGTACACAGAATTCAAGCTCGTGTGAGCTGTCCCAGCCCATGGGCAAGACAGAATTTTCCAGCACCGCTAAAAATAGAGCAAACTCTGTCTCGTAGGTAAGAAAAAGGCATCTTTTCTAAGTCAAATGTCTGGAAAAAAATCAAACATCTTTTTCCTGACTCTACACATATAAATTTGTAAAATAACAATTTTTGACCACTTTTCCACTGCAGTATTAAAATAATCATATGGAATTACTACCGTGTCCAGCAAACTGAGGTAGTGATATTACTACTAAAATCTTATCAGAGCTCTGGATAAGAGGGGTATTTGATGATAATTGAGGGATAATTTTCTTTATTTTTCATTGAAACCACATGTTGTGACCCCTCATCTAAACCGTCTCATCGAGATGGTTCAGATGAGTGGTCACAACATATGTTTTTATCCAGAATTAACAAAAATTATCACCAAATACTCCCTCTTATCTAGGGCTCTGATCTTATGTGTTTTTATACTTTGTATTCCTGAAGCCTCTAATACAATATAAAAATAAGGAGACATGTGTGTCTGGGGGCTTTCATATAACACTACCGCGAGAATATGATTGCCACGAGAATATGGAGTTCGAGTATACCACTATATGTTTTGATCTGCCTTGCAGAAAAATTCAATTTACATGTATTTTATTGCAAACTGACAACTACATGTAAATGAGTGGGATTATATAGTTGATCCGATTTCGGCACTCTACCGTAAATGTGACATCAGTTTTGTGCTTTGCTTTTATTAACTTGTGCGATTATTTTTGCTTTTTATGTTGCCTCTTAGTTTCAGTTGATATTGGTAGATCTATCTTTGCTTCTTGTCTTTTTCCACTTTAGATTTTTCGGCTCAAGGGTCCTCGTCTTGTAGCTTGTATGTTCTGCGGGAACACTTGATGCATAAATAATTTCATTTTTTGCATTTACACTAGGATAAAAGGCAGGCTGCAAAGGCACGATATGTTTTGAGTCTGATCTGGAACATTGGCTGGATGGTGGGGTGGAGCCTGATGTTAAATAATGGAGCTGCGACTCGCGAAGCGCCACCACCTAGCACAATGTCTTGGCATACATTTTTTGATCTGGCCCTTGCCAAGCACAGTAATAATACTAAAATAAATATCATATTGAAGTGTTGTTTAGCATGTACTGTCATAGTATCTCTTACATGTCTTATGTGCTTTTATATACATGTATTACAGAGCTCCAGATAAAGAGCGTTTTTGCGCTTTTGACGCATGAATAAAGGGTAAAAACGCATTCCATTCCTGTTTGATGTGTCGGGAAAACGTCTGTAAAATACTGGTTGACGCATCTTTTGTAAAATGGAAGCGTCAACAAACGCCTCGTATTTTGCGCATGGCCATATGGATATGTCTGCAAAAGCATGAACGAAAACTGCCGAACTTATTCGCGTGAAATTTCCCAGCTTTACCCGCGCTTAATGTGACAGTTTGGTGCAGAAAGTGCTTGTGACGTAATTCAATATCCGGTAGATGGGTAACTACATATCTGAAAAAAATAGTACATAACCGGACTACAAATTGGTGACCCAGTCCATGTTTTTTTGTGTCATTGAAGGGTTACAGAGCAAATGTACAAACTGCTACATTTTACACGTACTAAATTGAGACACAGTCTTCAATATTTATTTCCGGCAATTTCATCATGGCTGCTCGCACGCGAGTCAGCATCAGTTCAGAAGTTGCTTTTTAAGTTTTTCCAGCGATCTGATCCGCCAGAGATATCATCAGCGGAGCTGTTAAAACCCATTATTCTTGGCCTGCTGAGTTTGTGCATTGACATTGTTGAGAAACCCCAGACATGTTGCACCTTTCAAAAATTTGACTTTATTGTAATATCTAATGGCAGTCAAACCACAAAAAACTGTCTGAAAAAAAAATTGGGAGTGAAAAGACTCCCTTGTCACAAAGTGAGGATTCAGCAACTCCCTGCTGAAAAAAGTTATCTGGAGCTCTGGTCTTATTTCTCTTACAGGTTTCTTTCATGATCTATGCATGTAAAAAATGACAATGTATTTATATGGTCTCTTATGCATCTGTATATCATTTTACGTTAGTCCGTTTAATAGCTATTCATAACTAACATGTGGAATTATGCAGGGTTCTTGGTGGTTTGGCGCTGAGTTGTAAACAGAAACTGTGAACAATTTGGTGTCACTCTATCGGTGGCTGCGGGCTGCTATTTTGAGGTGGTGTGCACTTGACACATTGGGTGGGGTGACTCTAGGGGGTACATGCAGTATGGCATGCCCTGGATTGCTTCATTTCTTTGTGTTTGGTGGGCACTTTATAGATGGGGCATGCACCAGTCTACCTGCTATGGGTCTCTATGATGGTACCACTGCACTGACATGCGGATGATGCCTAGGCAGTGAATGATCAACATCTTAAGGAATTGTATATGTAGTTAATATATAATATCACTGAGACTGCTTTAAGTCTAGTATGTGTTTATCCTAATTGTATCATATATATGGTACTTTTATCATCTGTTAGGAAATGTGCTTTATTATTTGTATCTCTTATTTTGCTCACATTCTGTCATTTGGAATATTATTCTTTCCTCGATTTGTTTGGTTGCTCATTCTGTGCCACTATGGCCACAACCCGCATAAAGCTAGTGGCCCAGACCAGATCTCACCAAGATTCCTGAAGGAGCTGGCCTCTTTCATTGCACCAGCCCTGACACTAGGGCTTCTACGTTTACAAAATATTGTAAACGTTTACACGAGCGCTAGAAAACGAAACAATGCCGTTTAAACAACCATTACCGTTGAAATTTTATTCTTAGTATCGCAGCGCTGGAAACTCGCAAGATTAATGTGAAGGCCCAAAAGCTTAACAGGCCAAACTTTCAGTGGCCCAAATTTTCCACTAGCTAAAGTTCCCATTCATTTACTATTGCAGGAAAGAAAAATTTGGGCCACTAAAGTTTATACTCTGGAGATTTCTTATGGCCCCGGACAAAAGTTAGGAGCATTTGGCCACTGGGCCACTGGCTGTTTTTTTACAGCACTGGTATCGGTCATCTATGAGACGCCCCCCATACCTTATAATTATTATAATTATGTTACCACAGTGTCATCCAATAATGCGCTTTCATTTTCGGGGGGTCAACTCGAAGTTTACAGTAACCGATGGTATTAAAAAAACGTATTTACTATTGACCAATTTCCGACGGCAGCAATTATTTCCACCGTATTTGATAATTACATGGATTAGATTTATAAAACATCAGACATTATTATCATGTTAATTGATACTTACTGTCAACGTTACAAGCTGCAATTATCACACTTTCGTAGTAAGCTTATCCTGTGAAACACAGGTACCGAGGTAGTCCTAATTTTTTCTATTGCACAACACGTGTTGTCGGCAGACGTAACCTTGCCTGTGATCTGTACCTTATACAATTAGCTGCCGATTATGATGTAACAATTTTCTGGCAAAACGTGTACAGGTCATGCTTTGCGTAAGGTACACAGAAGTTAGAAAATAAAGGTTTTAATATTAGATGTTTCCGAGGACGCTGTAAAGTACATTAAGATTGACTACTGAAGACTGCATAAGATATTATAACTTGTTGGTGGTTTACCGGGTGTTCAGGCTCGGTTAAACGATGTGTGAATTTTGTAAACGTTAAGCACATAAACACGAACCGTTACCGTTTATCCGTGTAAACGTAGAAGCCCTACCTGACACTCATTATATTAAGCTTCCTGCGGCAAGGCCAGATTCCTGATGACTGGAAAAGAGCCTTTATGACACCCCTTATTCAAGAAGGAACACAAGAGCAAGGCTGCTAACTATTAGCCAGTTTCACTGACATCCTATGTTACTTGTTTGTAAACTCATCCGACTTTAGATTAAATCGTGTGGTAGCTCAGTGGTTAGCGCACTTGCCTCTGATGGTCCCGAGTTCGAACCCGGATAACGGCGTTTGAATTTCGGTGTTCGAACAAGCTTCCTTAATATCATTTGCAGGGATGACATTAATTAGTGTGCCGTCCTTCAGATCGGGACGTTAACTGGAGGCCCCCGGTGCAGGGAGAGACATCCCCTGTGCAGGTTAAAGATCCCTTCTGTAGTTACATGGCTACAAGGAGGTTCATCCTGCAAAGCTGGAGTGTACATCGTACACCTGCTCATAATCCTCGAGAGAGGGTGTAGCAGTATAGAAAGAAAGAAAGAAAAGAAGGAAAAGAAAGAAAAATTTGTATCTGTATCTATCTGTATCCAACTGGGCCGAAACGACTGGGGGCGAAACTTCCAACCGAAAATATTCCCTGATTTTCGTCTTAAATACATATTTCCAGAACTGGTTTAATTCAACATCATAATGAACAGTAAATAAGAGTAATACCAAGATGATCTTGCGATACTGGCAGCATATTAACTGGTTTTATTTGAGAATTGTAAAATTTCAAATGTAGAGTTGAAACTGGAAATGATTTTACAATGAAAAGAACCGAATGTAACTTTAGAACGACGGTGTAGCGAATCACCGCCGAAATGTTCTTGAGGTTCTCTCTCTCTTTTTTTTTCTTTCTCTCGACACTGCTCTCGGTCAATAACTACACAGATTTCCATAGAATATAGAATGATAAGGCTCTTTTATGCACATAACCTTCAATAGGAACCGCTCAGTATTTCATTTTCAGTTTTGTACATGTCATTTCCAATATGCAGTTCGTTCATGCATGCACCCAGCTTTCCTCTTTGTTTCCTGATAAGTTTGAGGAATAAAGCGGCTTGTAAATCAACATGTGGCTAGATACTGGATCAAGAAAATAAAGTATGAAGCTGTTTTGTATCCAAGTCTGCAGTACATGTCGACTTCGGCCTATGCTTGTGGTAATTCACACCCATTAGTACAGAGACTTAGAAATTTACAATAGATACCTAGCGTCCGGCTGAAACTAAAAGCTGTTACCGGAACATATATTCTGCAAGTGAATCGTTCATCACTCAACCAAAACAGAATTGATCCAGTATGTCTTCTGTGTCAAGAGGAGAACGAAACTATGCAGCATTTCATCTTTGACTGTGTGGCACTTGCGCATCATTAGAGTGCCAATCTTTCAAGGAATCAAGGACATTTGTAACAATTTATATCCTATCAATGACGCTACAGTTCTTATGCAAACATGACTGTTATTCCATATTGGACCATGAAAAAATCCAGAGCAAGTTACATTGTTAGATATCAGTGCAGAAGGCTGTGTTTTGCACTTCACTGCGAACGTTATAAGAGACTAAGAGTGTTACTGTTACGAAATGAATCAGATCGTCGACTATGTCGTTGAAATTATTTTAATCCTTTCAATCAGTAGGGCTACAGTTTTTAGGGTAACTGTGGTAATAAAACATTTACGGAAATTGTGGCTAGGTCATGCATGGATTATTGGTGAATACCTCACGTAGCAGTTTTCACTGTACAGCGTGTTGCATGATTTTAAGGTGAATAACTACATGCTTAAATCGAGTCGCATGATTTAAAAGTGAGATGCATAGTATTTATATTCGTAAATTATTATTTAAAATATAGACGTGGCTTTTTAATTCTAAGACGAAGGATGTTATATTGTCGTGTGCCTAGATTCAGAGTTAAGACCTGAGGGGCACTTCAAGTCCGGCAGTCAGCTGTTTGGGCTTAGAGCAACGTCTCACCTGGAGATTCTACATACATCTCCAGGTTAATACTAACCCGGGTAGAGGCAAAATCACAACGCCACGTGCTCAAGAGTCCTAGCCAAGGCGGGACGCACGTTAACTAGGCGAAGTCGGCCGATATTGTCGAGGTGATTGTCTATTGAAAGTGTGGGATGAGGTGAACCAGGAGTGTTCGACCACTAGGATGTTTCCCATAATACGACTGTATTATAATAATAATAAGACTGGTCCCTGGTACGATCCATGGAGCGACGATTATATTAGTGCGTGCGCGATACGGTAAGTGGTAAGTGGGTGTTTCCCATAATATATGGATCGACCCATGGTAGGACCCAGGGAGCGACCAGTATAACTCAGCCGGCATAAGGCCTTATTTTTTTGTGAGCTCAGTTAACGTTTTTGTTCTTTGTATTTTCCTTTTAGTTCATGGAGCTGAGCCGAGTACGGTGTTGACGTCAGACGGGAATCTATTTGCGTATCCACGCACAAACCGATTACAGATTTGAAACAAACACCTTACTTGGGCCTGCGACATGAACTGATATGTGTTGTATATTATTGTAATTGTGGCAGTTGTAAATTGTATTATTTGTATATAGAATTTACATTACCATAAATATAAACTTAAAAAATTCTAACGTTGTTAGAGTTTCCTTGTTAATGTAAGACACTGGTCGATAACCCTTTAACCGGAAGTCGCCCTCCGCCGTCCTGGCGACCCATAAGGCTCTACACCCGTGTCAACCGTGTGTAAAACCTTCTGCGTAACAGTTACCTAGTCGACGTAGAAGGAAGTTGTAGACTGTCCACCAACTGACCCAGCTGGCTTGATCAGAAGCGATTTTTAGAACTTTTCTGCCAAATACCAAGAACTAAGCCCTCTATGTATATATGGTGCTGAACTTTTAATGCTTTTTAAAAAAACTGTTTATAAACTGTAATATACGGTTGGTGGTGGAGTTCACCATTTTAAAAGGGACATTTTTTACTCTGTGAAGAGGTGTTCCATTATTGGAAGAAATTATAAAACAGAACAGAACAGATGGCAGGCGCGGAGTGTGGCGCATAAGTTTAAAAAAGTAAAGTATTTATAGAACCTATGACAAAGCCACACAGATTAAAACTATTTACTAGCAGTCGCCAGGGATAGTGTAGATCCCTGCCCAACCAGAGGTTTACACTATTTTGGACTTAAACCCCTCAACGGCTGTTACTAAAAGTAAAAAGTATGCAAAGACCAGAAACTGAAACAATCAAAATCCAAATCCAGCCCTCAAACCATAGAGCCATAAAACCTTGTGCCGCACCGCACCGCACTGGGGTAACTAGAGTACCGTGATGTCTGATCCCTACCACTTTTTACGAACTCTGCTATAGGCAAAGGTAATGTTACTAAGTATATGTTGTTATTTAGTATATGTTGATTCTGTAAATAGTTTTTTATTATACATTTTAATTTATTGAATTATATTCATATTCATATTATGCTGACACCTTAATTGCCCAACCTCAAGAAGGATTTTAGTAGTTTTTATCCATTTCAATAACTTCTCAGGATAACTATCACATAGTACTGTAGTCTCTGGCGTTTAGATTTGTTTTGTTTTACTGAGAACAAAAGACTGAGATATTCTTTCAATATATATTTTTTTTGCCTAAGGTAACTTTATTATCCGTATAATTTTCTAGATTTAAACATATCGCATATAAATATATATCTATCTGGACTTTTTCCTACAGGGGTTGGAAGACTCCATGTCTGTGTTGCAATCACCAGAGACATACATGTATAAATTCTTTGGAGAAAATGCCTTTACAGTATAATGTCAATTTGCCATATAATATGCATTGGAGATATTCAAAGTATTTAAATTTAGAGTTTGCTTGCAGAAAATAGAAAAGTGACCTTATGTATATTTTTGAGATGGAGAAATATTTTTGTTGACATAAATTAGACATAAAGTAAACATTTATTAAAAGATTCATTATTTACTCTCACAAAGAATGACAGGAACAAATCTGTAATGTTTATTTCTCCAATTAAGGACGCTTTCGGGTAAACAAGCAATCACATAAAAAAAAAACATTTAAAAGATGATTTGGTGATTAAAACAAACAAAACAAAAAAACAATAATAATAATAATAACGTTTCAACAACTTTACATATATAAACATATACATACATATGAATTCACATATATGTATCTATATACATATATATGCATACACAAATACATACACAGCTATGAATACCACACTCCCATATAAGTGGGCAAACGGACATATGAACTAAATGCATACATACAAAGACAATATACGTTGTCAGTTAATATGTATCAGAATGTCGGAGTACCGAATTCCCAGCATTGTGAACCTTACATCTTACAATGATTTTACACGTTCTAATAAGTCTGGTTATTATAAGAAATTTCTTCTTTTAGAAAAACAGGTATCTACATACTGTGCAAAAAACGTATATAGAAAGAGCGTTATAAGTTCGGAATTTACCCGACACTGTATGAAAATTTCCGTTAGTGCGGTACAAGGTTTTAGCTAGTGCGGTGTGGTACAAAGTTTTAGTAACAGCTCCCTCAACTGTCTTCGCAGAGACAGCTTCAGCTGTAATCCCATTCCAAGCTGCAATTGACCTGGGGAAGAATTAATGTTTCAAACCGTCTGCATCTGGACGGTAATTCTGAAAGGGGTAGGATCTCGTTCTCGTCTTCCCTCTATCGGTTTCAGACAGGTACATATCCTTATCAATGATTGCCTGGTTATTGTGAATTTTGTAGAATAGAGAAGCCTGCTGCCGCCGTTCCTGCATATCTGACCATTCAAGTTCTTCTAGCATGTCACTTACATGGCTCTGGTTGCGCCAGCGTCTGCAGGCCCAGCGAGCAGCAGTTTTATGTACTTTCTCTATTCTTCTGATCTCAGTTTCAAACAGGTGCCGCATACTCCAATCGGGACCGGACCATAGCTTTGTATGCAGCAGCCTAGATATCCTTAGGAGCAAAAGCCAGGTTTCGGCGAAGCAAACCCAGAGTCTTTGTGGCTATGCTGAGATGAAATGCTGTCGAAGGATCGAAGGCTACTGAACATTTCGTACAAGGACCATATAACCAATGAGGAGGTTTGCAGAAAAATCCAAGCGGCCATTGGAGAATATGATGAACTGGTCAAATAAAAGAAAACTATGGTGATTTAGCCACGTCTCAAGGTCTTCTGGTTTAGCAAAGGCGATTTTGCAGGGCACAGTGAAAGGAAAAAGACGAAGCGGTAGACAGGGGAAGAGGTGGGAAGACAATATTAAAAAGTGGACAGGGATGAACTTTGCCAGTTCAACTGGGACAGCTGAAAACAAGACAAGGTGGAAAGGGATCGTTTCGAAGTCACCTCCCAGCGGGCACATGACGTCCAATTGACGTCGTACTGACGTCGATGCGACGTCATCACGTCGCATCGACGTCAATGCGAGTGTCATTACGACGTCACGTGCCTGCTGGGCTGTAGTGCCCCAACGACCTAGTAAGGTTATGGGATAATATTTACACTAGCCACTGACTTCCCATAGGTAAACCGTATAGAGCACCTGGCTCCATACACCGATGAACGACAGTTGATCATGTGACGTTATCGTCAAGCGACGTCTAAGGTAAGCAAACGTCTTGATCGGTCCACGCAACATTCGACTGACGCCACGTTATGGCGACGGCTGTTTAACGTAATGGCCGAATACGTCGTTTCTGTCTTTTCTTCGACGCATATTTTGCATATTCTACATTAAATTACAACGAAAACAGAACAGGAAGGGTCTAAAAATAAAGTGTAAATATAAGAATAAAAATTTGATTTTTTCAGCGTTCATCGTGTGAAGAAGCCAGTGGTCGTCGCCAAAAATCTACAAGAAGCGCAAAGTTGCGCTTCATGAAATTTTAGCTCCGCCCACTGGCTTCATCTCACGATGAACGCTGAAAAAATCAAATTTCAATTCTAAAGAATAGAATAATCATTGATATACCTGTCGAATTCACAACATCTGCTTCATAAGGGACAAGTCATTTATTACCAGGTTTAGGGGGGGGGGGGGGGTCGGGTACATTTTTTTTTTGGGGGGGGGGGGCGGCGGATTTTTTTGTGATCTACTGGGTGGGTCGGAAATCATTAAGCCATGGAGCAAGACCAGGGGAGCGTCATATATTTTTTAGGCATATAGTGGGGTGTCAGAATTCTTCCTGAAGTCTTCATTTTAAAAAAAATCTCTCAACTTCTGGGGGGCGTAGGGGGCTACGCCCCCCCCCCCCCCCATTACTCTTACATTTTTAGATTAGATCCATTCTGTCAAACTTTTTCTTCCAAACATTTACAAAAACTTTAAAAAAAACTTTGCCTGCTTCATAAAAAAATGCAGAAAAATTTAATGGACCATTAATCCGTATAAGTAATTAACCTGTAAAAATGAGAAAATGTTCATTGTCTTTCATAGGTATGACTGAGATCGGTCTGACATAACATTGTTAATATGGTCATTATCATGTGAATGTTGGGTTGTTGTGGGTGGGTGGGTGGCCGGGGGCTATTAACTTTTTTGTTACTTATGTGTGTGTGTGGGGGGGGGGGACATCCGGAGAGACTGGGGGCGGGGTCATAAAAAAATCATAAGCCTCATTTCGGAGTTCCATGTACTGCATACACGGAAATGACGTTAACGTTTTCAAATAAATGAATAAGTACAGTTGAAAGGCTATAATAAGCATATAAGACGGATGGATGGATGGATGGATGGATGTGCGTATGGATAGATAGATAGATAGATAGATAGATAGATAGATAGATAGATAGATAGATGGTGTGTGGATAAAAGGATAGATAGATAGATAGATAGATAGATAGATAGATAGATAGATAGATAGATATAGATAGATAGATATATAGATAGATAGATAGATAGATAGATAGATAGATAGATAGATAGATGCTTAAAGCATGAGCTGATTCCTTGCTTGTCTATTATGTTTTATAATCACCCGCTTCTTTGTGTGCTCCTATATTGTTCGAAAGTCTTTTTTCTGTGTTCCTTTTGACCCAGAGCTCAAGTTTCGTACGTTCCCCGTACGTTTCGGTTAGTTTACGCTCCTTTAGTTTTAGGCGAACAACTGCGCGAACTGAATGAAAAACAAAAATCATCAAAAATGATGATAGCATCACAGCTTGCTGTTTGTTGCTGTTTTTTGCAATAGATTTTGTTGAATGTGAGTCTTAACTCATACGCAGTTAATTAACAATAGGGTTTATAAAACTTTTTGTCCATATTGTTCTCAGCTTGTCACTGAAGTAAAGAACTGATTTTCGCACAAACGCGTATTCGCACGTAGCCTTCGTGCATATAAGAAATTTAGTTTAAACATATTTTATTGCTCAAATAGATAATATAAGAAATCACGTGACAGTCACCTGTCAAATAATTTCTTGATATTTTCATTCGTCCTAATTAGACCACAGCATCAGATTAATTACTTGATACAGTTTCAATGTAAAGCAACAGTTTTTTCATTGTTAGAAAATTCAGATAGATTCCACTTTAGCGGTCCCTGGAACTTTGAGCATCTTCTAGTGCACATCTACTATTGGCCTATTGCCCATGACTGATGTTGCTAAGCACGGGTAAACATATTTCCAATATCTTTTCCTTTGAGACAGATAACCCTGATCCCGACTGCCCCAGGAAAAGTGAAAAAGTTTTGGTCATTTGTCAAGTCCCTCAAGAAAGATGCATTTGGAATCACATCACTTAGAGAAAATGGTATTTTGAAAACTGACACAGTTGATAAGGCTAACATTTGTAATAGACAATTTCAGTCAGTTTTCACATGTGAATCTGACTGAAATCCCCTCCAAAGGTATTAGTCCATTCTCCCCCATGGGGGAGATTACACAGATTAGAAATTAGACAGAGGTACCAGGTTTTGTAAACAATGTAATATGCAGATGGTTGAAGATGAATATCATTTTTTGCTTGTCTGTCCTAAATGCTCTGATATAAGAAGAAAATATTTTCCACCATATTATTGCCATTGGCCAAATATGAACAAATTTGTAACACTGATGTCTTCTAATTCTGTAAACCTGATAAAAAGATTAAGCAAATATTTATACTATGCCATGAAAAGAAGAGACGAAAACCAGAAGTTTTGACTGTATGATATTGATACGTATACAGAACTTGACATGTAAATTAGTTCGACGTGTATCTGCCACAATGCTATGTTATGAGGGTCTCAATGGGGTTTACTGATTAGCGAATTTTGGCCCCAAAAATTACTGATTAGCGGAATTTTAGAGGAAATTTTACCGGTTAGCGGCGTCAGCTTTGCTAAGTGATTAACAAAATCGGCCGAAAAATATACTGATTAGTGAAATTTGACAGAAAAAATTACCAGGCGGTTAGCGGTTACCGGAATCGGCGAAAAAATTGTTATTAGTCCACTCAACTATTAAGATGTGCACATAAAGATTCATCAGAATGGCATCAGTACTCACTGAAATACCAAAAAGAAACTCTTTAACCATAAATTCTGAACATCGCAAGCCATTCCGTCTAAGAAAAAAGTTATTTAAATGTAACCCTCCAGATTTCAAATTTCATTCCGATAGGTTTAGTAATAAATATTTTCCCAATTACATAAGCAAGTAAACATGATGTATGTATTTTGACATGCTGCATGCTGCCTGTCTTACTTAAATGCTGACTGGTCACATTAGGTTAACAACTCCTATGCAAAAATATTTACTTCTGTTCCTTGGTCTTTCCACTATATTTAATGGTATAAATGATGATTATTATTTTTTTCATTTAAATAGATTTGATGTTGTCAAAAGACAACACAAATTCACATTCAACACAAAACTTAAAATTAAAGGACACTGAATATGCATAAAATGAAGAAAGAGTGTATTCCCCTGAAAACTCCAGCGTGACTTTATAAAAGTGGGGTACGATGGGGTCTAAATTACATAGGCATGTTAATCTGATGTAATTCTAGGGGTACATGGAAGATGTATTTGCAATTATGTCATGATGTGAGTGAGTGAGTGAGTGAACTCGGGTTTAACGTCCCACCAACAACGAGGTCATACGGAGACGGGACCTCGGTTTAAAGTCTCATCTGAAAGACGGGAGAAGCGGGGGATCGATCTTGCGACCCCTGGATTGGTAGTCTGGAGTGTTATCCACTACGCTACAGCCGCTCCTTTATGTCATGATACACCAGTAATGTAGTGTAGTATGATACTCAGTCTAATAAAATCGTAATGATTGACCACAAGACTAAAATGTCAATGCTTTAATAAGGTCAATCACCAGTATTGGGTAAAGTAACTTTTGCCCTCATTTTAGACTGACATCTATTTACAGCAGATAAAATGACACTGTGTGACAAAAGATCAAGATCATGTCCTGCTTATCCTACACAAGTTAATAGACTGCTGCATTGCATGCCAGTACCATTTTTGTCAAACTGATGCGCAGTCTCTGTCTTATGTTTGTCATGTTATATTGCATGCATTTCTAGAATAATACTGCCTCTGTATCATATACATGTATATATAGAAAAACTGTCCTTCTATGTGTTCAAGCAACAACTTGGGATAAAAAAAGGATTATGAGACTAAGTCAGTAGTCTTCAAAATATGCATCACTGGCTTAAGGTATAGAGAACGGTTGCGGTACGTAATTTTACTGATTTGGCCAAAAATTTACTGATTACTGATTTTTGCTCTTAAAATTTACTGATTACTGATTTTTGGGCTGAAATTTTACTGATTACTGATTTCAGAGGTACCCCATTGAGACCCTCATGTTATGTGTGCATGCTTTATAGTTTTACTCCTGTGTAAATTATATATATAAATATTCACTTGCTTTATTTGTATGACCATAAAAATGTAAGGCTGTTTAGTTGCCAATAACCTTCTTTGTATTGTATTTTACGTTGCACACTTTTTGACTAGATGTATCAGCATGTAAAATAAGTTGTAGACAAGGAACTGTTAAGGTTCAAGTCTGAATAAATTCTGTTTTATTGTTCTGCTCTAATTTGTTTGTACAAAATATGATGGCCATAGTACATAGTGCTTTGACACTCAGACTAAACATATTAAAGAAGACTTGTTTATTCACACCTTTTGGCACACGAGTTAACTGCAGGTTTTTTTATCCTTACCTGTATACAGGTAAAATTGATTGCACATACAAACTCTGAATTGGTGATTATTGTTTAGTAATAGCTCAATAATTGATGTCTTTAAGACTGTTTAAAGTTGTTGACATTCATACATATTATGAATGTCAACAACTTTAAAAAGTCTTAAAGACATCACTGATCAAAGTTCTTAATGTCATCTTTATGTCAGAATTACAAATATATCTGTAATTTGAAAATCAAATGTCATTATCAATGCATGTGAAAGAAAATACTGGGTTAGTTTCTTGTGTCAGCATTGACTATTTCTTGAGAAAATGAGCCAATCTGCACTCAATAAAGAATTTCATAATGATTTATACCAGTGTGGATATGTCAGTTTCACTGTTGGGGTTTGTACTTTGATTTCTTTCTCTTTTGCTTTCTCTTTTTATGTCCAAGCCACAGAGCCTGTGGCCAAAGTCTGAGGTGGATGACTATCAAGCAGCATCTTGCTTTTGTATCACCTCATTCAACAGGTTTCTTTCACACATTGTACTTCCAAGCTTCACACTTCTTTAGCCCTCAGTATGTCTCCAGAAATTATTGTATGTATAAGGCTATAAGATGAAGGGTTTCCATTCCAAAATCACGTAAAATATGTGAATCAGTGTTGCTTAACTCTGCTATAAGATGTTTTTTTTTTTTTATGGCCCCGAAGGAACTTCGGGTGGCATATTAAAATCTCACTGTCTGTCCATCCGTCCGTAGGACCCTCCGTCTGTTACAAATCGTGTCTCAGCGATAACTTATAAACTAATGAAGCAGATTTCATGAAAATTCACAGAAAAAAACAAGCACAATGAGAAGGTATGTCACACAAAAGACTTAGGTCCCTACGCCCAAGGTCAAGGCCACAATTGGGTCAGAGATCAAATTGTATCTCAAAATCGTGTCTCAGTGATAACTTAAAAAATACTGAAGCAAATTTAATGAAACTTAAAGGTTAGTTCCTGGAGTATGGAATGCATCATCATTTTCATGATTAATTTTCTAAATTATCGGATAGCACTTATAACAAGGAAATAAATAAGTTTCACTGAAAAGTGTAAAGCCATAAGTATTTGGTAAGTCGTTTTGCGAGGGGTTCCCTAACTCTGCTTCGCACACCAGTTAGCGCTATTTTTAGTTCATGCCAAAAATAGATAACGCAGCTTACACCACGCTGCATTGCATTTTGGGCTAGTATTAAACCATTCGTCATGCCGGGACCTCTAGGAGAACTCACATCAAGAGAGAAAAAGACCTTTAGGAGAATATTGCCCTCGTGAAGTGACCTGGCAGGGCGGAGCTAGCGTTATGGATCAGTGCATTGTGAAACAGGTAATGCGCATTTTCGGCAACAATCGGAAAAACATCCGTACGACTTCGTTAATCCTCGCCTTTCTTGTTATAAGTAATAACAGTATTTTAACCAAATCGTGTACAGAGCGTCGTGGTGTAGTGTATCTGTAGTCGCATTACAAAGGCACTTGGTGCGACGATCTAGGGTTCAAATCTAGGATGAGAATAAACTTTTTTTGTCTCTCATTTTTTTTATTTTCAAACTTTAGGCGAAAAGACATTTCCAGTAATTCCTTTCGCTCGAGATAATTTAAAGGATTAGAGTTCGACATGTATGCTTTGGTAGACACCCTGAAACTGAAAAGTGAATACCAAATCAGAAATTATTTTTTTCACTCATCGTTTGTTCGTGCATGCATATCACTTTTCTCGAGCATAAAATACCATAATCTACTAAATGTCCTCGTGCATATTTCTGGGCATAATCAGACAAACAAAACCTCTGAAGATTTTCCTTTTTTATTATAAGCACAAAGTATATGGAGTAATCAAAACAAACGGAAATTTCTGTCATGCAAAATAATCATTTGTTACCTAAAAACTTAAAAAGAAAGAATATATTTTTTTTTAATTTTAGGTATATTCAAACCTTGGACCCTTATAAGATACAAAAAAGGTTACTACATCTAGGGGAGGTCCACTACACCAACGAGTCTTTACACATTTGTGAGATATAGTTAACAGTTATAATTCATGCATGATACACGATGATTAACGAATACTTACGAATATCTTTCCGATTGGTTACGAAAATGCTGCTTTACCTATTTCATAATGCATTGAACCAAATCGATAGCCCCGCCCTGCCAGGTCACTTCACATGGGCAATAACACCAGAAATTACGCACTTATAGGCATAAGACAAAATTATTTTTAGAACTGGAATTCCAAGGCATTGCTTAAACCAAAAAAGTAAACCAGAGAAAAACGACAATTTTCAACAAAATCCAACGGTTTTCTCACTAGCAACAATTTTAGAAAAATAAGAGTATTCAATATCACACAGAAAAAGACAAAATTATTTTGTGAACAGATTTGGTATCTTTAGTTCAGGAACCTACCTTTAACAGAACGATAAAGCATAATGAGAAAGTGTGTCACACATAAGATTTGGGTTACCACGTTCAAGGTCAAGGTCACAATCAGGGGTTAACGGTCAAATCGTGTCTCTGTGATAAAACCTGCAGAAGTGAATTTCATCAGATTTCACAGAAAGGTAAACCATAATGAGAAAGTATGTCACACACAATATTTATGATCCCAAATCAAAGGTCAAGGTCACAGTCTGGGGTCAGATGTCAAATGATCACATCTCGGCAATTACTCAGAAAAGTACCAAAGCAAATCTTACAGAAAGATAAAACCTTATGAGAAGATTTGCCATGCACAAAACATAGGTGCCCACACCGAAGGTCAAGGTCAAAGTCATAGGTCAAAGGTCAATTCATTTATCTTCAATTACTTAAAAACTACTGAAGCAAACTTAATCAAACTTAATGAAATTGTAAAAAAAATAATGAAACAATATTTCACTAACAAATTATGGTTCTGTTGCCCAAGGTCAGTGTCACAGTCAGGGCTCAGAGGTCAAATCTTGTCAATGAACTGACTCAAAACTGCTGAAAGCGAACTTCATCAAATTTTACAGAAAGGTAAAGCAAGATATAATAGTAACTAAAAGAAAAGTAAAGTATTATGATAAGTTGTGTCAGGTGTGACATATGAGCCGCGACACGACAAAACCAACAATGTGGTTGTCCGCCCAGCACAGACTCAGATCAGCCTGGGCATCTGCCTAGTTTGATCAGGCTCTTCGTTAAGAGCTCATAGGAGAGCTAAGGGTCTAAGCTACCTCCATGCGGACAGCGAAGGCTCTGATCAGACTGGGCGGATGCCCAGGCTGATCTGAGTCTGCTCTGGGCGCACAACCACATTGTTGGTTTTCTCGTGTCGTGGCTCATATATGTTCCCATACCCAATGTCAAGGACACAACACAGTTTGGTTTGTGGTTGAATTAAGTCCCCATCAATCCTCTTAAACTTCTGAAATGCATTTAAACCTTACAGAAAAGTAAGGCAAAATGAGAAATTCAATGTATGTCATGTGCAAGACTCAGGCTCCATGCCCAAGGTCAAGGTCACAAGCAGGGCTCAAAGGTCAGTTTAAGGGGCCTTTGGGGGGGGGGGGGCATTTGTTACACACTGTATCATTTCTTGTTTTCTTTCAAAACAAACCCAAAATCCTAGATCTGTCTTATTAGATGAATCTAGATGTTTTAGGATTGCTTTGGATGTGAAAAATCCCATGTTATATCCGGAGACTTACTGTAAAATTCTCAGTGACTCATTTAAATAGGCATGATTTGTTGAAGCGTGCTGTGTTGCTTTTTTCAGCTGGCCAGTACAAAAGTACAAGAAGATCTGTTGCAGAAATTATGGAGTCAGCATCCAACATTGCATTAATGTTTTGGGTTAAAATTCTTGTTGTGATAGGCCAAACTGTGCCAGACAAGCTCTCCTGTATGATAACAGGGTTCGAGGTTATAAAACTTTAAAATAATCTCAAACTCAAAATAAAGCACACTGATTGGCTGCTCCCAAGCACATGCTCAGGAGCAGCCAATCAGTGTGCTTTATTTTGAGTTTGAGAATGTACTCAAGTTTGATAACCTCTGGGCCAGGTTTTGTTGAGAGCAGATATAATCTTTTGTAGAGCAATTGTAATTTGTATCTCTGTCTTTGTAGTTTATGAATCTGACTGTGGTCTTCTGAATATATTTTCAGTCCTGGAATGATGTGGTGAACGTAATGCAGCCCAACAGACAGTACAACCAGCCACAGACTTATGGGGTGTACTTCCCCCAGTCCAGTGCCCAGGGGTACCAACACCAGGCTGTGGCAGCTCCAGCTTACCAGTCATATGGAAGGTAACGTATACTGCCAAATAAGTCAGTGTAGGCAGATCTGGCCCTGAGGCTATAAAACTTTTTAGTGCTCAACTCAGCTGCTCTAGAGTTCACAGTGTATTGTTTGTGCATATGAAAACAAAATCTTTCACATTCCTAGTTAATATTCAAAAGAGCAGAACTGAAAAGTTTATTATTTGTTTTGATGAAGATTTTCCAGGTTTGTAACAGTGTTTGGTGTATGTTTTCAGTGGACAACCACAGTTTTTCCAGGGCCAGCCAGTATTCAATGTCAAACCATTATACCCACCACCAATACCTTATCAGCCAAACACAGCGCAAAATTACGGAGGTGAGTTTCTAAGTTTCGACCATATTAATCCTAATAAACATTGTGTGTGTGTGTGTGTGTGGGGGGGGGGGGGGGAGGGGGGAGTGGTTTTTAAAGCCCTAGAGTGTAGTGAATCAGCCAATGCCAAAAACTCTAATAAACAGTATGAAGATGAGTGGGTGGGTATAATTGCAGATGAAGCAAATCTTATACATGCTCCTCTAGGAGCAAATTCTTTCCTTCAAGAGTAGACCCCATTTCAGAGAACTACCTCATCCAGAAAAACAAACGTGAAATCATGCCAAGTAATATATCATTGTTTTCAAAAAAGAGGCAGTGGGCATATATAATAACAGGGTCATTTATTAGAATTAAAATTCTGAGAAATAGAAATATTGAAAAAAAAAAAAAAAAAAAAAAAATACTATTTACCTGTAAGTTGAACAGTTCAGTTTTGCAATGGAGTAATTCATCCAAACCTGCAGCTGGAATGACAAACAGTGTAGATCCAGATCAGATTGCTTTAGGAGCAGTCTGATCTGGGTCTACACTGTTAAAAGGAGAAGGTTTGACACTGTTCTGGGTCTACACTGTTTGCTCAATTCTTGAAATTTTTACAGTACTTTTGTCTTACAGGGCAAGCCTTCATTGGACAACCTCCAGCTAAACCCTTCCCTGAGCAACACCTACAACCCCCTCCTCAGTTTAACCAAATAGGCCCCAGGCCACCTACCCCTCCGCAGGCTCCAGCTCTCTTCACTCCACCTGGCAACCAGGGACCACGGAATCAGTATAACTGGTCGACTAATGTTACTCCACCGTCTCCATATTACAACAACGATAGGTGAGTGTGAACAATGTCCATATAAGATCAGCCTTGAGGCCTTGAGGCTATGAAACTTTTTTTTTCATTGCTCAACTCAGCTGAGAACTAGAAAATGTGTTTATGAAACACTATGCCCCCAACCATATGCTTGTCTCTAGAGAAGGTTCATCCAATAATGCTTGTACCTTTGTACCATAGGCTTACAATGCACTAAGTCGAAAAAGGGGCTTAACTCAGTCAAAAATTTACGAATTGTTTTCGAAAGTTAATCAGGTCATCTACACTTTGGGCAATATCAACCTGCAAAAATCATGATCCTAGCATCAGGGGTTCTCCAGATATTTTGTTCACAAGCTTCCATAGGCAAATAATGCACTGAGTTGAAAAAGGGGCATAACTCAATCCAAAATTTACAAATTATTTTCAAAAGTTAATCAGGTCATCTACACCACAGGCAGTATCTTCCTGCATAAAATCATGCTCCCAGCATCAGGTGTTCTTGAGATATTTTGTTCACAAGGTTCCATAGACTTACAATGCACTAACTCGAAAAAGGGGCATAACTCAATAAAAAATTCATGATTTCTTTTCAAAAGTTAATCAGGTCATCTACACCACAGGCAGTATCTTCCTGCAAAAAATCATGCTCCTAACATCAGGGGTTCTTGAGATATTTTGTTCACAAGGTTCCATAGGCTTACAATGCACTAAGTCAAAAAAGGGGCATAACTTTGTCAAAAATTCACGAATTTGTTTCAAAAGTTAATCAGGTCATCTACACCTTGGGCATTCTCATCCTGCAAAACCTCATGATCCTAGCATCAGGTGTTCGTGAGATATTTTGTTCACAAGGTTCCATAGACTTACAATGCACTAACTCGAAAAAGGGGCATAACTCAATAAAAAATTCATGATTTCTTTTCAAAAGTTAATCAGGTCATCTACACCACAGGCAGTATCTTCCTGCAAAAAATCATGCTCCTAACATCAGGGGTTCTTGAGATATTTTGTTCACAAGGTTCCATAGGCTTACAATGCACTAAGTCAAAAAAGGGGCATAACTTTGTCAAAAATTCACAAATTTGTTTCAAAAGTTAATCAGGTCATCTACACCTTGGGCATTCTCATCCTGCAAAACCTCATGATCCTAGCATCAGGGGTTCTTGAGATATTTTGTTCACAAGTTTCCACAGGCTAAGTCGAAAAAGGGGCATAACTCTGGAAATACATGACCGGCGGAAAAATAAAAAAATACAGGTCTGCTTATTTTCCATACTGATCATGTGTATAAAGTTTCAAGTTCCTAGCTCTTATTGTTCATGACTATATGTAAGGGTACCTTTGTACCATAGGCTTCATTTCACTAAGTCGAAAAAGGGGAATAACTTGATCAAAAATTCACAATTTTTTTTTCAAAAGTTAATCAGGCCCCGAGGTTATAAAACATTTTTCGTGCTCAACTCAGCTGAGCATGAAATTTTCTCTGCTGATTAATATGAAAATGCCAACTAATGTTGGCATTTTCATATTCATAAGCAGAGAGAATTTCATACTCAGCCAAACTGAGCAAGAAAACAAACGTACTTATCAGTAATTTGCTATTTATTAGCAGGTAAAATTTCATGCTCAACTCAGCTGAGCATGAAAAAAGTTTTATAACAGGGTGGCCACAAGCTCTGGAAAACAGGGAAAACAGGGAAAATGATGAAAAAAAATTCCCTGCAGGGAAAAATCAGGGAATTTGAAAATTTGATGAAAATCAGGGAAAAATCAGGGAATTTGAAAAATTCTATTTTGATAACGAAACTTTTCAAGCAGGTATCATGGTTACTGTGGTTTCTTTCTGCAATAAAACAAGTGTAAGTCTCCTTCTGACAACTGTATGATATACATGTACAATTTAATTAGTTTAAGGGGTATAGTGCGAAGTATTGAATAAGCATTTTCCTTCCATAGGTTTCGAACTTTGTAATGAGCATTTATCTGAAAGCAATGATTTGTAAAAATCTTAATACAATGAAAGAGATTTTTCTGTTGTGGAGAATTGAAAAACAATCTAAATTGAAATATGAATGTCCAGTTTGTGTGGTTACGGTCATGTGTGTTACATAATTCAGTATTGCATGCTTCTCTGAATTAGCATTGTATGCTTACCTACTTATTTTCTTGAAGTTATAAAGCTATTTTTGAGCTAACAAAAAGTAGTTTTAGGAAAAAAAAACACTGAAAGTATTCTATGAGCAGCAAGTTTTCAGCTACATTTATATGCATTCAAATTAAAAGTATAAAATAATGTAGACTGTCAAATAGCCAAATGTTGACATCGGATGATCCTTGATGCTAAGTTACTGACACTGTAATTTGATGCAAAATTAAGTATAATTCTATAAAGTGTTATGTATTGTTTGTGCCTCTAAGTTCAGTTCTAAGTAATCTATACACCAGAAATGTGTAAGTTATAGAACATTTTACACCACCGGTTTAATGTTGTGTAAGGACACATTTTGTATTGTCTGAAGTCCTAGGGTCATCTTGTTAATAGTTGAATAGGTTTCAAATGGTCTTTTTATTGTCTTCAGGACTCAGCTTAGGGCTCCAGAAAGGGAGAAGCTTGCAGAATATCTTTGAGAAATTTGGACCAAACTTTTTGTCTTACCTTCTTTTTCCATACATATTCGCTTGTAAATTCTCTGAACTGAAACTCAGAAGGAGGAGCATTTCTTTTTGGCTCAATTACCCTCAGGCTGAGCCTTGGTCTGTGTTTGCAGAACACTGCTGTTAGCTTGGAAATGGCTAGATTGTTTAGACAGTCTACCATGTACCAAAAATAAATAAATAAACGAATAAATAAAATAAAAATAAAATAAGACAAAATAAATGATTAAAAAACATTAAAACAGTAATGTTTGTAACATTCATTTGGAGGTGAAGGTATGGCTATGAGGGAAGGTTGGAGGCCATATTAATATTTGATCCATTGATTTTCATTACCATGTAAGTAAATTGAAAATTATTAACATTATGAAGGCATTATATATCATAGTTTGAGGGGTTTTTTTTTTTATAAAAAATGGAGATACTTTCTGTCATAATGACTTCAAAATGAAGGCTTTTGTGACAGTATCAGGAAATTTTATCAGGGAAAATCAGGCCAGATCAGGGAAAAATCAGGGAATTTGATTTCCAAATTTTGTGGCCACCCTGTAATAACCTCGAGCCCAGGTCATCTACACCACAGGCAGTATCTTCCTGCAAAAAATCATGCTCCTAGCTTCAGGGGTTCTTGAGATATTTTGTTCACAAGGTTCCACCTTACAATGCACTAAGTCGAAAAAGGGGCTTACTCGGTCAAAAATTCACTAATTTGTTTCAAAAGTTAATCAGGTCATCTACATCTTGGGCATTCTCATCTTGCAAAGCCTCATGATCCTAGCATCAGGGGTTCTTGAGATATTTTGTTCACAAGGTTCCACAGGCTAAGTCAAAAAAGGGGCATAACTCTGGAAATACATTGCCAGCGGAAAAATAAAAAAATACGGGTCTGCTTATTTTCCATACTGATCATGTGTATAAAGTTCCAAGTTCCTAGCTCTTATTGTTCTTGACTATATGTAAGGGTACCTTTGTACCATAGGCCTCAATGCACTAAGTCGAAAAAGGGGAATAATTTGATAAAAAATTCACGAATTTTTTTCAAAAGTTAATCAGGTCATCTACACCACAGGCAGTATCTTCCTGCAAAAAATCATGCTCCTAGCTTTAGGGGTTCTTGAGATATTTTGTTCACAAGGTTCCATAGGCTTACAATGCACTAAGTCAAAAAAGGGGCATAACTCAGTCAAAAATTCACGAATTTGTTTCAAAAGTTAATCAGGTTATCTACACCTTGGGCATTCTCATCTTGCAAAACCTCATGATCCTAGCATCAGGGGTTCTTGAGATATTTTGTTCACAAGGTTCCACAGGCTAAGTCGAAAAAGGGGCATAACTATGGAAATACATTGCCGGCGGAAAAATAAAAAAATACGGGTCTGCTTATTTTCCATACTGATCATGTGTATAAAGTTTCAAGTTCCTAGCTCTTATTGTTCTAGACTATATATGTAAGGGTACCTTTGTACCACAGGCCTCAATGCACTAAGTCGAAAAAGGGGAATAACTCGATCAAAAATTCACGAATTTTTTTCAAAAGTTAATCAGGTCATCTACACCACAGGCAGTATCTTCCTGCACAAAATCATGCTCCTAGCTTCAGGGGTTCTTGAGATATTTTGTTCACAAGGTTGCATAGGCTTACAATGCACTAAGTCGAAAAAGGGGCATAACTCGGTCAAAAATTCACGAATTTGTTTCAAAAGTTAATCAGGTCATCTACACCTTGGGCATTCTCATCCTGCAAAACCTCATGATCCTAGCATCAGGGGTTCTTGAGATATTTTGTTCACAAGGTTCCACAGGCTAAGTCAAAAAAGGGGCATAACTCTTGAAATATGTGACCCGCGGAAAAAAGAAAAAACACGTGTTCGCTTATTTTTCATACTGATCATGTGTATAAAGTTTCAAGCTCCTAGCTCTTACGGTTCTTGAGTTAGAGGACAGACGGACAGACGGACGGACGGACAGACGGACAGGCCCAAACCAATATGCCCCCACAATTTCTCCGAAATTGGGGGCATAACAAAAAATCAAACTTATATTAAATAAATCCTATGCATTTTGCAGACAAATTTATTGTTTCTAATGTTTGTGTTTCACATAGTTTGAGGACAGTCTCAGCTGAGCATGAAAGAAAGTTTAAAAACCTGATTTTCAGACAATATTAAGATCGTTTTTTTTTTATGATGGCCACTATCTAATTAGCAGTAAATGAGACAGATTTGAAAAGAAAAGATCTTGATACAGTACAAAAATTAATGAAATTTAAAGTTTTACAAGTGCTGTTTTATTGATGTAAAGTGCTTATACCTCATTGTAATTTCTATGTTTGTAGCAAGTGTCAGCATTACAGAACTAACCTGGTCTCGAGGTTATAAAACTTTTTTCATTCTCAACTCAGCTGAGCATGAAATTTTACCTGCAAATAAATAGCAAATTACTGATTAGTTCAGTTGTTTCTTGCCCAGTTTAGCTGAGTATGAAATTTTCTCTGCTTATGAATATGAAAATGCCAACTTTAGTTGGCATTTTCATATTTATCATTGTAGAAAATTTCATGCTCAGCTGAGTTGAGCACGAAAAAAGTTTTATAACCTCATGGCCAGTTGTCAGGATACTTCAAAACATTAATTATATGGCCCTGTAATTAATTTCAAGAAAGACAGCTTATATCTTAGAATCTGAGGTTTAACCTTTTCAACCTAAGCAGAACTCTAGATAAGAGGGAGTATTTGGTGATTATTAGGGATAATTTTTGTTAATTTTGCATAAAAACTCTCAACGAGACGGTTCAGATGAGGGGTCACAACATATGGTTTTGATGAGAAATAAGAAAAATTATCCTTAATTATCATCAAATACTCCTTCTTATCTAGAGCTCTGTAAGGGGCTGCACTAGAACCATTTTCAGGGGAAGCAGCTCTGCCAGTTTCACTTTTCCCTGTCCTCTCAGTGCAGGGGTTCAATTCTTAAAAGAAAGAATTTGCAGCTCTTTGAGTAAATTCCTTCAGAGTAGTCCCCAGTTTAGATGGGACAGGTCATCCAGGGAACCAAATATGTAGTAAGTCCTAAAGCTGTTCCCCTTTGTAAAAATGACAGCAAATCATTTAAGTGTATCCACCTACCTTCATGAGCCATTTCATTTGGATCTGTTCTGTTAACAAATATTTTGTCATGCCTGCTGATAGCAGATTTTGGTTGGGTTGAAAAAGTTGAACAAGTAAATGAAGTGAACATTAGCTTAAGGAAATACTTAGGGTCTTAGTAGAAATTAACCCTTAAAAGGCTAAAAAGCAGACAAAATTTTTATGTCTCTAAAATGTCAGAAAGTGTTTCACCCATGCAAGACCATATTGATTTGCCACACGACAAAGCCAATAAATTGGCATGCCCAGGGAAAACCCAGATCAGCCTGGGCATCCGCCCAGTCTGATCAGAGTCTTTGCTGTCAGCATGAAGCTAGCTTAGACCCTTTAAGCGCACAGCGAAGACTCTGACCAGACTGGGCGTATGCCCAGGCTGATCTGAGTCATCACTGGGCACACATGCCACTTTGTGTGTTTTCTCGTGTCACGGCTCATATTGAGAAGTCATGTAGTGGGCAAACAAGAAGATCCAAGTGAGGTGACTCATGATGAGCAGCCTCATCTACACTGTTGGCAAATTTAATTGTTCTTAGAACTGTAAGTGTAAATTAAGTTGGACATGTTTCTCTTGTAGTTTTAATGCAATCGAATCTGAACTGGAACCCCTTTTTGAAGGGTAAGAAGTATGTAGATGGAATGGTATTGCTGTGTATTTAATGTCACTACATATTGTAAATGTCAAGCAAAAAGTGTGTTCTTCATCGCACGGCACTCTGCTTTTCTGGCTATACAGTAGACACTGCTCTTAACCAACCTCATCAGCACATGGCATATTGTTAAAATTACGTTTCGTGTGGTTCAGTGTTCAGAATCTTACTGTCATCTATGATGATGAAACTGATGTCTTTAGAACTAAGGGATTTGATTGGACGTCATAACTGACATTTTGATAATTGAGGGGTTTGATTGGATGTCATAACATTTGAATGATATTCAGCTGTGGTTACAGCTGTTTGACAGCAAGACAAAACACAGCCATTTAAGCCGTGACATGAGAAAACAAAGTGGTTGTGTTCCCAGCGCAGACTTAGATCAGCCTGGTTGATCAGACTCTTCCGTAAGCGCTTAAAGGGTAGCTAAGGGTCTATGCTACCTCATGTGGACAGCGAAGACTCTGATCAGACTGGGTGGATGCCCAGGCTGATCTGAGTCTTCACTGGGCGCACATGCCACTTTGTTGGTTTTCTTGTGTCATGGCTCATTTAATTTTGGATATTTTTGGATTTACCAGTTGTAGTTCAAAAGTATATATGGCTTAAAATCAAGTGTTAATATAAGAATTGAACTTATTCTTTTCAGTGTTCATCGATTGATGACGCTAATGGTTGTTGCTAAAATTCTTCAAGAAGCACTTCATACACCATGGAATTTTAGCTCATCCCACTAGCTTCATCACCCAGTGAATGTCGAAAAGTGAAATTTCTAGTCTTAAATAAAGGGACCATACCAGGGCTACAGATACTTTGAAATCCAAATCGGTCCGGACGGCCGATGACGTCATACGAATCCAAAATAGACACGAAAACTAATGACTACACTGTGTATTCCAAAATCCAAAATAGTCACGAAAGCTAATGACACCACTGGAGCGCCATTACAAAGCGGGTGCCGGGAGATATAAAATCGAACTGCGTTATATGTGATATCGCGGTCTAACGACATCGGCCCTGAATCCCCCACCCACTAATGAAAACCACATGTTTACATTGTTCGTAGCGCTCATTTTAGTCATAACCAGGTAGAAAAAACATATATACTGCTTGCCTGACACAAAGGAAATCATCGCTGAAGTAGCCATTTAGTCCACATGTTCTTACTTATCGTGAAAAATGCGCTTTAAAGTGCAGAGACAGTCAGACCCAAAGTGAAAGTACACATGCCATACCAATCGGACATCCTTGCCGATTTTCGATATACGGAATTGGGCGAAGTATTACGATTGACGTATTTTACTGTATTCGAGTTAATTCCCTTGAAATTTGAATATACTTGCAAAGAGTTACCTTCAGACGAATAAAAAATATTTTTCTGCGAGAGAAATGACGTCGGCTTAAAAAAAACCCTGACCAGCCTGCACATAATCAAGTTAGGTTTAAATTTTCTTCTTGCTAGTCAAATTCTTTCCTTATGCTTTCTTCGAAAGTATACGTTGCACAGCCTTTTTTCGTGCGTCGGCATGTGTATGTGTGTATTACAAGTTGTGCAAAACCTTCGCCGCTGGCCAAAATTATGACACGTGCTAATTATCGAAGATTTCTAAAAACATAACCTTGGCAAAACAATCGACAGTTTGTTTATCTGTGATAACTTTGACAGCAGTGCGTGATTATTGGATTAATAATTTGACACATGGCTAAAATCCAGGTAATTATGTCATTATACATCGGCAAATTGTGTTTTTTTCGGATCGAAAAAAAACGTGCCTTATGACATCTGAATCGGTTTTTCGAACTCTAATTTGGTCAGAACCGACAAAAAATCGGATTTCTGTAGCCCTGGACCATACTGTACTTTCTTCAGTACACTATATATTTATAATCATTTTATCGGCTTGTCTGGAACTTTGAGTTGTTCTCTTACATCAAGAGAAACTTTTTGCTTGACATAGTTTGTGTGGTAAAACTAAAAAAATCTGCATACTCTACATGTGAAGCAATGTTTCCGCTGTTAACTGTACTCAAAGCTGTATCTGCTAGCTGACTAACATTTAATTGTATCTTCTGAAACTCTTAGGTAATTACTTTTTATGTTATCAGAATGCTTGCTTGTTGTGGTAAAGCCTAGGCTTGCAAAAGTAGAAACTGAGGTCAGCTATGGAATTTGTATAAGGAATTTGATAAGCAATGAAAACTGTTGCACTTCACTGCATATGAAATATCTAATGTGACCAATAATTTCTACTTTTGTTATCGGTGTGTGATATCAGTTTTCCTTTCATCTTCTGTTGCTTATATCTTAATTCTTGATTATTTATTTATTATAATATGTAGTCCACTGCTCTTACTAGTTCTCTAGTTGCCATTCTTGCTAAGGGATTTTGGGATTCAGCTGGCTCTTAGGCTATGTATATCTAAATAGTCATGTAAGGCTGTTGTAAAGCTGTTTTGTGAAATGCTCAGTACCTTTGCTATCTCTCCACTTAAGTCCCGTGCCTAATTGATGGCATCCAGTGGACATCCAGACCTCCTTTAATCTTCCAGAAAGGTTCAGCCCATTTTGAACTGACAGACCCTGAATTTTACTTGCGTGTATGATTGTGCAGAACAAAAGAATACTTAGCAGAGCTCTAGATAAGAGGGAGTATTTGATGATAATTAAGGATAATTTTTCTTATTTCTCATCGAAACCATATGTTGTGACCCCTTATCTAAACCGTCTCGTTGAGACAGTTCAGATGAAGGGTCACAACATATGTTTTTATGCAGAATTAACAAAAATTATCCCTAATTATCACCAACTACTCCCTCTTATCTAGAGCTCTGACTTAGGTTACATTGCTGTGTATTTCTCTACCAAGAAGCATGTGTTTAAATCACTGGTCATATATAACATCAGATATCTAATAAGTGAATGAAATAATACTGATTCAAATTTTGATGTGTGCCTAAATATTGCATATAAAAATTGTGAAAATATTGGGCGTGTCGGTCAGTTAGAAATTGCTTAGACTTGTTTATTATAGACTGTCTTTCCTACTGTTTGCTAATGACACTATTCTTATTTATTAGAATTGTCTGTAAATCACCAGTTTTCTTGTAAGAACATACTTGAGGGAATTACATAACAGTATTGTAAGCCTTAAGGTGCCACAACAGCAGACAACAAAAATTGAGCTGCAACACGACAAATCCAATAAAGTGGCATGTGCACCTGCAAAGACTCAGTTCAGCCTGGGCAAACGCCCAGTCTGATAAGACTTCCCTAAGTGCTTAAAGGCCAGCTAAGATGTCTTAACTACCTCCATGCGGTCTGTGAAGACTCTGATCAGACTGGGCGAATGCCCAGGCTGATCTGTCTGCATTGGCCACACCACTACTTGGTTGTTTTTGTCGTGCCGCAGCTCATTTATGTCTGCAACATTCCAAAAAATGTTTCATCCAAGCTAGATTAGTTTGAGAATTCAAAGACTAGAGGGCAAACAGCGTAGATTCAGTTGAGGTGGCTCTGGATCTATGCTGTTTGCAAATTCAACTACACATTTTCATTCTTGGCACTTTCAGTTTTAAGAGAGTTAACTGAGAAATGATGCATTAGTTCTAATTTACCTGGGCCCGATTGTTCAAAGCATCATTTGCCTAACAAAGTCGTTAGTCAAGGACACGTTAACTCACCCAGTACACAAAATATCAAGGGTGCTAATATTTTATGCTGAAGAAATGACAGGAGCTGTTGCACTGCAAAAGCTCCTCACATTTTTCCGGCAAAAATGACATTGGTTTTGCATACAATATGTTTGAAAATTTAACATCTCATTAACTAACAATGTTGTTATCTTTGAACAACTGAGCCCTGATTGTCTGATAATGTGTCCCGTTTATTTTCCAGCAAAGTTATGTTTCTAAGGTCAGTGTTGCTTGATCTGTAGATTTAGTCTGTAATGGAATTTCAATAGAAAAGAAGAACTCACAGCCCATTGATTTGCATGGAAACAACAGCATGTTGACCTTACTCAACTCAAGTCAACGTCTCACTGGCATCTAGTGGAAGTTAGACATAGGTATTACTTCTCCATTGTCAGGGGCATTGGCATCGGGGACGTTAACTTCAATTAAGTTTTCTGGTTCAGATTTATTTAATGGCAGTGCGCAGACAGATGACACATCTCTTTATATGGAATTTTTATGTTAACATAATTTGACTCAGGTCTCATATAGTGTCATAGTAGCTAAATATGACAAATCATAGCAAAAAAACAAAGACTTAGTGACTGTAAGAAGGATACAGAATAACAGTCAGAGGCCCTGATCAGTACCACATTTAGGCCCGATTTCACGTCACAGTTATAACTTAGATTAACAAGATGAACAAGTCCGTGGTCCATTTTACCGTAAGGTGCAATGAAAAATTTTGGTGTTCCGAATGCTAATCCGTGTACTACGTGCGACGTGAAATCGGACCTTAGAGTCCAAGTTCAATGTTAAGATAGTGGCAGATGCGCCTGTCCAAGCTGTCATGGCAGGGTCATATGTAGCTTGAAGTTGCTGCATAGCTTGAATATAGGGTAAAGTCGGGTAAATTCGGACAGCAGGTAAATTCGGACAGTGACATTGTTTCCTTTCTATATCAGTTGTTTGGAATTGAAACAAAATTAACTGAGCAAACAGTGAAAATCCTGATGAGACGGCTATAATGAGCCGTCTCATCAGGATTTTCAATGTTTGCAATGGTATGTCCAAATTTACCTGCTGTCCGAAGTCACCCGACTCGACCTTAGTGATTGTAGGTTTTCCACAGATGCAGCTCTGTTGTTGCAATATCTACAATTAGCTAAAACATTGAGCCGCGACACAACAAAAACAACAAAGTTGCATATGTGCCCAGAAAAGACCAAGATCAGCCTTGGCATCTGCCCAGCCTGATCAGAGTCTTTGCTCTGCATTTTAAGGAAGCTAAGAGTCTATGCAACCACCATGCAAACAGCAAGGACTGATCAGACTGGGCGTATGTCCAGGCTGATCTGAGTCTTTGTGTGGTGCACCTGCCACTTTGTTGGTTGTTGCTCATATCTGGAATGATAACCCAGACTGTCCAATGTTTCTTTGACTTTTCAGCATGTGCACATATTACATTATTAGACGGCAAAAACGGATGCATGATTAAGTTTAGAATGTTTTAAGATGGATGATTTAGCAGTACCTTCCCACCCCTCCACTCAAACATAACTTCATGTAATGGTCATAGTCTTAACCTTATCCATTTACCGTTTACCAAGTCAGAAGAAGTGGCCATGATAAATGGTCTTTGACCCAGAGCTCCTGATAAGAGGGGGGATGGTTATGTAGATCTCTATAATTCTGAGATGATTTATCTTATTTCTCAATAAAAACATAATCCTGCTGAGATGGTTATAATGAGGTTCACAATATACATTTACATTGAGAAATAAGAAATATTATCTAAGAATTGTCCTCAGAACCCTGTTGTATCTGGAGCTCTGACCGATTTGATTTTTGGTTCTGCATATGGAGGTTTTGAATTGTCAGATAAAAACATAGGATTTGTAAAATTGTCTAGCTAATGAAACAAATTCCTAACATATGTCATGTTAAGGTGTATGGGTATACCTCCATGTTTTTATGCCTCCGTGATTTAAGATTTGCCCCTATCTGTCTGTCCATCTGTCTTTTCGTCACGTTTTATAGTATAGAGTTTGTGTAATCAACTCCTCCCACAGTTTTCAATGGATCTTTTTCAAACTTTGCATACATGGTGTGGACATATTGAAGATGTGCATGTGGATTTTTGATTGAGCTAAAATTAATTTTGACAGAATTACAGCCTTTTGAACTTAGTCATTTTAGGCAATTTTTTTATTGGAGGGTATAGAGTTGGTGTAATCAACTCCTCCCACAGATTTCAATAATTATTAATCTTTTTCAAACTTTGCATACATGTTTGGGACATATTGAAGATGTGGATGTGGGTTTTGTTGGACCTAGAATTAATTTTGACAGAATTACGGCCTTTTGAACTTAGTCATTTTAGGCAAATTTTTGCATTGTAGGTATAGAGTTTGTGTAATCAACTCCTCCCACAGTTTTCAATGGATCTTTTTCAAACCTTGCATACATGCTGTGAATGTATTGAAGATGTGCATGTGGGTTTTTGTTGGATGTAGAATTAATTTTGACAGAATATTGGCCTTTTAAACTTAGTCATTCTAGGGAAATTTTTGCATTGTAGAGTATGGAGTTTGTGTTATCAACTTGCTCCACAGTTTTCAATGGATCTTTTTCAAACCTTGTCTACAAATGTGGACATATTTGAAGATATGCATGAGGCATTTTGATAGATCTAGAATTAATTTTGACAGAATCACAGCCTTTTTAACTTAGTCATTTTGGGCAATTTTTTACTTGGTAGGGTATGTTTTCAATGGCTTCTTTGTAGGTGCTTTATGGATATACATGTCATGTGACAGGCACTGCACGGGGTATCATTAGTGTCTTACAGACACAATTTTCTTGTTTTCCACTATTTTCACAAAGGGGAACAGCTTTTATGACTTCATGTTTGCTAACCTGAAGGATAAAGCTGTTCCAATATGGGGTCTACTTTAAAGAAAAGAATTTGCTCCTTGGGGAGCTAATTCTTTTCAATAAGAGTTGACCCTAATTGAGAAGGGAGGCATAAATGAAAATGCCGGAGTTGCTTCCCCTGAACTTGTAGCCATACACTTTAATGAATCCAAAGTTAGTATTCTTCAGATTCTCAGTTACAGAGCTGCAGATATTCCAGATATAGGTGGGGAAAGAAATTGTAAGGACATTTCTCACAGGATTTCACTATATAAATCAGATCAAGAAAAACAGTGATAATTTTAATCTTCAAAATTTTGTCAGTCTTGATCCCTGACAGAACCATCACATTTTGCACATTTTGGCACCATTTAGGCTTTTTAGAGTTAGAGGCATTGCTTTGGTAGAAAGTTTTAGAACATTTTTGTGCCTGAGCTTCAAACACGTGATCCTGCAATTTAGAAGAGCAAACTGCCATACTGCAGTGCTACAGATCAGCTAACAATTTTGGGTATTATCAGAGCCCTAGATAAGAAGGAGTATTTGGTGATAATTAAGGATAATTTTTGTTATTTCTACATAAAAACATACATTGTGACCCCTCATCTGAACCGTCTCGAGACGGTTCAGATGAGGGGTCACAACATATAGTTTCAATGAGAAATAAAAAAAATTATCCCTCAGTTATCATCAAATACCCTCTTATTTAGAGCTCTGGTATTATTCTTTCTTGGATAGTGAGGTCTTGAGGAAAGCAAGGCTGGTGACTGACCATACAAAAAATTAGAAAACATCAAAATTAATATCCCTCAAGATTTTGTGCTATGTAGGGCTCTTGATTTGTCTCTTTTTGTCCCCCACCTTTTCGAAGAAAAGCGGAGGGACATAGTTTTCGGCATTCCGTCCGTCCTTCCGTCCGTCCGTCCTTCCGTCTTTCCGTCCCCCTAAAGTAGTAGGTACCTTGTGTGCGCAACTCCTCCTACAGTTTTATGCCGATTCTTTCGAAACTTTACAGATGTCTTTGTCATGGTCTGAAGATACGCATGTGGTTTGGATGTAATCCTGAGATTATTTTTTGTCACTTTTTCCACAAGTTGAACTTTGTCATTTCGTAGGGGTTTTTACTATCAAAGTGAATAGATAGTGGGTACCTTGTGTGCGCAAGTTCTCCTACAGTTTTTATGCCGATGCCTTTGAAACTTCACAGGTGTTTTGGTCATGGTCTGAAGATATGCATGTAGTTTGGATATAATCCTCACATTATTTTTTGTCCCTTTTTCCACAAGTTGAACTTAGTCATTTTTTAGGTGTTTTTACTATCAAAGTGAATAGATGGTGGGTGCCTTGTGTGCGCAACTCCTCCTACAGTTTTATGCCGATTCCTTTGAAACTTCACAGGTGTTTTGGTCATGGTCTTAGGATATGCATGTGGTTTGGATATAATTCTCACATTATTTTTATCACTTTTTCCGCAAATTGAACTTAGCCATTTTTCATACATTTTTACTATGAAAGTGAATAGATAGTGGGTACCTTGTGTGTTCAACTCCTCCTACAGTTTTATGCCCATTCCTTTGAAACTTCACAGGTGTTTTGATCATGGTCTGAAGATATGCATGTGGTTTGGATATAATTCTCACATTATTTTTTTTTATTACTTTTTTCACATTTTAACTTAGCCACTTTTCCAGCTCAAACACTAAGTGTATATACAGTGGAGACCTAGTTTCCAAGGCGGGGGACATAAATTCGTCGAATTTGCTTGTTAGTAAGTGTGTGTGAACTTTGTTCCAATGAATTTAGCATTAATTGTGACAAAATAATGCTGGAACAAAGTTTACACACTTATTTACCAAAATGACCCAGATCAAGAGCCCTAGTTAATTTGTTACATGTTGTCATTTGGGATTCTAGAGCATCACCAGTGCAGCCATGCAGCGTACCCTTACCCCCCAGACTGAAGATGTTAGGGCAGTATGTCCAACAGAGTCAGAGTGCAGCTCCTGAGTTCAACAATAGTTTCAGCGGTAACCAAAATGGTGCTTATGATGTCAGTAACTTCAATCTGGGTAAGTAGTGCTATCTGTATGTCTGTCCATAGATATGGTTGCTGTAGACAGGGAAAAACATCTGGTAAATGAATTTTTTTCACTGGTCTCGGAAAAGTTTGGGACTTTTGTACTTGGTATGGGAAATTTGATAAGGACTTGAAAAGTCAGCAAAATGTCAGGGAATTTAATAATTAACCCATTCCATTCGGGATACCCCTATAGGGGTATCTGGGCAAACAGTTTGGATCCAGATCAGGCCCCACAAACGTGGGGCCTGATCTGAGATCCAAACTGTTTGCTGCCTAGACGTCATTTCTACAAGAGTTAGTTAGACTAATATTGTCAAGATATTCTTGATTTTTGATGCAGACGACAATTTCAGCAGATGACAAAAATACCCAGAATGCAATGGGTTAATGGCTATGGAAGTCTTGTTAAGGGGAAAAGATACACTTTCAGGAAAGTTAATCCAGGCACAGAATTATTTGAGCTGCAGCAGGGCAAAACCAACAAGCAGCACTTGTGCCCAGTAAAGATTCAGATCAGCCTGGGCAGCTGCCCAGTCCGATCAGAGTCTTCACTGCGCTTAAAGGGTAGCTGAGGGTCTAAGCAATCTCCATACTGACAGCGAAGACTGATCAGAATGGAGTGCATGCCCAGGCTGATCTGAGTATTCGCTGGGTGCGCATGCCACTTTGTTGGTATGTTGCAGCTCATATCTGGATATTTCACTGTTATGTCAAAGCTCCCACTGAGACCAAACCACAAAGGAATATGTTTGCGTCATACACATTTGTAGTTCATTCTCAGGAAAACTTAGTTCACTCATAACATTCTTTATTTCTATAGACCCAAAATATTTAGTGACATTTTTACTAAACATGTCATACACATTAAAACTTTGTTTCAGATCCTTCTACCATTGGAAAAGCTGCTTCACCAGGAAATGATAATAAAAATGCTTTCAAACAAAAAGCATTTCAGCATGGTATTTCTTTAGAAAGCCCTCCTAAACCAGAAGAAATCGAAATAGTAAACAACAGTAATAGTTATAGTGAAAGTAAGATTCCCCAAAATATTGAAAAGACTGATGTAGCTACATCAACTAATATAAACAGTTCAAAGACTGGTAAAAGACCAAGAGATGAAGATATAGACTCTAAACCACCATTGACACTACCTGCAAAAACAGTTGCAGAGAGAAATCTTGGAAAACAAAAATTAAGAGATGATTGGTGGTCTGTCTCAGATACAAGTAATGTTTCTGGCAATAATTCTGTGTCAAGAGATGATTCTAATGCCTTTTCAGTAGCCTTAAATGATAACAAGGAGTTTCCAGAATTGTCAGCATACTCAAGTTTTCCAGACAGTTCAGTAGACATTAGCAAAGTGTTAGCAGACAGTTCTATAAACTCAAGTGTTGATAGTAAAGCTGGTGAAGTTTTTGAGGATTCTGTGGATTACATTGAAGAGCATGAATTTCTGTCATATGACGTTACCTCTTCCCCATTCCCACTTTATGACTCAGATAATGATGATACCGACACTGAGTCTGTGGAACATGAGCAAATGCCTGAAAATCCTCTTCCTGATTCTCAAGCTATCTTGAACAATATTGAGAAAGAACTGAAAGCCATCAGTATGAATGGTACAAAGGATGAGAATGACAATTTAAAATCAGACAACGAAAAAACACTTCAGAGGTTTCAGATGAAATTGAAGCAGTCTGAAAACAAGAAAGCTGAACTTATAGATTCTGGAATAAAGAGTGATGAAAATATTGAAATGTTGGCATCAGCAATTGTTAATGTAGTTCTAGCTAAAGCTGTCATTGATGTTATCAGTTGTAAAGAAATAGAGGAGACAGAAATGGTTGAAAAGGAAAACATTATTTTTCAAGACACAGAAACTTCTGAAAATCTGAATCTGAATACAAATGCAGAGACAAATCAGGTGATATCTAAAGCTGAAGAGATCTGTGAAAACTTAGAAACAGACCACAAACCTAATTATAGACAGCGTCTTTACTCCTGGCCTTATACAACAGACAGTGATATTAAGGTAAAATGTGTAAGTGAGAATAATGTTGAGAAACAAACAGCTGGGCCCCAGTCTGTAGATAACAATGTTGTCGAAATAATTGTTGAACCAGATAAAGCTTTAGGGAAAAAAGAACTTGAACCTGCATCAATAGTTAAAACGGCTAAAGAATCAGCTGAAGATTTTGAGAAGTATTATTTCAAACAAAAAGCCTCTCAGCATGGAATTGACATTGTTAGTCCTAGATGTCAGTTAAAAAGGGCTTCTAGTTTGTCAAGTGAGTCTGAAAACGAAAGTGAAAAGGCCAATCAGAAAACAGGCATTTCAAAACAAAACTTTATGAGAAGTTCCAAGAAAGGTCTTAACAGTTCATTTGATCAATTTTCTAGATCACAGTCAGAGAGTAGTGACATTCATAGTTTGGATGAGTCTGATTCTCAGGCTGATCCGAGTTACATTTTCCGGCAAAATGCTTCAAGGTGTGGTATAAAGATTCAAAATCCAAAAGAGACAATAGAACTGTCTACTGAAAACAGTGATGCTGAACTTGAAAGCTATGCATTTCAGAAGAAAGTTTTTCAGATAGATGACCCAGAATGGCGTGATTCTTCTACCCCTGAACCTGATAAATTATCTTTGAATCCTGAATCTCCAGAATTTAAACCAGGCTGGAAGAAAAAACTGGAGAACAGCCGAAGAACTTCATCACTGAATGAGATGAGAGCTGATGCTCCTGCATTTAACCCAGGATCTTTGAACACCAGCTCTTCAGATCTTAATGATAGCTTGAATAAGATAGAAATGAGAGTGGATGCTCCAGAATTTAACCCAAGCAGTTTCTCAGTGAGAGCAAATGCCCCATCATTTGAGCCACAAAAGAAAACTGAAGAGACTGCTACTAGAAGTGCCAAAATATTCCACATACCAACTCCAAAAGTGAAAGAAGAAAAGCCTGCAATTGGTATACAGGCCTCACCCCAAACTTGTGATTCTTCTGCAAATACAAGAAGAGTAAAAACTAAAGAGTCTGGTATGGAAACAGCATCATGTAACAGCAGGGAAGTCTCTGTTAATACTGATTTCCCAGGCAATTTGGATAAAGAGTTTCATACTCTACTGATAAAGCCTAAAAGCTTTGCATCAAAAAACACAAATACGGATGTACCTAAGAGGAGATCTATTGCAGTCAGTGTGAATGTCAGTGGCGGATATCAAGACAAAAAATCTGAGGATAAACAGAAGCTGGACAATGCCATCTTATTGGAAAGGGAGCAAACTGAAATAATGGAACAAATGAAAACTCTTCAGGTCAGTAATATTGGTGCACTTATTGACATGATAACTCGAGACAACAGTAATTGACAAGGCAGTAAATTTTTTAATATTAAATATGGACTGACATTTAACATAGGCTCAGGATTTATGATGAAGCCAAAAAACATTCATTGGAAAAATCCATATTCATTGAGAAAAAAGGCAGTACTTTTAGATAGTACTTTTAGATAGGCAGTACTTTTAGATAGTTTTTTTACCATGCCAAAAAAAAAGATTTTGGTCTTATTCTGGAAGATCACAGACTGAAGATCACTGACTGAAATTTTTGAGAAAATATTTGAAATATAAAATTAAAACCTGTGTTTACTCACTCACTCACCATTACAGCTGAGTGTAAGTTTTAACCTGTAAAAAGCCCCAAGAAGGCAGACAAAATATAGTCTTCAAATTTCAAAAATTGTTTCATCCAAGTTTTATTGTATTGAGAACTGCAAGACTAGAGGACAAACCCAGATGTAGACCCAGATGATGCGGCTCATCATGAGCCGCATCATCCAGATCTATACTGTTTGCAAATTTAGCCATTTTGGTTTCTGGTGCTTTAGGGACTAAAGTAGTAGTTATTTGATTATTAACAACAACTAGTGCTTTCAGGTTGAAGTGATGAAACATAGAGCTCATCTGCATGTGACAAGAATATGCTTGATGGAACAGAAAATTCAGAAGGAAGCCGCCTTGTTGATTGAAAGCTTAAAGTTCAGGTATACCTCTAATTACCATAAAATTCTAAGTATTGAAACACTAAAAATAATTTCAGTAATTGTTCTGAAAATGGGACAGTTTGTTGTTACAATGTAGCAACATGTCCAAAAGATGCTGATTGAAAAGTAAACAGTGTATGCCCTTATCAGAGTGCTCCTTTAGTAGCAGTCCGGTCTGGGTCTGCACTGTTGCTCAGCTGTGTCTGTCCCATTAATTAAAGACAAATATTCTTGTTTGTTGGGTGTTATAATCCTGTCCAGTGACTGCTATTTCATCAAAGGAAATATCCGGTCTCACATAGGTAATGACATAACAGGGTCATAAAACCAATAAAGACTAGGGGTATGTTCTGTTTAGTAGAGAAAGTTTGTCGTTTAAAGAGTTTTTATGGTCCAGATATAGTAAAATTTTATTTCAAAACAATTTTCAATGAGGTGGGGCGAAACAAGCACTTAAAATTCTAATAAAGTTGCATATCTGGGTCAATTTATTTGTAAAAATAGCAAATTCCTGCGTGATGACAGCTGTTGAGATGCTAAAGATCGCGGATATCCCAAGATACTATCTATAAATTTACTGGTTCTCATTTCACCGATAGTACATGTATGCCTGATTTGCAGGAACTAGATAGATAAAAGCAGGAACAAATCAACTTCCATGAACAAAAATCACTGCCGCCTGTGATGATATCATGGAAGTATGATTTGATCAGCCTACATAAATTTCATCGATTGATGTCTGTGATGACCGTAAATTACATATCTATGTTAACCGAGAAAATTGATACTAAACCATTGCAGTCTCGTACATGTCTTAGGCCACAAATTTTGTAGTGGTGTGGCGCAACATGCAAAAAGTAGTAAAAAATATTGAAGCAGCAAGAATATTGATTTGGCGAATGTTGTACCCTCAGCTATGCCAGTGTCATTATCGAAGCTTGCGGAGTTCATGATGCAGGCGAGTTTTACGGTCCTACATAGTAGCTCACTGTCATAACAGGCTGGTCTTTTTTCCTCATGTCCGATATGTAGTTGACACCTTCAAAGCCAGTAACCAGCATGTGTAATATACAGGTAGCAATGAAATTTTCCTCTCCAAATCACTCATGGCGGTCGGGGAATAGCGAGGTGATAATTGACACTGATTAATCACTGTGATTGGTGTTTATTGAGGAGAGTGTGTATAGATTACGGATTGACTTGAGCTGTCAGTTTTTACAGGTATAGGATCAATGGAACCGAATTGCAATAGTAGCTCAGGAAAAGGGACTTGAGTACTGATATTTTTTTGAGCAGGAGGGCACTAATGAAACGATTTTAGGGCCTGAGGGTGGGACCTAAAAGGGGCAGGGCGTGGCGCCCAGCTATTCCGCTTTAGGAGAATCACTGGGATAGTGGTGTTAAAGAGCAATAATCAGGATTTGATATAGTCAGATTCCACTTCCCTACCATGACTCCACAAAGGAAATATACTATGCAAAAGATATTTAGCAAATTTTTATATTTTGCAATTTTTCTCATTACTGAAGTGCAACATTGAGCGAAATTAAATTGAATTGAAAGGAACCGTATTTGGGGCTTAAGATACCATGGGATTACAGAAACCATCTTTAAAAACGATATTGGGGAAAAGCGATAAGCGCGGAAGGGGTCATTAGCCGAAATTCGCACCCATTGAAAAGCAACATAAAAATGGTAAGCATGTGAATTTTTGTACGGTATTTCTCGACATTTACTTGCTCAGTTTTCTTGTCAAAGCCATTGATTGTGTAAAAGATATGGTTAAGCTTAACAACTGACGAATCTCAGCATGCGCCATTGACGTTAAACGTGTTAATTTTGTCCAATGTGCAATGATTCACAGGTGTTTCAGTTCAATACAGAATCAAAACCCGAGAAAAACAATAGGCTAAAATTAAAGGGCACACCATGATAAATTTAACTGTGAAGTTTCTTCATTGAAGTATAACGTAACTGTAAGAAAATGATGACGTTAGTCTGAGACTTTTGACTTATGCTCAGTAACCGGGAAGAATTTTCTTTTTGAATTGTTTACACTATCATATTGGTAGCTACCAAACAATCATACACTCAAATGGGATTCAAGAAATACCAATAAGAAACAAGTTTTCAAGACAATAACGTAAAAATAAGGGAAAACGTCAAATTTTCGAACTTTGTAAACCTCATACTCGTAGCATATTCAAAAGTTTTAGAGCGGTTTCCTTTATTTTAACAGCAAACCAGCCGCCCCATTATGGTTGTGGCTTTTGTAAATGATCATAAATGTCGTTCAGATACAATGGTCATAAAAACTGACGTCACGATAGTTCAAACGCTACAATTGAGCAATCTTGATTCTTTTACCTGCAAATCCATCTCGAATGATCGGCCTCTATATCGTTATGCAGTAAAGTGACAATAAAATCCTAATATGGTGGATCTGACACATACAAAAAAATTGCTATATTTATTGTGCATAGTATAGTAACTTGAAGGAACACATATATTAAGAGGTCACAAAGCTAGCTTTAACCAAATATTAAATATATTAGTCACACAAAACATCTGTTTTTACCTGTTTTGTGTGTGTACATTCATGTGTGTGTGCATGCTGGTGTGAAACTTACATCAAAATGAAAGAGGCAAACAGACAGATCAAAATAATTTTCTTAAGACCTGTAGAAAAACAGTCACAACATATTATAACATGAATAAACCACAATGGAAGCACGACCTTGGAACCTAAAGAGTATATACCGTAATCGCCCCATTTACCGCACATGCCCCTATAACCGCACACCAGGGCCATTTCCAAAAAAAAAAAATGCACAAGCGCACACTGCTTTTTCCTACTGAAACTCACAAAACGCATCAAGTTCAACTTACCATTACTGTTTCAACAGCGACAGTGTTTTTAGTTTTGTTTTCCCGACGCAGTGTGTGAAGAGAGCAACTCCATCGGTCTAAATGTCAATCGGGCATCCTCGCCGATATTTACGAAGTTGGCTGAAGTGTTATGAAGTGTCCGAGTGCGAACAGCGGACTCGGATCAGCTTACACATCTGCGCTGTCTGATTAGCGTATTCTCTGTCTGCATCAACAATGGGAATGTACATGTTGACCCGAGAAGGATCGAGCTTACGAAGTTATGAGGTTGCGGGGGTACGCAGTCTGAACTGAGTCTTTGCCTTTCGTACATGCGAAAAGGCGCCATTTCTCAAGAGCAATTCTTGTCATATATAGCGATAATGTGCACGTGCGCCAAAGTGCGTTTGGGAAAGATACATGAACGACAGATGAGAAACCCGGGTTGCAAAAGAAATAAATTGTCATAACGACAAACTCTTGTTTCCTGACAAAACCAATCTGAACACATGCGCGCAAACTGAACGAAGCGACCAGCCGGCGCATATGCATGGTATGTGCATTTAAACAAAGTTCGCGGTAGCCATAGGATAGGTTTATCATTGGCATAACTGGCCCGTGGGCCTGACACTTCCGATCAGCAAACACCCGCATCATACAGTGCATTTGCGAACATTGACCAGTCTAACAAATCTCCAGGATTTGCCGATAGTTTGCAAATTAATTGTTTTAAGATGCGCAGACTGGTCTACGGCTTTGCTGTTTGCACATGTAATACGGTACCTTTCTCATGACACATTGCCAATATTTCTGCACCCTTGGACGTAATATAGGACAGACAGAAACAGGGAAGATCAAAAGGACCGCATCTTCCAGAATTGGAATGTGTATGTTATTTATAGAAGCCCGTGAATTTAAAGCAGACCGCTAGCCAGAGCACTGACAAACTTACCTGACGTGTTTAAACAATCACATATTAGGTCATCGTAAATGCGTTGAAATACTTTCCTTTCTTTCGGGATATTTTATTTGGAATATTGAAAAAGGATGAAAAGAATGAAATACATGCATAATGAGGACATATTTAATACTGAGAGGTATGAGATATAATTTGTGACTTGACATGAGATCGTTTTTCTCCCGGAAATTGGCAATTCAAATAGTTCGAACACAAAATATTTTCATGACACTTCGAACACCCCGAACAGTATTGCCGACTATTTCGACTGTTCGTTTGTTGTTGTTTTTTTTTCATTCTGAGTGTGCGGTTATTAGAAACGTTCATTCTGAGTGTGCGGTTATTAGAAACGTTTTTAACCACACATTTTTGTTGCAATTTTGAAAAAGTTAAGCGCACCGTGCAGTAAATGGGGCGATTACGGTACTTGTTTCAAATGAATTGATTGATTTATTCCATAGTTTGTAACCGCAGGCACACAGAAAATGGAAAATTATCCTCCTGTTGTACAATTTCGAATGTAGGACATTTCGGCCACGGACGTTCAGGCCTAGGACATTTCGGCCTAGGACAGTTCGGCCATGGACATTTCATCCACGGGCATTTCGGCCATGGACGTTTTGGCCAAATCTAAAAAATGGGGATATTAAAATATGCTACTGTAAACCATTTAAAATGACATATATGGTTTTCTGCACACATGCCACAAAAATGTGTGTCAAAATAACTCCAACCATGTCTCTTAAAGCCAAAAAATGGGAGCATCACAGATTCATCAGCCACATGTTTGCTTATAAATTAAGATATTATGGGCATCACATGAATGATAAAGGCCACACTGGCCTGTGAGTGGGAATGACAAATGTGCCATTTTATGCTCAAAATGACTTCAAAAGTGTTTAGGGGCTATAAACCTAACAAAACGCTTAAGCAAATATCATATAAGGCCCTAGTTCAAGTAGTTGAAATAATTGTTCACAGTGTTTTTAGCTCGCCTGAACGAAAGTTCAGGAAGAGCTATTGTTGTCACCACGGCGTCCGCGTCCGTGTCCGCGTTAGCGTCCGCGTCCGGATTGGATGTTTTGGTTAAAGTTTTTTAAAGACCTATATCTCCCTAACCCATGGATGGATTCTTTTGATACTTGCACTGTAGTTAGATATTGGTCCAAAGTTTAACATGGTACCACCCCCACCCCACTCCTTGACCTTGATGGCAAGGTCATGGACTTAGAAAATTGGGAGTTTTTGGGACTGGATGTTTTGGTTAAAGTTTTCTAAAGCCCAGTATCTCCTTAACCCATGGATGGATTCCTTTGATACTTGCACTGTAGTTAGATATTGGTCCGAAGTTTTCCAAGGTACTACCCCATTCCCCTCAGTGACCTTGATGTCAAGGTCATGGACTTAGAAAATTGTCTTTTTATTGATTGGATGTTTTGGTTAAAGTTTTTTAATGACACATATCTCCTGAACCCACAGATGAATTCTTTATATATTTGCACTGTAGTTAGATATTAGTCCAAAGTTTTACAGAGTACTACCCCAGCCCTGCTCAGTGACCTTTATGTCAAGGTCAGGGACTTAGGAAATTTGGTCTTTATTAAAGTTTTCTAATTGCGTACTGATTCATAATGCTTGGCAGAGATTTAGTTTACACTTGAACTGATGTTAGACACTTTTTTGAGTTTTTACAAAACACTATATACTTACCCGAGTGGATGACCTTGATGTCAAGGTCATGGACTTTGAGTTTTGTCTTAAAGATTTTGATTAGTTTTATATTTAATGAAGACATAATTTCACAGTGCCACAATGGACTCAGTTGATACTAATACTTGGACTGATGTTAGATAACGGTTAAAGGCTTTGATACATCCTAGCCCTGCCCTCCTCCCCCCCTACCCCTTAGTTCTTTGACCTCAAGCTCATGGACTTTGAAATTTCATGTGGATTTTTATTTTTTATTTTAAGACATTTCTGAGATAGCTTTTGTTAATAAATGTGTTGTCATTATGGACATGCTTGCCTGAAGTTGTATACATAGCAGTCCACACCACCATAGCGACTGTGTGATGGGCAAGCACCTATTCAGGCGAGCTATGCTGTCAGGCGACAGCTCTTGTTCACCTTGAGATGCTCACAATAACCCTAAAGATGCTGAAGGTCCATAAATAATCAAAACAACAACAACAAATCATTGGCAGTCATTAAGACTTAGCTTTTAGTTACTCATATGACTCCTTAATTTAATTATAAACAGTAATTTTTGGATAAAGGCCGACATGTCCACCCTTGACAATTTCTGTGGCCGAAATGTCCGTAGCCGAACTGTCCTAGGCGGAAACGTCCGAGGCCGAAGTGTTCGTGGCCAAAATGTCCGAGCACCTACAATTTCACACCATTCACAAATGCCATAAGATACTGTTCACATAATGCCAGTCATATATCTACATGTACTTTATTTGCAGCCAAGACAAGAGGGCTAGTGATGCCATCTGGTCGGTGGTAGATGCAAAGTTAAACTCCCTGGAAGCTACAGTTAGAAAAATAAATGTAAGTTTTCTTATGAAAGATGTTTTAAATCTTTGAAAAATAAAAAAAGGTTGACTATGCAAACAGTGTAAATCCAGATGAGGTGGCTCATAATGAGCCACCTCATCTGGGCCTACAATGTATGCCCTCTGTTCTATGAATCTTAGTATGATATAGTTTGGACAAAACATTTTTTGAGAATATTCAGAAGCAAATTTTGTTATCTGCTTTTTAGGTGCTTTAGGGGTTTAAAAAAATGCACTCATCCTAAAGGAGCACAAGGGTTATGCATAAGAAACAATCTGAAAAGGTTGAAAAAGGCCCAGCTATAGTGTGTATAAATGTGCTAGCCCAGACAGCTCAGAAGGCCGCTCCTCTGCACTTTAGTGCAGTTTGATTAGAGCATTTGCTTTTCACCAATACCACATTGTTAGAAATCACATAATGTGGCTCTTGCGTATCTGCTGACTTACGAAATAAAAGAAATATGAATCTGTAATTTCAGTATGAATAGTTTGTCATGCTTTATTCTTGAAAGCCTGGATCCCAGGTAGCTCAGTGGGTTATTGTTTGTCTGCTTGGCTGGCATACAATGACAAAACAACATTGTATCAAGGTCCATGCTATGTCAAGATGTTGAAACCATGTAATGAAGTAAAACAGGAGAGGTAAAAGCTGTTGTTGTCACACTGGCATCAGTGTCAGAGTCTGCATTGGCATTAGATTTTTTCTTTGTGTCTTGATGCTTTTGGTCAAAGTTTTTAATATTATTGGCAAACACATACATGTAATCAGATGAGCTTTCCTACAGAGTGACCAACCTTGTCAGGTGGCACATAAAATTCTCCTCTGGTCAGCAATCTGTAAAAGATGACAATTAAGCCGTGACACGACAATACCAACAGAGTGACATATGCACCCCACTAAATGTTACCCGTGAATGGGTATGACAAAACAAACAAAGTGGCATGTGCGCTGAGTAAAGAGTCAGATTAGCCTGGGCATCTGCCCAGTCTGATCAGAGTCTTTGCTGTGTGCTGATAGGGTAGCCTAGTGTCTAAGCTAGCTCCATGCTGACAGCAAAGACCCTGATCAGACAGGGCGGATTCCCGGGCTGACCTGAGTATTTGCTGGGCATACATGCCACTTCCTTGGTTTTGTTGTGTTGTGGCTCACATATACTGGTACTGTGGTACACTTGGTAACTACCAAGACCCTGAACAGACTAACTGGAAGTCCATTTAACACTTATTTTCTTATATGACTTAGATGTCTTATTCTCGTCTTTCAGTCTGTGGCTGATGATACCATAGCCAAAATACGGGCTGGATATGTTTTCAAGACTTTACCTGATTTTACATTCTTCTCGGATGATGTAGAACAGAATAGAATAATAGCTAACAAACAGTTATACGACATAGCTTTAGGAAACCCTCCACATGATACACAGTCTCAAATCAAAATAGATTTCTCACCAACCAACAGGAACTTGATAGAGTTCACGGCAAAATGTAAGTCACCAGGGGGCAGAACTCCAGAAAAGATAGATTTCTCACCAACCAACAGAAACCAGCTTACAGCAAAATTTAAGTCACCAGGCGGCACATCTCCAGAAAAGATAGATTTTTCACCAACCAACAGGAACCTTATTGAGTTCACGGCAAAGTGCGAGTCATTAGGGGACAGAACTCCGGAAAAGATGAAGAGGAGTCCCGCTAAAGGGTGTTCCCCTTTAGCTCCTGTTTCAACAGTGAAAGGATCTTATGTGTCGGGCAATGAGACAAAATCACCTGTGAAAGAAAAATTGATTAGTAAAGGTGCTGGTGTGACTACCCCTACTGATAAGAACCTGAAGGAAGAGCAGGTGGTAAGTTATGGGAGGTATTTCTGGATTACTTTCCTTGACTAGTTTATTGGAGGTTTTTCTGGATTACTTCCCTTGATTAGTTTAAGCTAAGAATAAAATTATTTTGCAGAGTATTTGATTTAGATACTCTGCAAAATATTTTTATTCCTAGCTTAAACTAGTCAAGGGAAGTAAGAGTATGTGATTTAGATTTGGACGGACACACGGCGCCAAGTGCAGGCAACTATGGTGACATACTGCTGAGCCACTTGGGGAACAGCGTTGGGAGAATTGAACTGAACTGAACTTTTAGTTAGATTTTGATGAATGGCTACACCTCCATGTTTTCCAATTTTACAAAGGAAATTTTTGTGATTTCCTGTTTGCTTCCCAGGATGATGAAACCCTGCCAAAATGGGGTCTGCTCTTAAAAGAGAGACTTTATTCTTAGGGAGCAAATTCTTTTCTTTGAGAGTTGAGAAGGGAGGCAGAGTATGTGATTTAGATTTGGACGGACACACGGCGCCAAGTGCAGGCAACTATGGTGACATACTGCTGAGCCACTTGGGGAACAGCGTTGGGAGAATTGAACTGAACTGAACTTTTAGTTAGATTTTGATGAATGGCTACACCTCCATGTTTTCCAATTTTACAAAGGAAATTTTTGTGATTTCCTGTTTGCTTCCCAGGATGATGAAACCCTGCCAAAATGGGGTCTGCTCTTAAAAGAGAGACTTTATTCTTAGGGAGCAAATTCTTTTCTTTGAGAGTTGAGAAGGGAGGCAAAACTAAAATGACAGTGTTGCTTCTCCTGAAAGTATATGTATCAAGTCATCTTAATCACGGGGGTAATACCAATTTGGCTACCTTTGCTTTTGACCGAGTCTGTAACATACAAAGTGGCTTTTGACTAAGAATACGATCATAAGCATTACAATTAACAGTAAATGGTACTATTGTTATTGGCTGTTGACAGAGCTGACACTGCTGTTGATGGTTGCGGTCGACAGCCGCTTTTTGCATGTATGGTAATTGACTGACTTGGTCGAAAGCACAGTTAGGGAAATTGGTATTACCACCGTGTTAATAAAAACTCCAGCACTTGTCAAAGTTAGTGAGAATATTGTTTGGTTTCCATGGAAAGTATCGTAAAAGTTCTTAGAAGTGGTACACGTAAAATGATTACCATAGTGGTCCTAAAGAGGAACAGTTTGGTTTTACATTGCAGTGATGGGTTCAAAAGATGCAGATGGAATACCAAACAGTGTAGACCTTGATTAGACTGCTCCCTTAGGAGCAGTCTATTCTGGGTCTGCACTGTTTGCTCATACTTACCTGTCCCAATATTTATGATTGTTATAGTTTTTCTATTGAATTATACCATTTGCACAGTGTAATAGACGGCATTGAAAAAAAGAATGATTTTCTGTTGCTTTTGTCAATGACATTTTCATTGTTGTATTGTAAGTACTGAAATGACTGCACATATTGTAATAGAAATTCGTTGGAAATTGTGTAGATCTGGATTATTCCAGAGCAGTGTCTTCCCTGTCAGCAATTATTTGACTCATTGCTGGGTATTAAGGCGAGTTGGTACTTTTCCATACTCACTCATTATTTTTCCAGAGGGAAACAATTTTTGTGACTTCTTGGGACAAAACACTTCCAATTGGGGGTAAGAATTAGCTCCTTTTAAAGTTGACCCACATTGGAAAGGGAGGCAAAATGAAAATGGCAGAGTTGCTTCCCTGCAAGTGTACCTCATCCACCTTAAGGTGTAGGATAATTACTGTTTGTGGTATCCCAATAATAAATCAATAATTATATGCTGTATATGACAAAATTTTGAGACATTTGTAATCACATTTTCAGGCCAGACCTAAAGCTGGTGGCAGTTTAATGGACTTGGACCTTGACAGTGATGATGAGATAACTGAAGTGAGTACTGCTCTTGTTGACTATGATGAGGATCTCAGTTTGATTTACCAACCAGATTCTATGGGACCAGAGCCAGAGTATGCTGGAAGTAAAGATTTAAAAAATTTGATCTCATCCAAGATGAGTGAAGTATATGGTGAATTCAGTGAAACTCCTAATGTTGATTCTGGTGCTGGTGAAGAACCTTCAGTGAACATGATTGATAATGAAAAGGATATTGAAAATACTGATGAAATTCAGCCTTCAGTTACTACAGACACTGGAGTCGAAAATGAAAATCTAGTCAAAACTGAACTTTCTGTTGTGCCTATTCAAACATCTGAATCAGTGAAAAGTATGGTTATGCCAGAAGAAAACTTGGATTATGATGATAATAAACAGATACAGGAGCCAGAACAAGAACATGATACACTAAACATGAAAAAAGAAACTGAAACCAAATTGTCTGACAATGTCAGTGACGAAATTGAAAGACCTGATGAAAAAGTGCCTGATAATTGGGAAAGTTTGGAACTGGATCTTAATGAAGTATATAAGTCACCAGAGATGCATCCTAATTTGGAAAACTTAGCTAAAGGTGATTTGAATGCACCTCAGAATCTTCCTGCTGAAGAAGGTACAGATTCAGATGAACAAACTGCCAAAAGTGATACAGGGAAAGACAGTGCTGTGGCTCATGCTGATGACATGAGTCCATCATCGGTTGTTACGAGCATTACAAATCCCAATGAATTAAGAGTGAAACCTGAAATGCAGACCAGTGAATCTGTAACTATGAGCTTGAACAGTGCTGTGACATCTACAAGTACACCTGTGACATCAACTTCATTAGTCAGCTCTGTTGCTAATGCAGTGCCTCCTGTAATGTCATTACTGCAGTCTTCTGGAAATAATGTTATGGCTCAGCCCATGCTAATGAACAATCTTAACCCCATGTTGTATCAGTTGGTTGTGGCACAGTTAGTCAAGGCTTATCCAGCCTTGGCTGCTAATCCAGATATGCTAAGTAGTGTCTCTCTTCAACAAGCTAGTTTATTACAGCATTATATGGTAACAGGTCAGATTTCTAGTGCTAACATTGCTGAGGCCCTTCAGAGCAGTATGTCAGACAATGCAGAACCAGGTGCAATGGGGATTGGTGCTCAGATACCTATTTCTAATCCAAATAATGTTCAAAACCATTCTACTTCAGCAAATGAAAGGAATGCTAGTTCTGCTAATATGCCAGCAGTAAATGGAACTGGTTCTGTTAAAGAAACACTTGATCCACAGACAACTGTGTCAGGTTCAGATTTAGGAACAGCTAAGGATGTTGGTAGAAAAGATACAAGAAGTGAAGCTGTAAATGAAACATCAGTTCCAACGAAGACTAAACCACCTCCTTATAGACCACCTGGTCTTAGAGGAGACATTGTAACATCACCCAGCAATTCAATGTTTCAGAATGCAAGAACAAATAAACTTGAAACAGATGCTACTGCAGTTTCTCAAAACCCTTTCAATGTTAAAAATCAGTCTGTCCCAGTGAAAACTCTTGAAAGTGTTCATACATCAGCAAATGTTGCATCACTTAGCAGACCTAACAGTAACAATTCAGCATCTAGATTAAATGACATAAGTAAACCATTGCGAAGACCTTTCAAACAGTATATGCCTACCTCTAAGTCTATGGATATTATTAACCCATCTTCTAATGTTGTATATGATACAATACCAAATAGTGACTCTGCCTCTGGTCTGTCTGACTTCAGTGAGCCATTAAGACGGCCTTTTAAACAAAGTCTTTCTGAATCAAAGCCATCTAGTAATGTGCCGGTAGCTTCCAGTAATGTGCCAAGTCATGTTCACACAGGTGTTAACTCTAGTCAGTCTTTCAGTGACACTAAAACAGGGGTTCCACAAGGTAGACCCCATGAGAATTCCAACAAGCCACCGGATTTCTTACCTCAGTATGCTAAAAGACATTCTCCAGAACTGAGAGACAAAATCAAAGAGGTCCCATCTAGTGACTTCTTGCCTAGTTTTGTGAAACAACCATCAGATGAAGGTAGAAATTATTCAAGTAATGTAAATAAACCAACTAATGAGCTAACACAAATCTTTACTACTCCAACTGAAAATCAGCAGAATTTTCAGCGGCAGCTTCCCCCGAGGTTTAGAAACTTGTCAGCTCCTCAACGACAGAGTTCTAATGAAGAAGACTGGGATGAAGAAATTGAGGATTTTCCCGAGACTAAGATGATGAAAGTTAATCCAAAGAGAGAACTACATATAAGGAGTTCATCAAGCAGAAAACCAGTGCCCACTGATGGTAAGTACAGAACTGATTTAACCCACTGATTGTAAGTGGAGTCTTTTACTTGGCTGTACGGACCCGTCCATTTCCAATTTAAGGGATGTCAGGTTTACTTTTATTTTTATTAGTGTATCTTTTAAAAATTCAATGTTTAAGCAAACAGTGTAGAACCTGGTCAGATGCCACATTTGTAGCATCTGATCTGGGTCTCCACTGTTTGTGAATGTCCCTTTTATGGAAATCCAGACATGACTGGGTTAAGGCTGTTACTGTTGTTATGAGAAATGTAGCATAACTCTGGTGCTCTCAAATGAAGCAATATTATTGACTTTGATGTACATGTAGGGATTTAATGTACCTATCATATCTGATGAACCCAACATTTACATGTTGTATGGCTTATGATAAATTTGGTGATTAATTCCAGTATACTTGGTTAATAAATTTTGTTATACCTCTGCTTGTGTAGAAATGTTCAGGCTGGGTGTACATTTGCAGTCAGAGCAGGGCTCGGGAAATATTGAAAAATGAATCGGTCTAGCCGATGACGTCATCACCAAACTACCCGGGAGCGCTGTTACAACGCGGGTGCCGGGAGACATAAAATCGAACTGCATTATAAGTGATCTCGCGGTATAACGATCTTCGCTGATTACCCCCTCCCACTAATTAAAAACCCCATGTTTACATGTTCGTAGCCAACCAGGTAGCCCTAACCAGGTAGATAGACATGTTTATTGCTTACCTGACACAATGAAAATCAGCGCTGAAGTAGCCATTTTGTCCCTATGTTCTTACTTATTGTGAAACATGAGCTTTGAAATGCAAGAATGAAAGTGAAAATAGTTTTGCCGGAAACGCATGATCGTCTTACTGCCGGGTCGCATGGGCCAATACTGCCGGGTCGCATGGGCCAATAAACCTTTGAGCGGGTAACCAACATTTTTATTCGAGTTTTATTCGAGTTAATTCCCTTGCCCGTGAAATTTGTGTTTTTCTTTTTTTTCAAAAAGGTACCTTCGGACGAATAAAAAAAAATACTTATTTGCGCGAGTACTGACGTCGCCTAAAACAATATCAAGCCTACAGATAATCAAATCAGGTTTAAGCTTTGTTGTTGCTTTTTATACGCCAGTTTTGAAAAAACGGACGTATTATGTCGTGGCGTTGTCCGTCCATCCGTCCGTCTGTCTGTCCGTCCGTCCGTAAACATTCTTGTGCGCGCCATAACTCAGTAACCATTTGGGATATCTTCATGAAATTTGGTAGGCATATGTATTAGGTTTCGGGAACGTGTCGCGTACAAGAATGGTTGCTCCCCCTTCCTTAGTTTCCAAGTTAAGCCCCTTTGATTAATTTTTTCCCTGCAAGTCTTATGCGCGCCATAACTAGATAACCGTTCGGGATATCTTCATGAAACTTCATAGCAATGTGTATGAAGTCCCAACGGTGTGTCGCGTTCAAAAATGGCTGCTCTACCTTTCTTCGTTTTAGAGTTAAGCCCTTTCATAAGTTCTTACAGGCTTTTTTGTGTATATTTATTGTCAGGGGAGAATAGTAGAGCAAAAAATGGTACATCTAGTATATTTAGGTTATCTCCCTTGTCCACTTTGACAAGCAACTTATACAACAGTATTTGATATGTTTTAAATTTCTAAATAATGTTGCAGTCATTATACCCCCGCTTTGAAAAAGTGGGGGTTATACAGGTTTACATCTGTCTGTCCGTCCTTCCGTCTGTCTGTCCGTCTGTCCTTCCGTCCCCTTTTAATCAAATTTTTCATCAAAGATTTCTTCACAACCATACAAGCTAGACTGGTCATATTTGGCATAAAGGTTGATGACGACATGTTGTACTGTGGGATTGAGAACCAGCCTTCTTCTGCTTATTCTTCCCTGTATTTGTCCAAGATTCTTTCTTTCCATACTTTGAATAATTTCCATACTTTTTCGTCAAAGATTTCTCCACAACCTTGCAAGCTAGAGTAGTCATATTTGGTATGCAGGTTAATGATTACTTACTGTATCGTGGGATTGAGAATCAGCCTTCTCCTCTTTTTCTTCCCTGTATTTGTCCGATTTTCTTTCTCTCTTTACTTTGAATGATGTAATTTTTTGTAACAGATTTCACAGCAACCATTCATATTTGGTATACATGGTAACAATGATTTCTCTCTCTCTCTATGCTTTTTGTTAACGAAAATAACACCATTTGATTTAAGCAGTTAAGAGGGGGTATAGTCAGATTCGCCAACAGTTCTTCTTAATTATAGAGTGGTTGCCTCTCTTTGTCTGCCTGTCTATCCTTTTGTAAACAATTTTGTTCACTCTGTAACTCCTTTAGGACATTGAAATGGGCGTATTATGCGCCGCTTGCAAAGCCTTTGTTTCGCATGTAAAAGTATTTTATAATGCTTTCTTTGGAAGTATACACGGCCTTTTTTCCCCAAGCGTCGGCCTATGTATTGTGTATACGCGGTGACCTGAGATTGGTGACATGTGACATGCGCTAATTATCGAAGTCTTCTGAAAACCACTGTTCACACCTTGGCAAGACAATCGGCGCTTTGATTATCTGTGATAACTTTTGACACGTTGTTGATTAAATTTATGTAAACAATCCAATTAACTTAAAATGCAATGTCGTAAACACCGATGAAAATAGCCGAAACATCCGCGACAAAAAATATCTGAAAGAATCGGAGAAAATTTCCTAGGTATTGGGGCAATATGGGACCGATTTTTGGGGGCTTTTGGCTGTTTCCAATCGGTCCCAATTTCTGAATTTTGGTCTGGGACCAAAAGAAATCCGGTTTTCCCGAGCCCTGAGTCAGAGCTGCTATTTGAAAGTACATGTATTCCAGCACTGTATCATAGTTACCAGCAATATTGGAAAACATTAAGGTGTATGGGCATACTGCCATGCTTTTTGTCACCCGACGTAGGCGGAGGGGGACTATAGAAATGACCCTCGTCCGTCCGTGTGTGCGTCCGTCCGTCCGTCCGTCCTTCCGTCCGTCCTTCCGTCCGTCCGTCCGTCCGAAATCTTGTCCCCGCAACTCCTCCTACGTCTTTCATCGGATTGATTTGAAATTTTACAGATTGTATTCTTATGATATGAAGATGTGCATGTGGTTTTTTATTTTTGTTTCGGCCATTTTTGATGGAGTTACAGCCCTTGCTGACTCAGACCTTCAGAAATCTTGTCCCCGCAACTCCTCCTACATCTTTCATCGGATTGATTTGAAACTTTACAGATTTTATTCTTACGATATGAAGATGTGCATGTGGTTTTTTATTTTTGTTTTGGCTATTTTTAATGGAGTTACGGCCCTTGCTGACTTAGACCTTATCCCCGCAACTCCTGCAACATCATGTATCAGATTGGCTTGAAATTGTGCAGAATGTTTCATCATGATCTGAAGATGTGCATGTGATTTTGAAATTTTAATTGTACTTTTTTTTACAAAGTTATGGCCCTTTGTCGTTTTTTGGCATTTTTCCAACTTTTGAACCGTTTGACCGAGAGAGCTGAAATTTGGTATGCTATTAGCATTTGGTAAATTGATTATTCTGATTATTGTTAGGATGTGCTAAATTATAAGTGACAGAGTTATTCCCCTTTCATAGATAATAGACATTCACTTAAAGGTAAAGGGATAACTCCAAACTGTTCATATTAATGGGCTGAATTTTCATAAATGCATTGTTCATTTTCCATCAGATTCTTATAAGCAGGATTATGGCTCTTGTTATTTTGTTACTGGGTATACAGTCTTGATGTTTTGGTGATTTTGTAAGGGCCTATAGTTTCAGTAACCTGATTTTACATATATATGCCCCGTTCTGAACTTAAGTATTTTATAAAGAGGCCCAGTAATTGGGTATATGTCTTTGCTTTTGTTCAGTTATCATTTGCTTACCAGGTTCTGTAATACACATATTTTCTGTTTTTGGCCATACAGTTACTCTGAATTGGAATAAAGGGCTGAAGTTTATGACACATTTCAAACGTCGGGTGACACTTGGCCGATGGCCTTTTATTTTTTGTCACAAGGAGACAACTTCTTTGACCTCCTGTTTGCTTCTTTGGACGACAAAACTATTCTAGAAAGATGTCTACGCTTAAAGAAAAAAAATTGCTCTTAGTGGAGCAAATTACTTCCTCCAGGATTGGACCCCTTCGAAAAGGGAGGCAGAAATGAAATTTGCAGAATTGCTTCCCCCTTTAATACGCCTGTTCACCTTAATTTCTCCTTGCAGCTTTATTGACATCCAGTAAATTAAAGAATCATGGAGCTGACTCAACAAACCCACTCTTCCAAAGATCTACATCCTGTAAGTTTTCTTAGCTCCTTGTATATAACAGAACTACCAATAAACAGAGCTCTAGATGAGTAGTTGGTGATAATTAGGAATAATTTTTGCTAATTCTGCATAAAAACATATGTTATGATCCCTCATCTGAACCGTCTCAACGAGACGGTTCAGATGATGGGTCGCAACATATGGTTTCATTGAGAAATAAAAAAAATTATCCCTCAATTATCATTATCTAGAGCTCTGGATACCCTTTGGTTTAGATGATATTTCTGAAGTAATTCAGGTTCAGTAGCTCAGTGGATTAAATGTTGGCCTGCTAAGCTGGAAATCCAGGTTCAAATCCCGCTGTAAGGGGATTTTTTTTTCAACCATAAACAGGGTTTCGTTGCCCCTTAGCTTCAATTATCAACAGTTTATTAGCTCGATATGCCTGAAATACTCTTGGAAGTGCCGTAAAACCATAAGTCATCCATTTATCTATCTGAAATAATTATTTTCTATCTGCTCTGTCTAAACACATGTAGTGGCCCCTCTTTAGGACTGGGTCAAAACAAGTTTGTTTATGGAGGTGCAAGACAAACTAGAACAGAATTTCCATCTGCCTTAAAATATGTTCTGGTCTGCAGTAGGATGTTTGCTGTGGTGGTCTTGAAGGGCCACAGAATATATCTTTGTTGACAAATAAGATAAAAGAGCAAACATGTTTGAGTGAAAAAGAAAGAGCTGCAACACGACAAAACCAACAAAGTGGCATCTGCGCTACACAAAGACTCAGATCAGCCTGGGCATCTGTCCAGTCTGATAAGAGTCTTCACTGTTGGCATGGAGGTAGCTTAGACCCTTAAAAAGCCTTTAAGTGCATAGCCATTAAAGACTTATCAGACTTGGCAGATGCCCAGGCTGATCTGAGTCTTTGTATGGTGCACATGCCACTTTGTTGGTTTTGTCGTGTTGTAGCTCAATTATAGTTAGTACCAAATTCCAGTGTAACAGTTCAAGTCTGTCATAGCTGTTTCAAAATTGCCTGAAATGAATTGTGCCACATTACAAATTTAGACAAATGAGCCGCAACATGACAAAACCAACAAAGTGGCTTGTGTGCCCAGCTAAGACTCCGATCAGCCTGGGCAGCCACCCAGCCTGATCAGTCTTCACTGTGTGCTTACAGGGTAGCTAAGGGTCGAAGCTTGCTCCATGTGGACAGCAAAGACTCTGATTAGTCTGGGCGGATGCCCAAGGTGTTCTGAGTCTTTGTTGGTTTGTCATGCCGCGACTCAAATTCATTGTTCAGAAAGGGTGTGTGATAAAAATCACACACAGAACGTGCAAACATTTTCAGACTATGAACCCAGCACGATAGCTCATTACATGTTCTTTGTGAGTCAGCTCAACTGGATCTGCACTGTTTGGCAAAGATATATTAATTTGGCTTTTTGGTCTTACATAAATGGCATTGCAAATTTTTATATTGAAATGTCCAAACTTTTGTTTGCTTAAACTTCAGGATACATGTATGTCTCATTTTTCTCAAGACATGGAGTCTCATTTGGATCCTCTTGGTGAAATAACTGGAAAAAATGGAAGAAAATGTGGAAATAAGATAAATGAGTAGATGAAATATATTTCAGTTCCCAGTGAGTTCAAGGAGGGCACCAGTGGACTTTCAGATATACCTCTGCCAAAGAAGCTGAGAACGAGTGAAGAACAGACAAAGAAGGTTGAAGATGAAGAGAAAGAGGAAGAAGAATGGTGTGAAGTAAGGTTGACTTTTGTCTAAACGTAAAGATACTCAATAGCGGACCTCCTGGAGGTCAAGTGATGCCCACTGTGCTTTAATAGTATTTATTATCTCAGTGTGAAAATAATGAGTAATAAGGTTTTTGGGTATACCTCCATGTTTTTCTACCAATTTTGCAAAGGGAAACAACTTTTGTGACTTTTCCATGGGTGACATAGTCCTTCCAAAATGCTGTTCTGCTCATTAAAGAGCAGATCAGCTCAGGGAAACTTGAAGAGGACTGCAAAAAGTCAAGGAATGAGAAAGTTAATGGCAATTGCAGTCATCAGAAAATGTACGTATGAGCTGTGACAAGAGAAAACCAACAAAGTGGTTGTGCGCCCAGTGCAGACTCAGATCAGCCTGGGCACCTGCCCAGTCTGACAAGACTCTTCTGTCTCTGCATGGAGGTAGCTTAGACACTTAGCTACCCTTTAAGTGCTTAGCAAAGAGTCTGATCGGACTAGGCAAATGCCCAGGTTTATCTGAGTCTGCACTGGGCGCACAACCACTTTGTTGGTTTTCTCGCGTCGTGGCTCATATGTGTTCTTCTCAAGGAAAAGATTAACTCTCAAGAAAGATAATCAATACACAAAAGTATTTATCTCTGCCACTTTTGGGATCATCTCCAGGGGGAGCAAATTCTTTTCTATTAGAGAAATACCCAGGTTTCAAGTGATACCTTTAGCACTGTTAAAAGTACATTGGATTTGTTAAAGGGTATGGGAATTGGAAAAAAGTCATGGAAAAATCAGGAAAAGTCGGAGAATTTGGATTGAAGGATGAGTGTCTGTGCTTTAGAAGTGCTTTGGTGAGGCTGTTGTAATAAACGCCTGGGTATAGAGTTGTGTAGCAAAAATGTTATTTCAAAATACTTGTCAAAGACAATATCCTTGTTTATTGGGTGCCATAGTCCTGTTATGCATGAGTTTAGTAAATTTGATGTTTTAGCAAAGGAAATACGCTGTCTCACAAAGGTTATGACAGAACAGGGTGTGTTTCATAGTAGAGAATAAATGTCTTTAATGCTTACGTAATCTGAAGCTCTGAGGTTTTCTTATTGATAATTTTTCATCTATGCCTAAATATTGGTTTTATTTAGGTGACAACAAAGAAAAAGAAGCAGAAAGAGTTAAAGCGGTACTCGGCTCCCTATGTGAACTCTGCACCAGTTCAGTCACAAGCTGAGAAACAACAGAAGCAGAGTAACTTCGAGAGGCTCATTGATAAAATACTAGAAAAATGTGCTACAGCTAGCAGGTAGTACAATGTTTTAGTCCTACATGTATTTCAAACACACAAAAAAAAATCATTTGTGATCTTAAAGTGCTCAATTGCTTTTAACCCTTAAAGCGCCAAAAATGAAAAATTGGTGAATTTGCAAATAGTGTAGATCCAGATGAGGTGGCTCATCATGAGACACCTCTTGTGGATCTACACTGTTTGCCCTATAGTCTTGGAATTCTCAATATGATATAGCATAGACAAAACATTTTCTGAAATTCCTGCAGACGTAAATTTTGTCATCTGCTTTTTGGCGCATTAAGGTTTAAAACAGAAAGAGCATTAACAGATACTACATTGAAATTTTTGTCGCTCTGTGCCTATCTCAGTTACTAAGTAGGTTACTAACCAATGATCTTGCAATCCTTGCATATTCCATGACTAAGTGATTGATGTTTCATGAAAAGGTACCTTACATCATATGCAAACAATGCAGACTCAGAGTAGCCTGCACATCTGCATGTATAAAGCTCACATATATGAGCCGCAACACGAAAAAACCAACAAAGTGGTTTTGCACCCAGTGCAGACTCAGATCAGCCTGAGCATCCGCCCAGTCCTATCAGACTCTTCACTAAGTGCTTAAAGGGTATCTAAGGGTCTAAGCTAGCTCCCTGCGGACAGCGAAGACTCTGATCAGACTGGGCGGATACCCAGGCTGATCTGAGTCTGCACTGGGCGCACAACCACTTTGTTGGTTTTGTCATGTCGCGGCTCATATAATCTGTGAATCCAGGGGAATCTAAAAGTCAAAAACTTGGATCAGTTTGCACAGATGTGCAGGCTGATTTGAGAATTCTCTGTATGGACATGGCTATAGGTGCTTTTTCACAGAACACCAATCAGGTAATTTCTGATAACTGGTCTTGTTACAGTTTTGGGTCTTATTTTCATTTATAAATGTATGTTGAATTTGGCTAGGAGAATCTTTTACGGACTAAGTAAAATTGAACGCATAGAGAGGACTATATTCAGGTATGCTTTAAAAAAATAGGTACAGTACATTTGGCCATAACTGCAAAGCAGCAAAATTTCATATGGGCCTAACCTGCTGTTCAGGCTAATCAGCTTTCATTTCTTAGGAGTCAGGTGTTTTTGGTGACACGAACAGAAGATACTGTTATCAGATTGTGCAGGTGTGCAGGTTGGTCTGAGTCTTCTCTATTCCCACATTCTTGCATTTTCTAGTGGTATGGTTCATTTATTTTCAAGAAACCGTTATGTAGAGGATTCATGACTACGAAAACTTTCTTTTCCAGATCAGAAGCTATAGACTCAGTCACCAAACTAAGGGAGCAAAGAGGAGGTAACTTAAAGAACATAGGCTTACATGAGATTGTCAATCAAGCCTCCAGCATCATACAGCAACATGCCAGACCAGCAAAGGGCAGCAACCCACATGTGAGTCACCTGTCTTTTAAAATTTCCATAGAATATTATAGGAAACCAGAATTGATTTGGTAGGAAGTGATGTCATGGAGTTAAGAAGTGATGTCATGGAGTTAACAAGTGATGTCATGGAAGCTGGTTTCATTACATGCCTCTAAGACTTCAAAATAGGAGTTTAAGGTGTATTGGTATATCAATGTTTTTCTGGCATTTTTACAAAGGGAAGATAACTTTTTAGGATTTCCTGTTCACTTCCCTGAACAACAAAACCTTTCTAAAATGGGGTCAACTCTTAAAGGACAGAATTTGCTCCTAGAGGGGCAAATTCTGTCCTTTAGGAGTTAACCTCCATTGAGGAGTGAGGCAAAATTGAAAATGACAGATTTGCTTCCCCTGAAACTGTACCAGTTCACCTTAAATTGATACGTTGAACTCTGACCAGAATGCTCTTAAGGAGCAAGTGTATAAAAATACTGTAAAGCCTGATAGTCATTTGACCTGTTTTCTGTGCTTAAAAAAGAATCAATGATAAAAGGCTGAAAAAAAACAAACTTGTTAATGATAAGGAATCATATGAAATTAGCAAACCAAAAAAAAGTGGTCCAATTTGTTGGAGTCCCTTGAGATATGTGTGTTGCTTTATTTCAGTTTTAATGCATGAACTGTATGTTTAAGGTTTACAGGTGTTGCCTTTGTTGCAGATACCAGGATTGTGGCCGTCACAGAGAAGTAGTACCCCACCGAAGTTGATGAGCCTGCCTATTGTTCACCCGCATATGAACCCATCCTCTTTGGGCTCATCCATGGTAAATTGTTTCTTCAATTTCTTTTGACCCAATTCATACCCAGGTTTCAAAAGTTGAAATTTTCATTTAAAAAAATCTAAAAAAAATATCATTGGGACTCCTATAATTACCATAATTGTCTTGAAATGGAACAGTTTGGTTCTACATTATAATGGTAGCTTGATCTGGCATACTGTATCACGTCGAGTTGATGAGCTCATACCATTGGATCACCCGAGACGCTTGCGTCTCGGGTTATTCGATGGTATGAGCTCATCTACGAGACATGATGCAGTATGCCAGATCAAGTTACTTTTATAATAATTTGTTTATTATTATATACCTTAGGGAACAGCCAACCATTCATACTTGCCAGAGCTAATGCATCAACCCAGATTCGAGCCTGCGTGGCAGGTATGTAGCTAGTCGTGAGACAAACGCTGCTGACTGAGCAATAGAAGCATGCCATTTTTACGTGTTTGTTGACGTTATGTCACTAGTCCCGTATCTCTGGTTCCCGTTTCTAGGATGCATGTTAAACAATGAAGTGCCTGAAGCTGGAACTCAGACATAGCATCGTTTTAAGGGGTAGTGATACGGATTCAGAAAACATCAGTTTAATACGGCATTCTGTATCAGATGGCTAGAAAACAGGCTGTTCAAAGGGCATATCATTGATAGGTACCGTATACATGGTAATTTTCACGGTGTTCCATTTTTCGCTGTATTTTGCGGTCACTTAGAAACTGCGAATATTAAAATCGCGAATGATTTCCTGTTTCTTACAAAGTGTCTTCTGTAGACACAGTGTTCACATATCTTGTTTGTGTTTGCTTCGGAAGTTGCTGGTTCTTTTCACTTGAGCCAGTTCTTTCATTGACCTGCGGCGGCCCTGCCGCAGGTTAATGAAAGAACTGAGTCAAGTGAAAAAGAAATAGTTTTGCTTTTCGAGCATGTTGCTAACCGCGAAAATTAAAAATCGCGAAAGTTAATATTTATGTTTTTGACCCTTAACTGCGAAAATTTGAACCCGCGAAAATTACCGCGTATACGGTATGTAATAAAGTGCAGTAATGCATCCAGGAGATGCAGATGGAATGACAAACTGTGTAGACACCTGATCAACCAGTTTGCTTTTCAGAGGTTTACATCTCAGAAATTGCTTTCAAATGACAAACATTGATAGCTGTTTCTGTGCCATACAATCTACAAATTGTATCCATAAACCTTGTAGGGAGACCACATGATCATAGAGGTATTCTTCTCATGCCGGACTATGCTCTCAGGAAGGACTTTGCTCTCTTCAATACATTGTACTCACTAGCAAGAGCAAATTCTTGTGTAGCTGCTTTCAAAAAAGGCTTCACTAGTCAGGGAAGCCAGTATGATTCTGCTAATTTTCTCTTGCGATAAATGCGAGCAAACCCATGGCAGTGTATTCCGAGACATAAACATTGCCAAAAAAGGGCAGCTGGTATAGTTTATATACTAAATCTAAATGATTCTAATGTTTAGAACATTTCCTAAAATTAATGTAGCCTATGTCAGTAAACATTGACAACCCAAATCAGATTGCTTAGGATGTGTACTGTTTGCCACCAGTACCTGGGGCCATATTTATAAAACGATTTAAGTGGTTGCTATGCTGTTGCTAAGGCTAAATTTCTTTGAAGGAGATACCTACAACTATCTTACCCTACAATCTTTGTCAGACTGTTCCTCCAGAGCAAATTTCATAGTTGTAGGAAATCTCCTTTATAGAAATTAAGCCTTAGCAACAGCATAGCAACAACTTAAGTGCTGTTATAAGTACAGCCCCTTTTCTGCAAGTATAAGTCTGGATTAAATGGTTTGTAAAGTCTGTTGAAGTATCAGAATATTCAGGATTAACCCTATTGCACTCAGAACGGCCAAAACTCGCAAGAGTTTTGGCCGTTCTGAGTGCAATAGGGTTAAAGAATGGTATAGAGACTCAAAAAATGCAACAGAAAATGATCAAAAATTTACTTTATTTATTAAAACCATTCCCAAGTAAGCATTTGGAACATATAGTTAGTTGGGTGGTATCCTTCTTGTGAGTCCTGCAGGTAGCAGCCGGGTAGGGGTGAGGAGTCCATCAGTTTAGGGGAGGGGTTCACATAGCCCCCCATCCAGGAAAAGGTACAGGATGGGGGCTGAATAGTTAGAGCTGAGGTATAGAAGGTTACTGTAACTTTCTGAAACAAAACAAAAAAGTTAATTAGAAATGAGCACCTTGATCAGGATCTGTTTGTCACCATAACCTAAGTGATGCTGTTGTAAAGCATTTCACAACAATGGATAAACATTGGGGAAAAATGCAATGAAAACTCTGCAAATACACTCAGTGCAGAGTAAAACATCATATCAGACCTATTTCCAATATCGACTGTCATGCACTCACCATAAGACATTACCTTTCAACTGCTTTATACAAACCCATCTTTTCTTGTCTATTACTTAATTGTAGTGAGGCTTTTAGCTACATGCTTCTGTTAACTTCACTAAGGATACCATTTTACTAACAATATTTGACATGTATCACCTTTATACTAAATCAGTTTATTTAGATTGTAAGATAATTGCAATAAACCGTTGAGTCGAATGGGTATACTTTCATGGGGAGTAACTCTGTTATTTTCTCTTTTTTTGCCTCCCTTCTGAGGTTAACTGTGAAAAGAAAATTAATTCCATGGAACAAACTATTTTCTTTAAGAGTAGATGAAAGGGATTTAGGAAGCAAACAGGAAGTCACAAAAGTTGTTTCCCTATGTAAACACAACAGAAAAACCTGGGGGTGTACCATACATACTAAGTTAATTTGTCTCTGCTAAGGGTATAATGGGACTTGAATCCTGTTTTGGTTTTATCTTAACATATAATTGTTGCAAGTCCCTTAGTTTTTCCTACAAGATTTTTGAGAGTCTTGTGATACTGTTGTTAAAGTGACATCAGTGATTAACAGATACAATACTTGAAAATTATGTCCAACAGTGAGTAAGAGAACACTAATTTACCAGCTTGGGGAGCAGTTAGGAATGGGTTGACACTATTTGCAGAACAACGCTAGTTAAAGGCTAAATAAAAGCGTTTTCAAGTGTACTTACTGAACTCAAACACAGAAAAAATGTAACATACCAAATCATTTGTTGATCCAGCAGCCTGTATGACAGTATATGTCAGTGGTCCATGGTCACATTTCCCTACATACACAACAGGGGAGCTGGAGTAGTTTCCCCCTGGCTTTAGGAATGGAGTTGACACTGTAGCATTGCAATGACTGAAAGAAAACCATACCTTGAAAATATGAGAATATAAATAAATGGAAAGAAAAGAAAAGACTGAGATGAAAAATTATTTTTCCAGTCCAAGCTGTGGGTTTGTATTTTTAGGAATTTGTTGACAGCCAGATATTTTTCAAGGTTTTTAGAGCTTCAGTTATATGATCTTTTTTTATTGAAAATCTGAATACAGTTTTCCTGTTGCTCCACAAATTATGTGTTATGTCCCAATATTAGAGCACCCCTTGAGGCCATAACCTATAGGTTTTAGGGATAAATAAACACAAGTTACGATTATATAATTAACCTTCTGTAGCTTTAAGAGTTAAATAACTTTTTTAAGATATTTTCAAAGATATTTTGAAAGTCTCTACTATTTTAAATTGTGGTCCCCTCTTTAAAACTGCATCAGTTAAGGCGCTACAACTCTGTCTTATGCTTATGGAGAATAGAAGAAAAAAAAAACTGTCACAGAAGTATGTTTAATACAAAATTTCCCTTATCTAGCATGTAATAGTGATGTCAAGATTTAAGTTGATGAAAGCTGTAGGTTGGAGATAAAAATTGAAAAGAAACTTTAAAAATCCTGCTTACTTCCATGGTTCTCCTACAGAAACAAGAAACTTGGCTCTAATATTTGTCACATTGGTGTATCCATTTCTGCTGTCATTTTCAATGGAAAGAGTGTAAACTTCCACTGTAAAAATAAGACAAATAAATAAACTATGAAGCAACATAAACTGACTGAACATTCTGACTTTTCATTTTCATAGAGTTATCTAGCATGACCTGAAATGCTAGCTTATCAGTGCACAGGGAACTATTAAAGTGACTTTCTCCAATGAATTTTTAGCTGATATGAAGGTGGAGCTCACGAAATTGGAAATTCAGGTAGATGTGTAGTATATGTATAGATAATTCATTCATGTATCTCCTATTCTGTACCATATAATTTGCATTCTAATGCACTTACGTAGGTAACACGACGTCTGATTGGATAACGTCAAAAATTTGCGACAGTATATTCAACGATATACTGTCTCAAACTCGACGTCATTATAAAACGTCGCTTCTCATTGGCTGACATTTGGTTTTATGCTGCTGAAAGCACTTGCAATGGGTACAAAGAAGTACACTTTGAAAGGTGAAAATGTAAAAAATTGCATTAGAATGGGGATAACTATATTCAAAATTGTCATTTGGTGAGGTAAATCGTCGGTTTTATGGTCGCAAATTTCGTTTTACGGCTCCGCTGGCGCGTCGCCGTAAAAAAAAAATTTCCGACCATAAAACCAACGATTTTCTCCCCAAATGACAATTTTAATACAGTTATCCCCTAATTTGCAAAACCTGTCTGTACAGACAAATTGATCATTTCAGTCCAGCCTGTATCAACATGCACTATTTGCATATCAGGCAAATGGGTACATTTACAGGGAATAAACTCCACTATTTCCTTTTTAGCCTCCCTTCTCATTGGGGGTCATTCTTTCCTTTATGAATAGACCCCTATTTAGAAAAGACATCATTCTCTAGGGAAAACAGACAGGAAGTCTCAGAAGCTGTTCCCTTTTGTAAAACTGGCAGAAAAACATTTAGCAGTGTGCCCATAGACCTTGAGACGACTTTGTAGCATGCCTGATAGTTTTATCTCAAAGCAATGAAGAAAATATTTTGGCATTGAAAAGAAAATTTCAGGGTAAAGGTTTCCCATAGCCTTGTAGCCGTAGGGTCAGTGGGGGTTAGAGGCCCACTGTGTCATTGGCACAGCGTATGAAAAGCAGAACCCATCCCTCTCCTTTCGCTGCCTTATCCGTCCCTGATGCGAAACAGGTACCCATTTGCTGCTGGGTTGACAGAGTTTTCCAGTCGTCAGATGGCGAAACTTGGGCGAGATCTCACGACCTTCCGGTGACTTTCTGAAAAGAAAAGTAACTACTTGATAATTAGCTAGTCTGCATTTGTCTTTTTAGCTCACCTGAGCCGAAGGCTCAGAGGTGAGCTTATAGGATGGGAGTCGAGCCGTCGTCCGTCCGTCCGTGGGTGGGTGCGTGCGTCAACACTTTCAAACATAAATATCTCAGAGACCAGTGGGCCGGTCGCAATCAAATTTTATCTGAAGCATCATTTGGGTGGGGGAAAGGCTGCATTAGGTTTTGGTGCCGATCAGCTCAGAACTCTGGTTTCCATGGCAACAGATAGCCCCCATAGGGTTATAATGGGGAAAACGGCGTCATCACGTTTTCTCGACTGTTTTTGATTAGATCCTTATCATACTTGCAGGTAATGATGACATACACAAGAGCTTGGATGAGTTCGAAATTTGGTCGGATTCGAGCACAGACTACGGAGTTAGCTGCCCTTGAGTGTTTGAAAAAAATCCCGTAGGGTTATAATGGGGAAAATGGCGTCATCACGTTTTCTCAACTGTTTTTGCTTAGATCCTTATCATACTTGCAGGTAATGATGACATACATAAGAGCTTGGATGAGTTCGAAATTTGGCCGGATTTGAGCACAGACTCCGGAGTTAGCTGCCCTTGAGCGTTTGAAAAAAATCCCATAGTGTTATAATGGAGAAAACGACGTCATCACATATTTTTAGAAAAACTTTGTCATCGCTCTATTGCCTACATTTCTCAACGGATTTTAAAATAACTTCACACAAATGTAGGGCATTACAATAGCTCGAGCAAGTTTGACTTTCAGGATGCTGCGCCCAAGGTCAAGGTCACTGTGGCTATTTTTAGAAAAACTTTGTCAGCGCTCTAGCACCTACATTTCTCAGCAGATTTTAAAATAACTTCACACAAATGTAGGGCATAACAATATTTCAAGCAAGTTTGACTTTCAGGGTGCTGCGCCCAAGGTCAAGGTCACTGTGGCTATTTTTAGAAAAACTTTGTCAGCGCTCTAGCACCTACATTTCTCCATGGATTTTAAAATAACTTCACACAAATGTAGGGCATGACAATATCTCGAGCAAGTTTGACTTTCAGGGTGCTGCACCCAAGGTCAAGGTCACTGTGGCTATTTTTAGAAAAACTTGGTCATCGCTCTAGCGCCTACATTTCTCAACGGATTTTAAATCAACTTCACACAAATGTAGGGCATGACAATATCTCAAACAAGTTTGACTTCCAGGGTGCTGCGCCCAAGGTCAAGGTCACTGTGGCTAATTTTAGAAAAACTTTGTCAGCGCTCTAGCACCTACATTTCTCAATGGATTTTAAAATAAATTCACACAAATGTAGGGCATGACAATATCTGGAGCAAGTTCGACTTTCAGGGTGCTGTGCCCAAGGTCAAGGTCACTGTGGCTATTTTTAGAAAAACTTTGTCATCGCCCTAGCACCTTCATTTCTCCATGGATTTTGAAATAACTTGACACAAATGTAGGGTATGACAATATCTCAAGCAAGTTCGACTTTCAGGATGCTGTGGCCAAGGTCAAGGTCACTGTGGCTATTTTTAGAAAAGCTTTGTCATCGCTGTAGTACCTACATTTCTCAACGGATTTTAAAATAAATTCACACAAATGTAGGGCATGACAATATCTCGAGCAAGTTTGACTTTCAGGGTGCTGCAATCAAGGTTTTTGATTAGATCCTTATCATACTTGCAGGTAATGATGACATACATAAGAGCTTGGATGGCAGGATTCGAGCACAGACTACGGAGTTAGCTGCCCTTGAGCGTTTGAAAAAAAATCCAATAGTCTTATGATGGAGAAAACAACGTCATCACATTTTCATTTTTAATCGGATCCTCTTCATACTTGCAGGTAATGAGGATATGCATAAAAACTTGGATTAGTTAGCATTTCGGCTAGATCCCACCACTGACAATGGAGTACCTGCCCTGAGCATCCAAAAAATCAGTGTCGCCACTTTTTCTTGGTTTCTACTGATCCGATCCTTTTCAAACTTGCAGGTAATGAGGAAATGTATAATATCTTAAACAAGTTCAAATTTTGGCCAGATCAGGCCAACCACTACGAAGTTAGCTGCCCTTGACAGCTCTGTCTATTGTGCTCTTGATCGGATACTTTTTAAACTTGCATATATTAAATGAGGGCATACATAATGTTTTGGATGAGTTTAATTTTCATCCTGATTGGACCACTGACTGTGGAGTTAGCTGCCCTTGAGCATCTTAAATATCCCTATAGGTTTACAATGTCTCTCAGGTGAGCATTTGTTGCCCTTTGGGCTACTTGTTTCAGATTCCCCGAGATGATGAGGAGATATGTGTGATTTGTCATGACCCACTGAGTTATGAGGAGACCAAGGCTCTGGATTGCAAACACGTGTTTCACTCTAATGTAAGTACAGTCCACCCAGTTTATAATAGCATTCATTACAATAGCAAAATTCCTCATAACATTTTAATGCTTAGCAATCAAACAATCAAAACATGTTTTCTTGTCTGTATCATTGTATTCATTTCATGACATGGGTCACATGACTTCCACATATGGAGGTCACATAATAATTTCACTGAAAATGATTTAGAGAAAAAATTCATACAAGAGACTAGAGTTTGCTGTGTTGTCTAGTTGCTTGACTGGATACCTATATGATTGCTACAAATTTAGCTCTTGAATTGAATCTTGTTTGCAGAAAATCAAAATCTGATACCTGAAAACATTTTATGTTTTTCAGGATATAAAATCCAACACTCAGCAATCTGGGTAAAACTATCCTCTTCAAAAGTAAATTTCCTCCTGTATTATAGGGTCTTCTCTGATAGAGTGAACTTCACGTCATATGGGTCTGATAAGTTCTCAAGCTGGCTTAACTCTTCTGAACAACTGAAGTCACATAATACTCGCTGAAGGTTAAAATACTGTCCATTTTTAGCTCGCCTGAACGAAAGTTCAGGAAGAGCTATTGTTGTCACCACAGCGTCGGCGTCCATGTACGCGTCGGCGTTCGGATTGGATGTTTTGGTTAAAGTCTTTTAAAGACCTATATTTTAACCCATGGATGGGCAAGGCACTGCAGGCGAGCTATCCTGTACGCGGACAGGTCTTGTTATTTAAGAGAGAACATAATCATTTTATTGGCTTATTTTCCAGTGCATCAACCAGTGGGTGTATGGCCGCGAGAGGACTTGTCCAACATGTAGACAGCATGCCTTATTCCCAGAGGAATTTCCGAGATTAGGAAAATGAAGTTGTTAAAGCGGATTGCAGCCTGTTTCTTTGATTATCTGACAAACATTTGGGAGAGTGATGGCCCTAAAACAGTTTAAGCTTAGGGGAGAAAACTCCAGATAAAGGGGAATTATAAGAATTCATACAGTCAACTCTTGATATCTCAAAGTTGAAGTTCATCCCAAACTACTGATATTTCAAAAAGTAAATTTTCTGGTCCCAGAAAATTTGCTTTGAGATATCAGTAGTTTGAGATAACAGTAGAAGAAATGTAAATGAAAATAGGAAATGTGTCAGAACAACACATGCATATTCTTTGATATAAAAGGGCACTTAAGACATCAGTGTTCGAGATAACGAGAGCTGACTGTATATGATAATTCTGTGAAAAGTTAAAACATACTGTGGCTCTGCATTAGAATTACCTCACCAAGCAAAGTAGTATGGGTACACTTTGATTGTTTTTCTACCATTTTACAAGGGGAAATCACTTGTGGCTTCCTGTTTGCTTTCCAATCAAACTTGGGTCTACTCTTAAAGGAAAGAATTTGCCCCCTTAGGAGCAAATTCTTTCCTTTAAGTGTTGACCCCAATTAAGAAGGGAAGCAAAAATTTAAAATGGCAGTTACTTCCCTTGAAAGTGTATTCATACACCATAAGGGCAACATTTTTTTTTCATGGAGATTCAAAAATTTTATATGATATACTTCCCTTACATGGATAGCATGTTATTGTTTGCAAAATAAATGGGTTCAGTTAAGAAGAATTGATATTGTTAGAGTTTTATGTTTAATTTCAGTCATTTGCATCGCAAGAGATTTCAATTTGTGATAAGATTCACAGGAATGGAAACAAGTGAAATTATTGGAGAATAGGCAGCCAAATTATTTTCATATATGTTTGTTTCTTTTCAACCATCTTTTTTATGAAGGGCATTATTATTAAAGTCTTTTTATTGCTTTCAGATTATAGGAAACTGTGTTATTGAGGATAACAATGAAATAGTGCTGATATATAAATTTCAAACTAGTCTTAGTTTAAACAGGGTTGTAAATATTGTACAGGTTATTATAACATTTACCTTATGTTGAAAAACTGAAACAAAAAATATTGTTTTCTGGATATTTTTGCACTATAGAAAAGAGCTAGATACTTAATATTTATTTTTTTACCAAGCCTGCTTGTGAGCGAGACTTAAGCGCCTGTTTGGTGTTAATGCAGCATGCATCTGGTCTGTGAAAAAGGGCTGGCATGTTTCAGGTTCCATTGATGCCAGATACTTACTGGAAGCAACTGTTTTATTTTTCTCCTTCCTTCTAATGCATGATATCACCTCAGGTCATCTGCCAAGAAACTATACTTAGTAAAAGAATTGTAAGACATTTTAAAAAGTCCATGATTATTTTTCCTTTAACAATATATTTACAAATTTCAGTATGCATGCATTTAATAGTACTGGAAATTTAGAATTGAACAGCATGCCTAATTAAGTCATGCTTAAATCGTTACAGTACAGTGCTGCTCTAAATGTCATAAAACCCACAGCGTAAGTTCACAAACTTGCATACTAATCGCTGTATTGTTGTTAATACTGGCTGTAAGGAGTTGGATGGTTTACCATAAGAAGGCTGTCATGCCCCTACAAAGTTAATAACACAATGAAAGCATTAGAGTTTTTGGGTCCACCTGCATAATCTACATAATCCGGTGTGATTTCAAAGTTCATCAGTACATGCTTTGTTATATGAGTCGCGACACGAGAAAACCAACAATGTGGTTGTGCACCCAGCGCAGACTCAGATCAGCCTGGGCATTTGCCCAGTCTGATCAGAGTCTTCGCTGTCCGCATTGAGGTAGCTTAGACCCTTAGCTACCATTTAAGTGCTTAGGGAAGATTCTGATCAGACTGGGCGGATGCCCAGGCTGATCTAAGTCTGCGCTGGGCATACAACCTTATTGTTGGTTTTCTCGTGTCACAGCTCAATTATCATTACATACATTACATTGTTAAGTCCCAGTTAATACTCTGCAGTTCGCTATTGATAAGGCACCAATGAGCTTGACCTGCTGGTTGTGGCTGGTTTTGTTTTTGGTTGTTTGAAGTTTACGTTATTTTGTTTTTGATCTACAAACATGAAGCATTAAAGAAGCTCTCATGACTTGAAAAGCAGAATGCTAACTGGGCTCAGTTGTCGAATATTTTTTTGCAGAAAAGTGAGACCTTTGAAATTGCTAAAGCTCCTCAAGTACAAAAGCTCCACACATTTTTTTTAGCAAACAATTTGCATACAATACATTTGAAATGTTAATACAATACATTTGAAATGTTAACTGATGACACTGTTAGTTTCAAACAACCTAGCCCTGGTGTTCTTGTTAACTGTTAAGACTTTTCATCTGATGTAATCATAACTGCAGAGCAGCTAGTTTTCTTTATATGCCATTGTTTTCGTGGTATTTTGAAACAAAAATAAATTTTAGTTCTTTCAGTTTTCATACCACTGAAATTTTACCACTGCCAAAATAAGGCCAAAAATGAAAAGAAAATGCAGTATTTTCTTCCCTTAAATATTTGTGTTTAAAGTTTGCATTCTTGGAAAAATAAGTTGTGCTGTCTTTGGTTCAAACAGTTTCTACATAACAGTGCCCTAGATAAGAGGGAGTATTTGGTGATAATTAGAGATAATTTTTGTTAATTCTGGATAAAAACATATGTTGTGACCCCTCATCTGAACCGTCTCGATGAGACCAGATGAGGGGTCACAACAGATGGTTTCATTGAGAAATAAAGAAAATTATCCCTCAATTATCATCAAATACCCCTCTTATCTAGAGCTCTGCATAAGCAACATGATTTTGTTCTAATCCTATAAACTTGTATGCTGTAATATTTATGTCTGTTATAAAAAAGTGAAATAAATATGTTTAAACCAAACAGTACTCAGATTGGTACACAGTATATGTTGGCCTACAGAACAGCAGGTCTCAGAATTGTCTATGTTTTCAAACTGGTCTTGGTGGGCAGTTGTGGCTCATTTAGGCCTCTTGCAGGTCTCATTTTTCATGTTCCGAGTTAGTATTCAGTTCTAGTAATAATATGAGCCACGACAAGACAAAACCAGCAAAGTGGCATGAGTGCCCGGCGAAGACTCAGATCAGCTTGGGCATCTGCCCTGTCTGATCAGAGCCTTAGCTGTCCACAGGGAGCTAGCTTAGTCCCTAAGCTTCCCTTTGAGCGCAAAGCACAAGTCTGATCAGACTGGGCAGATACCCAGGCTGATCTGAGTCTTCGCTGGGCGCACATGCCACTTTGTTGGTTTTCTTGTGACGCGGCTCAATTATGTTTGTGTTGTGCCTAGTACCGTCTATGCGATAATTTTCGCGGGTTCAAATTTTCGTGGTTAAAGGTAAAAAACATAAGCATTATTTTTCGCGATTTCTAATTTTCATGATTAGCAACATGCGTGAAAAGCAAAACTACTATTTTTCACTTGAGCTAGTTTGTTCATTAACCTGCGGCAAGGCTGCCGCAGGTTAATGAAAGAACTGGCTCAAGTGGAAAGTACCAGCAATTACCGAAGCAAACAGAAACAAAATAGAGAAACACTGTGTCTACAGAAGATAATTCGTAAGAAACAGGAAATAATTTCGGGATTTTAATATTCGCGGTTTCTAAGTGACGGCGAAAAATGGAACACCACGAAAATTACCTTGTATATGGTATTGTTGGAACACCAAGAATATTACCTTGTATACGGTATTTGAGCTTGTTTTGATTAAAATAAATGAGTACCCTTTCAAGGGAAGCCATTTTTAGCTCGCCTGTACGAATGTACAGGAAGAGCTATTGCACTACCCCCAGCGGTGGCCGCGGCGTTAGCAAAATGTTATAGTTTTACGTTATAGTTTTTTAGGTGATGGGCAAGGTGCTGTCAGGCTAGCTATCCTGTCCCACTGACAGGTCTTGTTGTTTCTGCTTCCCTTCTTAATTTTGATCAGCTCTTAAAGGTTGTTGTTGTGTTGCTTTATGTCGACAATGAACAGCTATGGTGAAGTTGAGACGGTCAGTTAACCTGACCACACTATTCCTGGGCAGGCTTAGACCTCCTAAGCAGTTAACCAGTACTAAGTGCTCATACTTTAGCCAGTAACTGACAAATGTCTTTGAATCAGTGGAAGGAGAAACCGAAGTAAGTGGCCTGACCGGGTATCAAACCGGGGACCTCTGGCTCTTGAGTCAGACATGCATCTGACTGCGCCACATGGCCTGGCTTAGCTCTTAAAGGAAAGAATTTGCTCCACTAGGAACAAATTCTTTTCTTTAAGAGTAGACTGCATTTTAGAAGGGCATTATCATCCAGGAAAGTAAACAGGAAGTCAAAAGTTGTTCCCCTTTGTAAAAATGGCAAAAACATGGAGATGAACCTGTACACCTTAAGTCATCAACATTTACTAGTTACCCTATTTCACTGCAGCAAATTCATGTGTTTTGGGATCTCATCGTTTCTAAAGCTGTGTTTGTGAAATTACTGTAATTTATGAAGGAATAGAGAGAAGTGTAGATGATACTTTTCCACTAATTGTGTCATGAAAACTCGAGCCATGACACGAGAAACCCAATAAAATGGTTGTGCACCCAGCGCTGACTCAGATCAGCCTGGACATCAGCCCAGCCTGATCATAGTCTTCACTGTCCCGCATGGAGGTAGCTTATACCCTTAGTTACCCTTTACTTGCAAAGCGAACTCTGATCAGACTGGGCGGATGCCCAGGCTGATTTGAGTCTGCGCTTTGTGCATAGCCACCCCTTGTTGGTTTTTTCATGTTTGGGCTCAATTATGTGGAAGCTCTAGATTCTAAAGAAGGCACACCATGATTGTAGAGTGCCATAATAGAAAATATTGTAATTGTACAGACATCTGCCATGTTCTAATGTTCATCCTTTTCTCTTTCAATAAGATTTCACAAACATAAGTTCCAAAACAACGCATTTCTGCAAATTTTACAAAGAACTAAGGACTAATCCAGATAATGCAAAACCTCTAGTACTAATGTACATTAAATTTCCCAAAATTGTGTAATTATTCCACCCCAAAGATAAACACAATCAAAATGTCTATGTTATAGTATGATGTTTAAATTTGACACGACATTTATTGACAGTATACATGTATATTTTCTTCCAAAAATCTTATATGTTACGCAATTGAGAATTGACAAGTTTCAAAACCATATGTGTTCAAATAAAAAACAAAAATTCTACATGCATGAGTTGCTTTTATTTTATCCGAAACTCACATTTACACTGATATTATGTTCCTTGACATAGCTATTATATGAGCCACAACACGACAAAACAAAGTGCATGTGCACCACACAAAGACTCAGATCAGCCTGGGCATCCGCCCAGTCTGATCAGAGACTTTGCTGTGGGCTTAAAGGGTAGCTAAGGGTCTTAGCTACCTCCATGCCAACAGCGAAGACTGATCAGACAGCGGATGTCCAGGCTGATCTGAGTTATCGCTGGGCCACTTTATTGGTTTTTGTCATGTCGCAACTCAATTATAGTTATGCCTTGTCATGCAGATCTCTATGTATATGTGAACAGCAAACTCTGATCAGTCTCCACATCCATGCAGTCTGGCCACAGCCTTTGCTGCTTGCATACACCATGAATCTCCAGACACAAAATAATGGCTCTAGTTCGACAACCTTTTTCAACCAATTTCATCAGTTATTGTATTCTGAGAATTGTTGATAACAACTGAGTGTCCAGCACCACATCCAATATTTATCACATTTGATCCCACAGCCTCCACCTGCTGTGGTACAGGTACATTTGTCTCATCTCCGGTGCCACAAATACCATGTTCATTCCAGCCCCAGCTGAACAAACTTCCATCTTCTGAAATCAAAGAGTTTAGAGTCAAAGAGTATAGTTGGCAGAGCTCCAGATAAGAAGGGGCGGGGGGGGGGGGGGGGGGGGGGGGGGCACAAAATATGTTTTTATGGAGAAATATGGATACAGGTAATTATCCCTAAATTATCTCTGTTACCCCTTCTTATCTGGAGCACTGAGTTGGTATGCTTTCAATGGAAGCCACTCTTCCATTTTCTTAGAGTCATTAAATTGGAATCAACTGAAAAAAAATGCAAATTGTTTCCTTTAAAGATATACGCCCGATATGTTTCTATTAAATTTCAAATTTCTCACGAAAAATCGTATCAAAGACATAAAAATGATTTATAGTAAAAGTACTTTTATCTCACAAATTTATAAATTGTGCCAGTTACTGGAAGTAGGAGAATTTAAGAAAATATATAAAAATGCAGGAATAGCGGGTCGCCAGAAACGCCTTTTTATTCCTATGTGGGAGTCAATCAATTCATGACGATAAAATATTCGTGAATATTCAAGAAGGGTTCCCAATTATACATCGTCTCTGCCTCTGTACCAAAGACTTTTGGCTGAAGATTTTGTGCACAATTCTTAATTGTGTTGCATACAACTAATCCATTTCATTCTTTTGTGGTTATTTCATAATGAAATACGATGGAGTATACTTTTAAGAGCAGACTTCATTTTGGAAGTGTTTTTTCATCCAATTAAGCAAACAGGAAGTCAAAAAAGTTGTTTCCCTGTGTCAGAATGGCAGGAAAAATGGAGTTGTATCCATACACCTTAAAACAGGCAGTATAAGTCAAATTCTTTGCAAGGAAACTACAAGAATATAAAATGCATATCTGTTCTATGGTGCTCTTGCACTTTGCAAGATAGAAAACTTGTTAATTCATATTGTAGGACAATCACAGTAACAGGATAAGGGTACAGGTAATTTGGGTACTTAAAGTATTCTAACCTGCAACTGCTAATGTATGCTCTGAACCACATTCTATCAGTTTTGCATGCTTAACATCATCTGATACTGGTGCTGGAATGTGATCCTGTGTTAAATTGTCATGTGGTCTTCCCAGCTGGCAATAGTCTGCACGGCCCCATGTGAAAACATGACCATTATCTGAAAAAGAAAGGACACTTCAGGTCAGATCTGATCTGGTCCTTGCCTTTTGCCTACAGAATCTAAGGACACATCAAGATCTTCATTTTAACCCTTAAAGCGCCAAAAATTAAAATTGTTGAATTGGCAAACAGTGTAGATCCAGATGAGGTGGCTCATAATGAGCCACCTCATCTGAATCTACACTGTTTACTCCCTAGTGTTTGAATTCCTAATATAATATTGCTTGGACGAGACATTTTTTGAAATTCTGCAGACGTAAATTTTGACGTCTGCTTTTTGGCGCATTAAGGGTTAACTGATAAGAATAAAGAGATACTCATGCTGTTAGGGTGAGCTGGGGTATACCTCATCTTCCACAATTGTTGCAAAGGGGTACAACTTATTGACTTCCTGTTAGCTTCCCTGGGTGACAAAACCCTTCTGAAAGGGAGTCTACTCTTGAAGGAAAGAATTTACTCCTTGAGAACTAAGAGTTGAGCCCCAATGAGAAAGGCAGCAAAAATTAAAATGGCAGAGTTGCTGCCCTGCAAGTGTACCCACCCTCCTGAAGGTAGGTCTTTGTACTGTGTATGTCCCTTTACTCACAGTATTTGTTTTGAAATTTTTTTAAAAATCTGCTACATCCGAACCTTTGGACTTGTCACACTATAATATCTTTCGAACCATTTTATTTCTGAAACTTTTTTACCAAACTTTCTGTTTTTGTATAAATTATTTAAATGTCAACAGTGTCTGAATCATAGATAGCCATCTTTAAAGACAAATATTCTCGTTTATTGGTTGTCATAATCCTATTATGCAAAAGTCCAGTGAAACTGCTATTTCATCAAAGGAAATATCCCATCTCACATAGGTAATGACATGACGGTCATAAAACCAATAAAGACTGGGTATAGTAGAGAATATTTGTCTTTCAGGTGTTTAGATGCACCTCCAGGTTTTCCCCTATTTGATTGTGTGGGCAATAAAACCCTACTTAAAAAGGGGTCTACTCTTAAAGGAAAGAATATGCTCCGAAGGGAGCAAATTTTTTCCATTAAGGGCTGACCCCTATTAAGACTGGAGGCAGAAATGGCAGAGTTGCTTACCCATTCACAAAAAGAGGATGTTTTCTGACTAGACTGAATATCGGTGAATACACTGAAATATTTGACAAAAAATTCCAGCATGCTAACTAGAAACATGATAGCTAATAGGGCCCTGCCTTTATGAAACTGTTGACGACATTAAAGTCATATGTGCCCAACCAGAAATAACAATACCAGCTTTCTATTATCATGTTGTTCCTTCATATTCAATATGTTGTTTGAAATTAAGCCTCTGGTAGTGTCATTAAGTTATGGGCAATCATGATTGATTAAAACATGGGCAACAACTCTGTGAAGAAGGAAACTGATGTTACCATTCTTGCATTCTGCACACCTTCAGATCATCTAATGATGCTTTATATTTGTACCAAGTTTTATAAAAATATCTTCATAAGGCTTTAAAGTTATACAGCGGACAAGATCTCCATACCTAAAATAACAAAGGGAAGGTGTAGTTATGGTTCCTTTTCTCTGCACATTGTCTGATGATGTTTATATTTGTACCAAGTTTTGTGAAAATATCTTAAACAGTTTTAAAGATTGTCTCCCTCATTTATTTCATGTTTTCAGAAACAAATATTTTAACAAAATTTCGTTAGACAATATATAATAGTCTCATAATTAGCCGTAAAAGTTTTGAGAAAATGCATGTTTATTCGATAAATGTGGAACGAAAAATAATCTTCAAATTGAAATGCAAATTACCTATTTCCTCACGGCCTGTAAGAATATCAATTTTGACCACGTGTGTCATGTGATCATGTAGAGGTATTTTTCTTATTCGCGCGCGTGATTGTGACGTATGAATAAATTATTTTTGTCCAATAATGCGATTTCAACCGCGGTCCGAGATTGTATAAAAATTTATCTTATTTTTTGTTTAAAGTCATGTTTATCAAATATTATTATCTAAACTCTATTTCAAATGTATAGTTAGACCATGTCGGAGGTATTGCATGAAATATTTCATCAAATCATTTTTGTTATTATTATAAAGGGAGTAAATCTTTAAAGTTAGAGGGAAAACACGTTTCTAGACTGTAAACTACCAAGGGGAAATGTAGATGAAGTTACAGTTCTTATTCTCTGCTCACTGTCTGATGATGCTTTATATTATGTACAAGTTTTATGAAAATATCTTTGATGCTTTTAAAGCTATAGAGCGGACATGATTTCTATATTTAAAATTACAAAGGGGCATAATTCAGTAAAATATGTAGGCAGAGTTTGGATTCTTGTTTTCTGCACATTGTCTGACGATGCTTTACACTTGTACCAAGTCTTGTGAAAATATCTCTAATGGTTTCAGAGTTAAAAAGCTGGCACGACTTCTGTACTCAAAATTTCAAAGGGGCATAATTCAGTAAATAATGTAGGCAGAGTTATGGTTCTTGTTCTCTGCATATTGATTGATAATGCTTGACATTTTTACCAAGTCACATGAAAATATCTCATAACGGTTTCAGAGTTATGAAGCGGACATGATTTCTTTACTCAAAATTACAAAGGGGTATAATTCAGTAAATAATGTAGGCAGAGTTATGGTTCTTGTTGTCTGCACATCATCTGACGATGCTATACATTTGTACCAAGTCTTGTGAAAATATCTTTATTGGTTTCAGAGTTATAGAGCAGACACAATTTCTGCACTCAAAATTTCAAAGGGGCATCATTCAGTAAACAATGTAGGCAGAGTTATGGTCCTTGTTCTCTGCACATCGTCTGATGATGCTTTACATCTGTACCAAGTCTCGTGAAAATATCTTTATCGGTTTCAGAGTTATGGAGCGGACACGATATCTGTACTCAAAATTACAAAGGGGCATAATTCAGTAAATACTGTAGACAGAGTTATGGTTCTTGTTCTCTGCACATCGCCTGATGATGCTTTACAGTTGTACCAAGTCTTGTGAAAATATCTTTATTGGTTTCAGAGTTATGGAGTGGACACGGTACTCAAAATTACAAAGGGGTATAATTCAATAAATAATGTAGGCAGAGTTATGGTTCTTGTTGTCTGCACATTGTCTGACGATGCTTTACATTTGTACCAAGTCTCGTGAAAATATCTTTATCGGTTTCAGAGTTATGGAGCAGACACAATTTCTGTACTCAAAATTACAAAGGGGCATAATTCAGTAAATTCTGTAGGCAGAGTTATGGTTCTTGTTCTCTCACATCGTCTGATGATGCTTTACATTTGTACCAAGTCTCGTGAAAATATCTTTATCGGTTTCAGAGTTATGGAGCGGACAAGATTTCCGTACTCAAAATGTCAAAGGGGCATAATTCAGTAAAAATTGTAGGCAGAGTTATGGTTCTTGTTCTCTGCATTTCGTCTGATGATGCGTTACATTTGTACCAAGTCTCGTGAAAATATCTTTAACGGTTTTAGAGTTATTGAGCGGACACGAAATGATGACAGACGGACGGACAGATAGACGGACGGACAAGGTGATTACTTAATGGCCTCCGCAGACTTCGTCTGGCGGGGCCCTAATTAATATTACCTGTTTTAGCTACTAGATGTGTCCACCCTGATTTGATCTCTACTACTTTTCCAGTGAAGAGGATGGAACTCAGCTGGTTAGGAACATTAACTTGTGTCATAGTTCGTGGATCCTGTGTTGACTGACCATACTTGTTACAGCCCCAGAAAAGTAAGTTCCCAGATTCTGAAAGAATAGGTTAATAGCTTTACTTTTCTAGTGAAAATTGTTTTACTACTTTTTCACTAAAACTAATGAGCCACCATAACTACCGGTTTAGAGGCAATTTTATGACACTTGAGTGGAACCTGTACTTTCTTTAGCATCTTGATTATAAGATGTTAACATTTTGTGGCCACTGCAGTAGGGGATGGTGGTCGGGCAATGGTGCTGGTTGTGACTTCCAGTGTGGGGCGGCCTACTTATTTCCTACTTATTTGGATAAAAGTAGGGCAAGGGCCTACTGTGCTTGCAGGAGATGTGTGTGTGTGTGTGTGTGTGGGGGGGGGGGGGGGGGGGGGGGGGAGCATGTTAAAATATTTTTTCTCTAGTCTATCATTTCTCTGTTCTTTCTCCGTCTCTCTGGGAGGTGGCCGGATATAGACTGAAATACAGTCTCAAAGGGCCGTTCAACCCAAAACAACCAACCAATCATCCACTTAAGTACTAAAACAAGAATTCCGCAGAATGCTATGTCGCACCTGCCTTGCTCTTCCACAGTAGCAGAGATCATGGTTAGATTAGGGTTGATGAATTCATGTATAAAAATTTGAGCAAACTGGACTTGCAACCAAAGAAGGATGCAATCTTGGACATAAAATTAAACAGTCAACAGAGTATGAAATAATAATTAAAAGTATAAAGTTGGTAAACAGTCCAAGAGACCAGCTTAAGAAAACATTTATTGCCATGTCTGATGATTGTAAGTGGGTTAGTTTGTGAGAAATGTACTTCAATGCCAAAGTACATACAAATGTGGATGCCAGGTTAACCTACAAATTTCCAAAGCCAACAGAGCATGAAATATATACATCAAGCATAAGGTTTGATGCTTATACCATTGTGGTTAAAGAGAAATGGACTTAAATGGTAAGGTCAATGCAATGTTGGGCGTAAAAGCAGCCCTTAAAATAAAGGTCAAGGGCAGAATGAAGTGCAACATCCCTAGAGACCTTTTTATGAAGCAACTTTTTGCCAGGTTTGATGATTCAAGGTATCATACTTTGAAAGAAATGATCTTAAATGCTAGGGTCGATGTAATTTTTGACGGGAAATTTTCCAAAGTCAGCAGAGGGTTAAATATAGGTCAAGGGTAGAAAAAAGTGCAACATGCCTCAAGAACATTCTAAGAAGAAACTTAGTACAAGGTTTAATGATTGTAGTTATCATAGTTTGAGAGAAATGGACTTAAACACTAGGGTTGAGGTAGTTTTGCACATTAAATTAGACAAAGTCAGCAGAGCATGAAATATAGGTCAAGGGTAGAGAAAAGTGCAACATACCTCGAAAACATTCTAAGAAGAAACTTTATACCAGGTTTGATGATTGTAGATATCATAGTTTGGGAGAAATGGACTTAAACACTAGGGTCGAGCTAATTTTGCACACCAAATTTTACGAAGTCAGCAGAGTGTGAAATATAGGTCAAGGGTAGAAAAAAGTGCAACATACCTCGATAACATTCCCAGAAGAAACTTTATACCAGGTTTGATGATTGTAGGTATCATAGTTTGAGAGAAATGGACTTAAACGCTAGGGTCGAGGTAATTGTGGACGGACGGACTGACGGACGTACGGACGGAATGACTGACGGACGGAAAAGTGAACTCCTATATCGCACCTTGCTAAAGCAGGTGCGACAAAAATGTAGCAACATTAGAATATAGCGTTACTTTTTATGGACAAGTTCATATTGACCACTTTCAGATAAACTGTTTTCTGAAATTATTATAACCTCCATTGAGATTTGCTTCAGAATGGTTTGATTTTGCATTTTTACTATAACGATACTACAACTGCTTTGTACACGGAGACCTTAATGTCTTTCTACCATTTTACAAAAGGAAACTACCTTTGTGTCACAAAACTCCCTCTTTGCTTTCCTGAATGGCAAAGTTCTTCCTCAAAGGGTCTACTCTTAAAGAAATGCATTTGAGCCACGACACGGCAAAACCAACAAAGTGGCATGTGTGCCCAGCGAAGACTTAAATCAGCCTGGGCAGCCGCCCAGTCTGATCAGAATCTTTGCAGTGTGAATGGAGCTAGCTTAGACCCTAAGCTACCCTTTAAGCGCATAGCAAAAACTCTGATTGGACTGACTGATTGATTGACTGATTTGTTGCTTTACATCCATGGTAAACAGCTATGGTCATGTTGGGACGGTCAGTTAACCTAACCACACTATTCCTGGGCAGGCTTAGACCTCCTAAGCGGTTAACCAGTACTAAGTGCACCTACTTTCACCAGCAACTGACATTCTTGAATCAGTGGAAGGAGAAACGAAAGTATGTGGCCAGACCGGGTATCAAACCCAGGACCTCTGACTTATTTAGTGAGCCTGGGCATCCACTTAGTCTGATCAGAGTCTTTGCTGCGCACTTAAAGGCTAGCTAAGAGTCTAAGTTAGCTCCATGTGGACAGTAAAAACTCGAGATCTGATCAGACTGGGCAAAATCCCAGGCTAATTTGAATCTTGGCTGGGTGATCATACCACTTTGTTGGTTTTGTTGTATCACAGCTCAACTGTTTACTCACCAGTTAGAGCCACTGTATGGTATGATCCTGCTGCTACCCGAACAATATGCCCAAAGCCCACTGGAAATGTTACTGAAATTACAAGATAGGTAAAACTATGATACAAAAAGTATTTCAGAAATTAGTTCATAAACTGATAAAGATAGGGTATTACTGTATTAATCCTAATAAATGCCCCTTCTCTAATAAATGCCCCTCTGCTTCTTTTCCAGAAATAATGTTATATTGACTTGCTAAACTCCCCGTTTTTCATAGGTTTTACAAAGGGGAACAACATGCATTCATGTTTCCTTCTCAGGATGATGCAGCTCTTAGAATTAGGTCCACTCTTCAAAGAAATAGCCTAGAGGAGCAAATTCTTTTCTGGAAGAAGTGACCCTTTTCGAGAAGGGCAGCAGAGACAGGGATGAATAGTTTCATCTGAAAGTATATATCCATTCACCTCAATAATGTTTACTAGAAATAACGTCCCCAATACAATGGCCCTGGGGCTTTTAATAGGATTAATGCAGTATGTTATACCATTCACCAACAAACTGTCCATCTGTCTGTCCATCATTCTGTCCATCCACCTGCACTTGGTTTCCGACTGAAGTTTGATAACTTCAGTTTATCATCTGGTGTTTGGATAAATCTCAGGAGTAGTTCACTGGAGACTGCTAATGGGCAATTTCCATAATTTTGACAGAGCTATGGCAAAGTCCAAAAAGCGTTGTTTTTAGCTTAAGCTTGTAGTTTCTTTACTATTAGGAATACCTTATTGAAATTCCACAAAAATGATCAAAGTAAGATAAGCTTTCTGCTACAATAAGAATTTTACCTGACAAGATTATCTGTCCCTGCTGCTGGGCTAATTACATGCCCTTTCGAAATATGCAAAATAAAAGCACTAATAATAGTGTCATTTGGCTTTGCAATTTCAGCAAACTTGATTGCAAAGAGAAACATGTTTTTGCATTAAGATAGACACTTAGTATGTCCCAAGCTCAAATAATGAATGTTATCACACTGGGGGCTTGCAATCATAGAAGAAAGTCTGATCATAGATTATACCTTTAGTAGGTTTGTTGACTTGTGTCACAGGTGTGGTATCCCCTAAGAATCCACACTGACCTTTCTTTCCATGACCCCAGCAGTAGACATTCCCTGCAGTTGTCAAGGCAACTGAATGTCTTAGACCAGCAGATACACTCACTACCTTCTCCCCATTACCAGTTGATATCTTATGCTGAAAAATAGTGAAATGGTGCAAATACCAGCAATATTGGGACACCTAAAACTATCAATTTTCCATTTGTTCCAAATGGAAAATTAAGGGTTTTAGGTGCCCCAATGGAACAAATGGAAAATTAAGGGTTTTAGGTGTTCCAAATGGAAAATTAAGGGAAAATTAAGGGTTTTAGGTGTCCCAATGGAACAAATGGAAAATTAAGGGTTTTAGGCGTCCCAACGGAACAAATGGAAAATTAAGGGTTTTAGGTGTCCCAATACTTAAGCAAGTTAGGATAATACTCATTTTTTTTCATTGATATTTTTCATGGATATTTTTCACTCATTTTCAGATAAAAAATGTGCCAAGTGCCTGTGTCCCTTGCAAGTTAGGATTCCACTCTCTTTACACATCTTTTTCTGCTCTTTAAGTAGATTGTCATCAAAATTAGATTATCCCCCTTGGCAAATTATTGACTTCCCTTACCTAAATTAGATTGTAATGTTATTACCGAATGTTCTAAAAACATTTTATTTTAAGCCTTTTGAAAAGCTGAAAATAAACTTGATGTTAAAAGATTACATAGAGGTAATTATCAAGGAAATTTTCATTAATGCTATAATGAGAAAAAAAGCAAATTCACCAATGTCAGCACACCATTAATGCTATAGTACTCACCGGTCTGGTAGTTTTCCCAGGTAGACTAGAGTCACCAAGTTGCATAAAACTGTTAGAACCCCAGCTGTAGAGTTCTCCTGAGGCTGAATGTAAAACAAACTCTAGTTATCCCTAAATACATAGATATCTTTGAATAACTTAACTTTAGATAAGATTGTAGTAAACTCTGGATATCTCAAAAACTCATTCATCTCAAACTACTGATATCTCAAAGTAATTTGAAATAACAGGAAATGTAAGAAAAATCAGAAATGTGTCCAAAAATTCTTTGTTATAAGAGGGTACTTTGAGATATCAGTGTCTGAGATAACAATCAAAAATGTGCCTTTGAAATGGCAAACAGTGTAGACCCTGATCATCTGATCTGGCTCAACAAATTTTTTGCTTAAGCAAGCAATTCTTGTCTCTCGGGATCATAGGATGAGTCAGAGCTTTAGATGACTTGTGAGTTTTGATGGTAACATGCTTGTCTACAGCAATACCTTTACTATGCTATACTGAAGTCCAGAGAAAGGCATCCCAGCAGGCACACGACGTCAAAATGACGTCGTATTGATGTCAATGTGACGTGATGACGTCACATCGACGTCAGTAAGATGTCATTTTAACGTTGTGTGCCCACTGGGATGGCACTACAAGTGCTTGTCAAATCCTTTGTAATTAGTCTCAATGCTAGTGTTAGATCAAAGAAAGCATTATAATGGGTAGTACATAAATTATAATGAAGCTTGACTGCATTTACAGGATTAACCCATTGCATTCTGGGCATTTTTTGTCATCTGCTGAAATTGTCGTCTGCATCAAAAATCAAGAATATTTTGACAATATTGGTCCAACCAACTCTTGTAGAAATGATGTCTAGGCAGTAAACAGTTTGGATCTCGGATCAGGCCCCACATTTGTGGGGCCTGAACTGGATCCAAACTGTTTGCCCGGATACCCCTTTCCGCATGGAACGGGTTAATAAATCTTAGTATTTCTCCAAAGATAAAATCTTATACTGTGACCCCTTGTTAAAGAAAAATGGTCCTAATACATTAATACATTAACCCCAACTACTGATCAATTAAGCCATCTTACCAAGACAGCTCCTAAACAGCAGCCCGAACAAGGACTATGATGTTTGCCATAACTACCATAACTACTGTGTAAAACGTCCCCTGACAGAGCAAACAGACTTTTCCAAGTTTGAAGATGGAAAAATCCATTCAGAAATAGTTAATGAGTTGGAATAATTAAGGTAAGTATGTATGATGTTTTCTCATCCATTTCTCATTTTAAGAAAAAGGTTCTTATCAGCAAAGGTTTTTCCCCCTCCACCTCATTTTATTTACCTACCAGTGACAGCCAATGAAAAATCCCAGCCACCTGCTGCCATGGTAACATCTTGTAGGTCAGTCACCAAGGTCAAGGTCAAAACATCCTCTGTTGAGCCAAGCCCTAGCTGGCCTTTGTTGTTTGAGCCACAACTCCATAGTTGTCCTTCTTCTATAAGAAATATATCACCACAGTCATAAAATCATATGATCATAGGTTGCATAAAAGTTACATTGCAAAAATTTTACGACTGTGTCCTGACAACAGTATTTTTTTTGTTGATGACATTGTCAGTTTTCTGCAAGAAAAATGCACATTAAACAGGTCCTATAAAACTAGAAAATGTGTTTATGAAACACTATGCCCCCAACTGTATGCTTGCCTCTAAAGAAGGTTTCTCACCTGATGTTTAAGTCAGAAAGGGGTTTTAATTGGTTCATCTACATCTTCACACTGGTCTGGCATTTATCACAGGCAACGAAGGCAACGTACTAAAAACTTGATTTTTTTCGCATATCTCTTAGATTAATTTCGAACTATTATTCTTACGTACCCGGCAGTTTGTTATACCTCTTAGGCAGACTAGATTTTTTAAGAAATTCCGTCTAGTATATATGCAGTGTTTAAATAAGTTTCTTTACCGATTCGTTGCATAGACGTTGTAGTTCAAAAATTGTTTTCAAGCATTTCTTGAATATGCATACGAATTCAGTAAAACTTTGGATTCCTATTTCAAGAGCCGTGGATCGGATGGTCCGTGAGACTATTCTTCTGAAACAGACTTATCCTGATGAGCGGAACAAGCAAGATTCATGTACGTTGTCTTCGTTACCTGTGTTGAATGCCAGACCAGTGTGATCTTGGCCTGTAACCGAATGCCAAACATAGCTTAGCCATTCTTCAAATATTTTGTTCACAAAGTTATTGATTTTGCTTCTTCATTATTCAAAATGCCTATGTCCAAAAATTGGAAAATTTCTACCAAAAATTTATCAAATAGGCTCAAAAGTTGATCAGGTCATCTACACCTTGGTCCAAACCTGCATGCCAAATATAAGGATCCTAGCTTATGCAGTTCTTCAGATATTTTGTTCACAAGCTTGTTCCTATACAAAATACCCATGTCCGAAAAAGGGGCATAACTCAGTCAAAAATTCACCAATGTTTTTCAAAACCTAATCAGGTCATCTACACCTTGAGCAATGTCTTCCTGCAAAAAAAATCATGATCCTAGCATCAAGGGTTCTCAAGATATTTTGTTCACAAGGTTCCTTAGGCTTACAATGCACTAAGTCAAAAAGGGGCATAACTCGGTCAAAAATTCATGATTTTTTTTTCAAAAGTTAATCAGGTCACCTACACTTTGGGCAATGTAGTCCTGCAAAAAATCATGATCCTATCATCAGGGGTTTTTGAGATATTTTGTTCTCAATGTTTCATAGACTAAGTGAAAAATGGGGCATAACTCTGGAAATATGTGAAAAAGAAAAAAGAAAAAATATGGGTCCGCTTATTTTTTCATGTACATGCCACACATAAAATTACAAGATCCTAGCATTAGCGGTTCTTGAGTTTCCAGGCTGTCAAAAAGCATTACAGACAGACGGATGGACAGGCCCAAACCAATATGCCCCCTCAACTTCCATAGTTGGGGGCATAAAAAGGTCATGCCCGCATATTTTCCCTGACTGCGCTTATTTCAAAGAGCTTCATCATACATTGCAATAAACCATATCTGACTTTAATAAAGGCTAGTTCTTCAGTGCAGAACGCAACTGGCCCAATTTATATTTCTTGTGTATATCTGACATTGCTGTTTTTCATACATAGCTGGCCATATATGAGGCGCCAGCCAACAATAAAATCACATTGATGTGTTTTTTACAGGACTACAGGTACTCACTTATAGAGGGCTTGTTTGTTTTGTAAATTTCATATGAAATGGCCACTCATGTGAAAACCTCAGTAGATGTCTGTCTATTAGAAAAAAGACCTACGTTTTGAATGATTTTTTTTTAATGCAGCTTTAATCTTATAAGATTTCTTTAAAATTGGCTGTATGCACACGAGCGAAGTATGCCATAATTATGCTAATTTTTGGTCCTCATTCTTCAGATGAGACGTGACATGAGAAAACCAACAATGTGGTTGTGCGCTCAGCGCAGACTCAAATTAGCCTGGGCATCCCCCAGTCTGACTAGACTCTTCGCTAAGTGCTTAAAGGGTAGCTAAGGGACTGAGCTACCTCCATGCGGACAGCGAAGACTCTGGTCAGACTGGGCGAATGCCCAGGCTGATCTGAGTCTGGGCTGAGCGCACAACCACATTGTTGGTTTTCTCGTGTCGCGGCTCAGATAACTTTTTGCTGAAAGAAGCATGCAGCCAGAATCAGGATTGCTTACTGGTGATACGTCCAAAGACAATCTTTCATAGAAAAAAAAAGCCTGATTTGGGTGTACTGGTACACTTATTGCCTGTGCGTTTTTGTCACAACCTGAATTTGGACTTATAGATTGCTAACCATACCTGTGATAACAAGTGTATGTCCTCCTCCACCAGTCACATGTTTAATCTTCTGTAGCTGAGGAGTTATCTCCCTTGGAAGAAGCTGATCCTCTCGATGTCCTACGGAGAGTTGTCCATAGGAATTAGCACCCTAGAAGAATAACTATATTTACAGAATACCGTAATTGACCCATTTACCGCACCGTGCACTTAACTTTTTCAAAATTGCAACAAAAAGGTGTGATTAAGTGTGTATCTAATAACCGCACACTCAGAACAATAAAATGCAGGGTGACTGGAAAGAGGCAACGTGGAGTAGGACTGGAAATACTGTGTGTTTATATTTCTAAGGGACAGAAAATGATACTCAGGCCTTGAGTTCCCTGTTTAAACAGTAATGATACGTTGTTGGGTTTTATGAGAGTTTCAAAAGGAAAAACAGTGTGCGCTGGTGCAGTTTTTTCCGGAAATGGCCATGGTGTGCGGTTATAGGGGCATGTGCGGTAAATGGGTTGATTACGGTCGTATCTGTAGAAGGAACTTGTGTGTAGAGCGTAGACCCATATCAGACACTGCATAACGCAGGGTCTAATTGGGCCCTGTCTGCGCTAATACCCAGCATGGTAAGAAAAAGTGACTGGAAGACCATTGTTACAAGAATTGAAACATCAACAACAAAGTAACTTGTTCAAATTCAAATGATGTCCAAATATTTATGGGAATTATAGTAAGCAACTTCCAGATATCTCACTTGCTATTATGTTGAGCTGGAGGTGAGGGGTATCTTTTGTTAATTCTCTATAATCTATAAAAACATAAGCTGAGGCCCATCATCAGAACTGTCATAGCAAGATGGTTCTTATGAGGGGTTGCAACATCCCAGCAGGCACTCGACGTCAAAATGACGTCATACTGACGTCGATGCGACGTAATGATGTCGCATCGACATCTGTGCGACGTCATGTGCCTGCTGGGATATGTTTAATGGAGAAATAATTGAAAGTATCCCAAAATGATCATCAGACCTACCGTGTAAATCCTATTAAATGCCCCAGGGTGTTGCATTTTATGAACGGGAGTCTTATTTAGAGCCTAATATATAAAAAATCAGCCACTGCCAAATAAACAGTACAAAGGTACATGTAATAGGTATGCTTTCAGAGAACTCTACAATTTTTTGCCTCCCTTCTCACAGAGACCTATATAGATATATGTCACTGCTCTCAGTAGGGATTAATTCTTAAAATTCTTTCCATTAAGAGTAGACCCTATTTCAAGGAGCTACCTCATCCACAGAAGGTATGTGGAAATTCATGCAAGTTACTATTTTCTGGGGAAAAAATACAGGGGGTGGTTATTGGAGCAGGTGCATTTATTAGGATTAATACGATATTATGTCCAGCTCTGTTTAAGGCATGTTTGACAGGGATCAACCTGCACATCAGAGTACTCATATCAGGAGCCATGTGGTTTGATAGATCATCAACAGACAACTATTGGATGTATATAAGGAATCTGTAGCACTGGCAAACAGGCTGGTATGAGTTCTTGCTGATGAAATATCGCCTTTTCGGAATAAAAAGGTTAAAAAAATGTTGTATGTTTTTATCCATTCCAGGCAGGTTCTCAGCACTGTCCTACATTGTCAGCATTACAGGAATTATTCTACTTTCGTTTTCTGACAGCACGCACATGCTGCATTCTAAATTTAGAAATAGACAAGGTCTAAAAATAACCTCATTGATTATTTCCTGAGTACGCTTTGATCCACCGACAATACGAACCAATTAAGGTGGTCTTTAACGCCCAAATAGCAATACATACCGATTAACGGATTATTTACCGTACGCCGTTAAAGTTCGCGTGTGTTTCACACCTACCCAGGCCTTGATTGCTTTGTTATTGTTTATTTTCCTTGCCCTGCCCACTTTTCCCTGGCTAGCTTCGCAAGCCATGCACACGATTTGATGTTATTTGATAGGAAATTAGAGTGACCACGTGACACGCCTCACCGTTATTGATTGGATTTCTGAGCAGACAGCATAGTTATTTCGCTATTATTTCAATTGACACCCTCCCTCCAGTGGATCGTAATAGTTTGTTCCCCAATTAATCATTTTCGAGTGCAGAACATTAAAAATACAAATTTGATAAATCTCTTAAATATTTTCAATTTTAGAATGCAATTATATGAACTGTTGACACTTATTTAACCGATAAAATACCTGACCTATTTTATTACCGACAGAATGAATGTCAATTTTATCAGCACCAATGGCGACTGAGTAGTGGTCTACATTTGGACATGATTCGTTGTACATCCGATGTAAATTTCCATAGCCAATCAAACAAAAAGGGAACGAGTTTGCTCCTATGTAAGTCAAAAGCATGTTTGTCTCGATTATTTTGTGATTATTCCACGTGTTGTTCATGTTTTTACCGTTTAATCCTCACTCAAAGTCTGATCTTCGTGATCTTTGTCCTCTTTTCACGGAGTGCTGATTGCCAATTAAAGAAAACTGTTCATCCACTTTGTGGTGTATTTTTACTGACAGTTCTATTCTGTTCCTTTTTATTTCAGTAATATTGCCAAATTACAGTTAACACAACTTATGAATAATCATTTTAAAATTGTCAAGTCTTTCCTTGTTAACTGGTGAGGGGAATCTTAAACCTGAATTAGCCAATCAGATTGCTGGGAAAATAATTTATTTTGACTGGGAAGATAATATTGTCTGTGGCTGATTCTGTCTGTTTACAGGTTGAATTAACTGTCCCTTTCCTATCAGTTTTTAATTAACAAATATGACAATTAACACAACTTTCTCTGATGATGCAGAGCGGTAAGATTTTATAGTTTTACATAAAGCTAGCAGAAAAAAAATAAATGAATAAATAATTTTATTAAAATTCAATAATTTCAATCTTTGAAATCATAGAGATACTTAGTTCTTTACCAAAACATCATGTTTTTTTTTCATTTTTTTCATCGGACGTTTATATGTCAAAAACACGAGTTTTTTTTCAACATAGATATCTGATGAAAAAGACGAAAAAAACTGAGGTTTTGGTACAGAACTAAGAGATACTGTGCGAACAAGGATCTAAATTAGATTATTTGTCTATTGAAATGTGATTGATATTGTTTTCTATACTTTTCTTCCCTTCTGGAAATTCAGTTGATATTGTGTTTCGATACTTTTCAATTCTTTTCTTCCCTTCTTGAGAGTTATGTATTTAGACTGAGTCTGTTAATACTACTGTCAACAAGAACAATATGCATGTTTGAAAAATAAGGTGATCAAAGAATTTAATGGAAACTGTTTAAAAAGAATGATTATTTACAACAAGAAACCAAAAAATAGACAGCATTTTAGCTGAGTGATCTGTTTTTTTTTTTTTCTCAGTATATCACAATAATTTACAATAATTTTTTTTTTTTTTTTTTTTTGTTAAATATTATCATAAGAAACTAAATTCTATTTGACACAAATAGATTTAGAAAGGGCACGTTATTAAGAGCCTAAAGTGTACAAAATTAACCACTGCCAAATGCCTCTAATAACAGCATTAAGGTGAGTGGGTATACTTGCAGAGTCAGCAACTCTACTATTTTTGCCTCCCTTCTCAGTAGGGGCCATCTCATAAAGAAAGAATTTGCTCTTGCAGAAAAAATTCTTCCCTTTAAGGGTGATGCCCATTTCAAAGAGCTACCTTATCCAGAAAAGCAAACAGGAATTCATGCAAGTTAATATAACATTATTTTCAACAAGAGACAGGAGGTGTTTATTAGAGAGGGGCATTTATTAGGATTAATACAGTAACACTGTTATTATCATTATTTTTTTTTTTTTTTTTCAGAAAGTCATCATGCATACCAAAGACAGTACCAACCAAGTTTGATATGGAATTTCAAGCTCAGCCAACAATGACCATGGACAACACCCAACAGGGGTTTCCCCAGGTGGCCCAACCAGTGGGGCAGCCAGTAATGATGCAAGCTGGTGTTCAGGGGCTACCCATACAGTTTCTCCAACAGGGGACAGCTCAGTTTCCAGTTCAAGGAGTTCAAGGACAACAGGTCTGAAGCTGTTCCATAAAAATTTTGAAAAAATGGGACTCCTACAATAATAATCATAATTGTCTCGAAAATGGATCGGTATGGTTTCAGTACACATACAAAAGATGAGAATGGACTGACATACTTAGAATTTTTACGACATCATAGTGTAGCTCCATTATAGTAGCATTCAAGCTATGTCAAAAGTTTGGTGGGGAGGAAAGGGAGATAAGAAATATTAAGAAAAGTATACAATAAAGTTCTGGCTTGTACAGCGTTAGCTGGGGAATACTTTTATGCTTTTTTGTGCCATCTCATTTATTTTGATAGCTTTTTTTAAAGCTCGCAGGTGGCTTTGCTGCTTATAATTATGTTGTGTAAATTTAATTTTTTTCCCATATTTTGGGGAAGCTAGGTGGTGCCTGATATAGATTGTTCAAAAGAACCACCCAGGATTCCCCATTTCAACAAAACTGAAAATCTTTACCAGACAAGAGTTCTTGGAATTGGAGAGCATGGACAGACACAGTTCAAGGAGGTGGGAGTTATACAAACTCAATACCTGGAAGTGTACATTGTGGATTTGTGGTGAACATTGCTATGAGAACTGGATAAAATAAATCCTTTTCCCACCCATTTTTTCTTCAAATTGGAGAAAACAGGACAGACTTGGCTCCAGGAGGTGCATGGCTGCATGCTATGGATTTATCCTTGTGAGCCTCCAGGGGAACATTGCAATGGGAATTGGATGAAAAAATAAAAAGAAAAGGAGAAAAAAACCTTTGTCCCACTGTAAATTATGTTCTCCAAATTATGCCTCTTGTTTGAAGAGAGGGATAAAAAAAGGTAACCCAAACGCTGAGTTCCACAGGAACAATGACTGAAGATTATTGTCTGTCTAGGTACTTTGAATACTTGGTCTAAATTAGCTTTTGAAAAACTGTCTGGACTATTTTATGGATTTAAGTTATTTTTTTTGTGTGTTGATGTTTGCTTCTTTATGACTCTGGTGTGGTTTGGATAGATTGGTGACTTGCAATTTTCTGTCCTTTTCAACAGTACATGTATTTCAGTCATATTGGGAAAATGGGAGGGTGATAATGAAAAGCAGTATGCAATGGAACCCTTTACAGTTGAAAAGTTTCCATCTTCAGCTAGGTATGTATGCAAAGGGAGGAAAGTCAAAATATAAATGCTTCATTTGTAGCCTACCAGTTTCCTCCCCTGGAATAGTAGGCAAATCTGGGTCAGGTGAGTATATAATAAATCTTGTTTGTTTTTTAGCTCTCCATTCAAATGTTGTGACCCCATTGCTGAGGTGGTTCTATAAATGAGGGGTTACAGGGTAAATCTTAAAACCCTTAAAGCACCAAAAATGAAAAATTGTTGAATTTGCAAACAGTGTAGTCATCATGAGCCACCTCATCTGGATCTACACTGTTTGAATTCTCAATATGATATAGCTTGGACAAAGATGTTTTAAAATTTCTGCAGTCGTAAATTTTGTCGGCTGCTTTAAGGGTTAAGTAACATTATCTTGTGCTGAGCTTTTTAGTATTCACATTTTTCAGCCTCAAGTTATTCAAGTGCCTCAGAATCAGATTCTCCAGATGCCTGGTGGACAGCAGATTATTGTTCAGATGCCTCAGGCACAACCAGCAGTCAGCTTACAGTCCATACAGAATGGGCAACAATTTCAACCTGTAAGTAACTACATGTACTCTGAGTACAATATTAAGCTTGACTGCAGGCTATTGGTTATATAGTAAGAGGAGAAAAAGCTGTTATAGAATTTCGTCCAGCGCTCTTATCAGGGATCGTCACAGGGCTCAGCCTAGGGGGTGATTTGGGAGAAATGGTCTTCCGAAGCTGGCTGACTTCTCCCTATTTTGAGCTGAGGGAGAAGTGAAAATGTATAAAACATGTAGGGAAATCCAAAATTTGGACCAAAACTTCTGCCCAAAGTCCTGACCCAAAACTTCTCCCTGTCTGAAAGCTCTAGGCTGACCCCTGGATCATAGATCTTACAAGCTTTTAAAGCGACCACACAACCAATGGGCTGAAAGGTCCAGAACAGTTACAAGTAGACTGGTCAGTTAAACACTCTATATACATATATACACATCACATATTGGCCGTACTACTACAGTTACATGTATAAGACAGGGTTTTTCTCCTCCAAAACAACCCCCAAAAAATCTAGATCTGTCTTATAGACAGATCTAGATTTTTTGGATTGTTCTAGAAGAGAAAATCCACTCTTATGTCTTTGCTTTACAAAAGAAAACCTCATCAAGACTGATTTACATATTTGATTAAGGAAATGAAACCCATTGTGTTATAGCAGAAAAAATTATACAGAATTTAAACTTGATAAATATTGAGTGATTGGTGTGGAGCATTAATGCCCTTTGAGAGGTACTTCAGTCTGTATCTGAGAGAGGGGAAAAGGAAAAAAGATAGGACAGATGAGAGAAAAAACAACAACACCCAGGCAAAATATCCAGGCAGCCCCAATCCTACACCAAAAGCGCGTCAAAAATAGTTACTGTAGCTCCTAAAAAAGATCATTTTGTTTTGACAATGCAGAAATGCATCATAAAGATGCTGATGAAAAGGCAAACAGTGAAGACCATGGTCAGAGTGCTCCTTGGGAGCAGTCTGATCTGGGTCTTCAGTGTTTGCTCATACTTATCTGTCCCAATACATGTACATAGAATTTGTATGATTTTTCTTTATTTCACAGATCCAGTATGTCACGTCACCCACACAGCCATTCCAGAATATTGCACAGCCTCAGCAGGTATGAAAGTGCATTAGCGTTTAAAATGCCAAAAATGCAGCTGACCAAATTTTTGTATGCAATATCATACTGAGAATTCAAAGAATAGAGGGCAAGCTGTGTAGCTCTAGATGAGGCAGCTCATTATTAGCTGCCTCATCTGGATCTTTGTTGTTTACAAAATCAACTATTTTCATTAAATTTATGGTGCTTTATTTGTTAATAGTATGTGACAGTTTGCATTTAATTCCATGGCATTCAAAATTTCTGACTAAATCTGCGTACACCGGAGAGACAGAGGAAATTTAGATATGGCAAAAGAGAAAATAAGACCAGGCTTAGTCCAAACTCAGTATCAGCAAATATGATGTTACTCCACCCATCCATTTTTCACATGCATACTACTGCTTGTGATATGGTTTCTTACCCTGTTTCCTCTTCAGCTGACAATTTTCAATAAAGGGAGGCTGGAAAAAAGTAACTGCATATCTACCATCCAGTGCAACAAACGCCCTTTCAAAGGCAATGGAAATTTGTTATGGTCAATGTCAGATGAATATCATACCAATCCACAGACTCTTTAACATGCCAAACAGAAATTTAAGGGTCCATGATTACAAATTGCATAAGGGGCATGTAAAAACTGAGGTGAAGAAAAAGGATGTCGTTGGAGCTCCTAGTGGAACATCCTTTACAAACAGACTTCGAGCTGCACCAAAGTGATGAAGCAGCTTACGGGCCAATGGTAAATGGTAAACGATCAAATATTCTGCCGAAAATCTAATTTCTTTTGATTCAGTTATAACTGATTTAAAAATGCTCAGTTAAAGTTGGAGCTACATCTGTTACCTTTAATTCCATGAACTGATTAGCAACCAGTCATACCTTGATATTAGAACACAACTGTCTATGTGAACCTCAAGCTAACAAATTGACCATGGAGGTTGTTACTACTGTAATATAGCAGGCAGCAATAAGTACAGTTAAAGGTAAATTTTGTGGCAAGGATCAACTGAGGCAGCGTCTGTGAAGAGATGACCTTTTATTTTTTTGAGATAGAAGAGCATTTCTGAACCTGTGCCAACAATGAAAAGTTACATCAGTGAATAGACCCATTGTAAGAATCAAGTTGTGCTAAAAATATGACATACTGGTAGGTTCTCTTAAGGCTGTATTTTGAGGTGAAAACTGGTGTGATTGGCTGTTAGTGGAAATGTATCTTATGGCATGTGCCAACAGGGAAGACTTACTCAGATCAGCCTGGAATGCTGCACAGTCTGATCAATGTCTTCCCATTTGGCAAATACAGGCCGTACTCCCTGGGGAGTGTGTGACTGATAAGTGAAGACTGATCAATTTTAGCACTACCTTTCAATCATCAATTTACATACAGTATTTTAGTTTGCTTATTCTTTCTTGTATTTGCAGCTTATTATACAACAGCCCCAAGGAGCACAGGTGTTGGGTCAGCTTGGAGCAGGGCAGATTGTAGCCCCTCAGAACCTGAGCCAGTTTGTAGGGCAGCTTGGTCAGATTATACAGACCCCTGATGGTCAGACGATCATTTGTCAGCAGCCCCAGACCGTTAATCTTGGGGGTACAGATACAAACAACCAAGTGCAGGTCTTACAACAGAACCAAGTGCAGAGTAAGTTGTAGATATTCATATGAGCCACAACACGAGAAAACCAACAAAGTGGTTGTGCACCCAGTGCAGACTCAAATCAGCCTGGGCATCTGCCCAGTCCGATCAGGGTCTTCACTGTCCGCATGGAGGTAGCTTAAACCCTTAGCTTCCCTTTAAGCCCTTAGTGAAGAGTCTGATCAGACTGGCTAGATGCCCTTGCTGATCTGAGTCTGGGCTGGGTGCACAACCACTTTGTTGGTTTTCTCGTGTCTCGGCTCAAATTATGTAGTTTTAGGAGAAAGTAATGTCTTAAAGTTTGGTAGTCCATCATGTAGGCCAAGGTCAGTACATCCAGTTTACCATCATAAGATGAAAGTTTTTGCCAGGTATAAAGTCTGTCTATCCAAGGATTTAAGTGTGTTCCAAGTGTCATGTTACTGAAAAAAAAACTGATCTAAACATAGTAAATGAAGTGGAATTCAAGTTCAGTGAATTATGAAATATAGGTCAAAGTCGACAATTTGCTGCTCACAAGATGCATGTGTGTGCCAAGTGTGTGTTTATCCCTTGTAAATCTATTTTTTCTATGCACTGTGAGCTTAAAAATAGGTCAAGATTAGAGATGGGTCACAGCAAATAACTGACTTTCCCTGTGTGTACTGATCACTAGTGATAATAGACTGATTTAAACACAGTAAATGTCCAGCTTTTAAGTTGAGTGAACTGTGAAATGCAGGTCAAGGTCAGATATGGTTTACTGCAATCAAGTGCCCTTCCCCAGATGCAGTAGTATGTACCAAGTATTATGAGATATCCCAGCAATGCTATGTGCTTACAGAGAAACTAACTGAAATCCTTTTGAATATATGGGTAACGGGAATTTCCGAGCAGAACTCTCACATTAGCATACAAGAGGTATTGTTTTGTTTTACATAGACATACTACAGATGAGAATTCTGTGATGACAACTTTTTTGATGTTAAAAATTCTAAAAGTTGTTACATGTAAAAAAAAAGTTATCGCTATTGTCCTAAAATTTGAAATCTTTGGTTTTCAATGCAGTAATGTGGCTAAAAGATGCAATTTGAATGGCAAACAGTGTGAACCCTGAGAAGCAGTCTGATCTGGGTCTGCACTGTTAGCTCAATTTTGCTGAGACCTGTTTGTCCCAATAGTTTGGACCTTTAATGGTACTTTTTTCTGTTTCTAACAATTTCAGATAATCAAGTGATGACCCCAGCTAGCACAGTGCCAACATCACAAGTGTTGCAAATTCCATCAGGACAAGTTATGGTAATTTTACTCTAAAATTTTCTCCATTCTGCAGGTCTACCGATATAGGAGGAACTTTAAAGTCTTTCATAATGAAATTCTGACTGATTCAGGCCTCATACTTTTCAGGCTTTTGCAGGATTTCAGGCTTTCATTTCTTGAATTTTACTTGATTTCAGGCTTTGATTTTTAAGTTTTCAGTGTTTTTTCTGCTTAAAAAGGCCTATTTTAGGCTGCGAAAGCAGGCATTTCAGGCTTGGAAAAGCTTTGTCAGTATGAGGCCTGCTGATTATGTAAGTTCAGTGCTCCAGATAAGAAGGGGTAACAGAGATAATTTTGGGATAATTAGCCATATTTCTCCACAAAAACATATTTTGTGACCCATCATTAGAACCGTCTCGTCGAGACGGTTCTAATGAGGGGTCACAACATATGTTTTCGTTGAGAAATAAGAAAAATTATCTTTGAATTATCCTCAGTACCCCCTCTTATCTGGAGCTCTGAAGTTACAAAATGTACATACAGCTTTGAGTATTAAAGTTAACAACTTAAACAGCACTACTGGTCAGGGTACATTAATGGTCACAATATTCTTTCTCGGCAAGATCGCATAAAGTAAAATCCAAAGTCTTGACAGACTGTTACGGGAAAATCAATACCCTTAAACTTGAATATTTTTGTGAAAATTTGTCTTTGCAAATAAGAATATGTGTAAAAGCTATTTTGAAGGTACCTTGCCAAAAAGAGTATGTATGTTTTCCTTTTTTTTTTCCATAAAACAGCAAGTGATGGCAGGCAACCTAAACAACCTGACAGCATCACAGAGAATGCAGTTGCCAGGGCAACCACAAGAACCAACGGAAGAAGAGCCTTTGTATGTCAATGCTAAACAATATCACAGAATATTGAAGAGAAGACAGGCAAGAGCAAAGTTAGAGGCCTCAGGGAAGATACCCAGAGTTAGAAAAGTAAGAAATACTTTAATCAACATTTTTATTAGCTTTCTGAACTGTTGTGATCCATTTTATTATAAACATGATTATCAGAGAGACATCTTATCTGCAACTACTTGCCAGATTGTATATAAATTGCACATGGAGCATCCTTTGGGAGAAGACTTTAAGGTTTGCAAAAATTATAGCTTACTGCATCCGAAATAGCCACTTTAAATCTGATTGATGGCATCTGAAATCTTGTAGTCCCTCATGTTAAAGTATGATGACAAGAATTCCTTTTAGGAGCTCTGGATTAATATCAATAATAAAAAAAATATAATACTTTATTTGCAGAGGGTTGGCCATAAGCTGGGTGAAAAAATTGAATCTCCACAAACATTCACGTGTATTGCAGAATCTGATCAGACTTAGGGGAAGCAACTCTGACATTTTCACAATGGGGATCAATTCTTAAAGAAAAGAATTTGCTCCATAGGGAACAGATACTTTCTTATAAGTGTAGACCCCATTTTAGAAGGGCTTTATTATCTGGAGAAGCAAATAAGAAGTCTCAAAATCTGTACTCTTTGAAAAAAAATGACAAAAAACACACACACACAGAAATGTACCCATGGTAAATAAATTTGAGCCACAACACGAGAAAACCAACTGAGTGGTTGTACGCCCAGTGCAGACTCAGATCAGCCGGGACATTTGCCCAGTCTGATCAGAGTCTTTGCTAAGTGCTGTAAGGGTAGCTAAGGGTCTAAGCTACCTCCATGCAGACAGCAAAGACTCTGATCAAACTGGGCGGATGCCCAGGCTGATCTCAGTCTGTGCTGGGCACACAACCACTTTGTTGGTTTTATCGTGTCGTGGCTCAAAATTTTGTCTTACATTGCAGCCATATTTACATGAATCTAGACACCAACATGCTATGAACAGGGTGAGAGGTGAAGGGGGACGATTCTTCCATTCAATAAAGGAAGAAGAAGATAATATGATCATCAAGCAAGAATTAGATGTAAGCCCTGTTAAAAACGAGGTGGAGAAGGCTGGAGTAAGGGACAAGAGCCCCGAAAAGGCTGAAAGTCCTGTGAGTGTTGAAATCTTGTTGGGTTCTCAATACATTCTCACACACTAGAGTTACTCCCCTTGCAGCTCTTCTGTAAGATATGCACTGAGAATTCTCTAAGTTTTCTGTTCTTGCGGTGATGGCTCTCACTTAACACTCTCAGCTTATACATCCTTAATTGCATTGGCAATTCTGTGCTTAAACAGCTAATCTGAGTCACACATTTCATGTTTACATTAATAGTCTAAGAAGCCTCAGAAATCTGTTCAGTACACTTTCATGGGAAGCAACTCTGGCATTATAACTTTTGCCTTCCATTTCAGTGGGTGACAACTCTTAAAGGAAAGAATTTGCTTCTATGGAAGCAAAATCCTTAGTTTCCTTAATTTTGAAGGGCTATGTCATCCAAGGAAACAAATGAGAAATCACTAAAGTTGTCTCCCTTTATGTAATGTCAGAAAAGCATGGCAATATACCCATACACCTTAACCTGCATGGATGCACAGCAGCTGCTGATTTTAGTCTTTTCCATTTGCTAATACTGAAAGAAACCTTTTCTGGTGTTGCTTGTATTATATTCTCAGACATTGAAAATTTACTATTTGTATTAAAGTTTGGTCTAAAGTTCATATGAGCCGTGATATGAGAAAACCAACAAAGTGGTTGTGCGCCCAACGCAGACTCAGATCAGAGTCTTCGCTGTCCGCATGCACATAGCTTAGACCCTTAGCTAACCTTTAAGCGCTTAGCAAAGAGTCTGATCAGACTGGGCAAATGCCCAGGCTGATCTGAGTCTGCACTGGGCGCGCGGCCACTTTGTTGGTTTTCTCATGTCGCAGCTCATATTCCTTTGTATGCATTTTCAAATATCTGAGTGGAACTCCTTAGTGTGTAAGTAGGATTCATTCTGGGTTTGATATTTATAATATCTGTCTATTCATTCTTAAAACATTAGCATTTAAACTTTATCATCAGGTAGTAACACAGGATGGCAGTATATATTAGATATCAGCTGTCCAGCATTATTTTATATAATTTTTATCTAGGTTTGGAAGACATTATGTTATACCATAAGAGAGATTCCTTAATGTGACTTCATTTGAAGTCAGAAAAGCATTAAAATTAAAATGCGCCAAAGTGCTTTTCTCACCAAACCACCAGTATATGATACTACCAATATTTGGAGTTTTACAGTTTTGTGAATTACATTTTGGTAAACATACAACTGTAATTCATTTGGTAAACACTCAACTGTATTCCATTTGGTAAACATACAACTGTATTCCATTTGGTAAACACACAACTGTATTCCTTTTGGTAAACACACAACTGTATTCAATTTGGTAAACACACAACTGTATTCAGTTTGGTAAACACACAACTGTAATCCATTTGGTAAACACACAACTGTATACCATTTGGTAAACACACAACTGTATTCCATTTGGTAAACACACAACTTATTCTATTTGGTAAACACACAACTGCATTCTATTTGGTAAACACACAACTGTATTCCATTTGGTAAACACACAACTATATTCCATTTGGTAAACACACAACTGTATTTCATTTGCTAAACACACAGCTGTATTCCATTTGGTTAACACACAACTGCATTCTATTAGATAAACACACAACTGTATTCCATTTGCTAAACAGCCAGCTGTATTCCATTGGGTAAACACACAACTGTATTCCTTTTGGTAAACACACAACTGTATTCCATTTGCTAAACACACAGCTGTATTCCATTTGGTAAACACACAACTTATTCTGTTTGGTAAACACACAACTATATTCCATTTGGTAAACACACAACTGTACTCAGTTTGGTAAACACACAACTGTATTCCATTTGGTTAACACACAACTATATTCTATTTGGTAAACATACAACTGTATTCCATTTGGTAAACACACAGCTGTATTCCATTTGGTAAACACACAACTGTATTCCATTTGCTAAACACACAACTGTATTCTATTTCGTAAACACACAACTGTATTCCATTTGCTAAACACACAGCTGTATTACATTTGGTAAACACACAACTGTATTCTATTTGGTAAACACACAACTGTATTCTATTTGGTAAACACACAACTCTATTCCCATCTAGAATGTAAAATTTCAAGCTTCTGCACAAGACAGCCAAAGTATAGCAATGCCATTAGACTCTTATGTAGATAAATTATTTGTGCAAAATTTTCAGTTTTGTAAAAGATAAACTTACAGGTGGAATTATACATTTACCATAAGTGTGAATGTCCTTTAATTTTAAAAAGTTGATTAAAAACAGAGAATCAGATTATTTTATTTTTCCCTTTTATGAATTTCAGGTGGCTTATCAGTTACAATTTGAGAGGAGCATGGCATACACAGTATTCCATGCCCCTTTTGAATTATAACTGAGATGACCCCATAGATCTGATACAATAGCAACTATGGAACTGTCAACTGTTGTACTTAATTCATAGTTCCGAAATGCCACTTAAAGCTAATTAGCACCTAGTTAACAACCATTCACTGACCAGTCAGAAACTGCCACCGACTGAGCATGCTGTGAGAGATAAGATCAAATTCAGCCGTTTGGGGGACTAGTCCCACAAACACACTGAAAATGATTAAACAATACAGTAAATTCTTACCTAAATAACTCATTCACTATAAAAGATACATTTCTGAAATTTGCAGAATAACTTTCATATGTTATTAGGAAAATATCCACTAAATTTGACAAAAATTGGTTCGAAAATAAAAATTTCTTATGCAAATGAGGGTAGGTGAAGCTTAAGGGAACTCATGGAACTATGAATACCTTGGCAGAATAATGTCCCGATGATGTCACTTAGACATCAGTATGAACTCTTAGTTGCCATGGTAACAGATATAAGAAGTTATTGGTTTCGTAGCATAGCAAACAGTGGATACCATGTTCCGCCAATTTTTCAACGACATTTCAAATGGAAATTCTTTCAGTAGAAATGTCAGATTTTCTCAAACAAAGAATTATTCTCAAACCATCTAGTTTGTGTTCAAACCATCCTGTCATGTACCGAAAAATTGCTGGTTGATTAGCAAAGAGTGCAGCCACTGATCAAATGTGCTTTTGTCTTTTCAGGAGGACCCAGAAGTGGCAAGATTTATGTCAATGGCAAGAGAAGACCTAGCAGCACAAAATAACGCAAGACAATATGAAAACAAAGTTCGAACAATAGCTCCCAGTAATGGGCATAGATGATAGTGGATGTTGGCTAGTTGTAGGCTTGTGAACGAAGAACAAAATACAGGGAAAAGTCCTTATGTTGGAAAAATGTACAGTGAAGATGGAGGTGGGATAGTGCAAATGCTTTGTGATCAGGGCCTGACTTGCTATGTAAAGTAAAATACTGTGTAGTGAAGAGCCATTATCCCCCTTAACAGAACAGAAAGCTTGTAAGAATGGAAAGGATCATATATTCTGCAAAGGGAGGCAATTGATTTGATTTGCTTCTTTTATTGAAAATATTTCCATTTCTATATTGGTCAAAGGAGGTAATTCTTCCACTAAAGTATATGTTTCATACAGAACATACCTTGTGTATTTGGTATAAGAAGAGGGCAATTGCCCCTCCAAAATGACCTCAAATATGTAAATCAGTCTGATCATTTCAGCCATAAGATGGAATAAGAAAAACATACAAAATTATCCCAGAATTGGCATACTCTTACCTGCTTTAACCTGGTATATATGTATATTTTTCGCCCAGAACTGATTGTAAGCTAGCCTAGTTTTAACAGGTAGGAATTGTAACCCAAAGTACTTACAGTCATCACTAAAGAGGGTGAGTCAGTAAAATCTTATTGGTGATTTGTTGAGTCAGCTGTGATCAGCAAATGGACCATGGCATGACAGAACTGTGTTAAGATGAATAGGTGCACTTTCAGGGGAAACAACTCCACCATTTTCATCTCTGCCCTTTCTCAATAGGGTTCAACTCCTAAAGGAAAGAATTTGCTCCTATCAGAGCAAATTCTTTCCTTCGAGTGATGGTCCCACAGAGTAAATTCTTTCCTTAAGAGTTGAGTCCCAATGAGAGGGGAGGCAAAAATAAAAGGTGTAGAGTTGCTGCCCTTAATGTATACCCTGTACCTTAATGCACTGGATAGATTTTGTTGGCCAAGTGTTGTTAGAAAATGAAATAGGATTTTAGACACTTTTCAGATTTTGCGTTTCCAATCAGCTGGAACATGTTACTTGGCATGAATCATGACACTTATAATTTCTTTGCACTTACTGTAAACATTGTAAAAGTTATGAAAATTTGGACACCTAAAACAAATACTACACTTTGGATTTTCAGTGCAGTAATGCAACTAAGGGATGCAGATAGAATGGCAAATAGTAAAGGTCCTGATTAGGCTGCTCCAGAAGGAGCAGCCCAATCAGGGTTGGCACTGTTTGCTCAGACCTGTCTGTCCCAATATTTAGAATTTTTACATCACACTTTTCATACTTTAATCCCCTGTGACAGCAATAAGGTTATGATATCCTAAGTCTGCTATAGCAAAGAGCAATCCTATAATGAGAATTTGATGGTTGAAGAAAGAAAAAGTATTGGCCCAGTATGGAAAGTCAAGGGCCCTGTTGTTCAAAACTAACGATGTTTCGTTAAAATTTCAAACGTTAGTATCTCAAATACGCCAACATTTTTTGTTGAAAAAAAAATATAAAAAGCTTTTGCATTGCAAAAGCTTTTCACATTTTTCAGCAAAAAATATCAGTGTATTTGGTTATGAAGTCATAAAACACTTAACGAGTGGAGCTTGTTAGGCTAACGATGCTTTGAACAACTGGGCCCAGGAAAACAGGCTTTCATTAAATACACCATATACACAAGTAAAGGCTCATGATAGTTTGCTGTTTAAGTTATGTTAACAGAGTTCATGATATCATTTCTTCCTTTGGAAAAGAGAGTTTTAGAATTGTAATAAGAATCTTGCTAATTTACTGTACAAAAAAATAAAAGTGCTTTGACTAAAATATATTTACCTCATGTTTATTTTTTTGCATGCCTTTCCATTAATTTCTGCTTAATCCATGAAACTTTGATTGATTGCTTTCATAACTTTTGTCAAATAACGACAATTGTTAACATTCAACAGTTATAAGCTCTTGTTCTTTATTTCATTTTGCATCCGAGTAGGGTCACTTTATTTATGTTGTTTGTTTTGTACATATACAATTTGTAAATAATGTCTTATTTATAATTTTTAAAGATTTCATCCTGAAACCATAATCTGTACCTGGGAAGGGGTGTCCTACCTTATTTATTTGGATATAAGAAGGTGATGCTTCCCTTTAAAACAAGCTAAAAAATCTTTATCCATCTTATAAGACAGATCTAGGCTTTTAAGGTTGTTTTGAAGATGAAAACTCTATTGCAGAATTACCCATGTCTTACAGTAATTATCCAGTTATAAGATGGGGGTTTTCTCTTTTAAAACTATCTCAAAGATCTAGATCTGTCACAGATCTAGATCTTTGAGATAGTTTTGAAGAGAAATTCCCATTTTATAGCTTAATTTCACAACACTGATTTACATATGTGTGGTAATTTAGACGGATAATCTCCAATCTTATAAGCAAAGAAATACTGTATTTGGGTCATGCTACAAGTAGAGGATAAACTCTGTCTTATAGCTGAATTATCATGACACAGCCAGACTTGGACATATGAGCCGTGACACGAGACAACCAACAAAAAGGTTGTGCGCCCAGTGCAGACTTGGATCTGTCTGGGCATCCGCCCAGTCTGATCAGACTTTTCCCTAAGCACTTAAAGGGTAGCTGAGGGTCTAAGCTACCTCCTTGCGGACAGGGAAGACTCTGATCAGACTTGGTGGATGCCCAGGCTGATCTGAGTCTTTGCTGGGTGCACATACCACTTTGTTGGTTTTGTCATGTCGCGACTCATATATTGTTTTTATTTGGATATAAGAGGGGTTATAGTCTCCAAAATTGACTCCAAATATCCCCTCTTATAACTGAAGAAATATGGTTTCTATAATTTTATATCATACTTGCCACAGTGAGTGATGAAAATCACATTGTCTGACTGTTGTACCAATGTGGTATAAGTTTTATGTTAATTCATACATGAGCCACGACATGGCAAGACCAACAAAGTGGCATGTGTGCCAAGTGAATATCATGAGTAATTGTGCTATGGGGTTCTTTTCCAAAACAATTCCAAAATCTAGATTTAGAGGGAAAAATGCCTGTCGTATAACCAAATACATTAGGTAGTTTGTAGAAAAAGGTAATACTATGACCTGTTAGAGCAGATGTAGATTGGACATGCCATCAGATACTTTTCATAATTGAGCCGCGACACGAGAAAACCAACAAAGTGGATGTGTGCCCAGCACAGACTCAGATCCGCCTGGGCATCTGCCCAGTCTGATCAGAGTCTTTGCTGACTGCATGGAGGTAGCTTAGACCCTAAGCTACCCTCTAAGCACTTAGCAAAGACTATGATCAGCCGGGGCAGATGCCTAGGCTGATTGGAGTCTCAATTTATTTGTCATTTTATCAATTTTCTTTTTATTATTTTAAAATACCAAGGTTCCAAGAAACTTTAACTGGAACCAAGTTCTGACTTGTTTTACTACAAATCAAATATATATTGCAACCAACGTCCTTCTAAAGGCGATGGAAATTTGTTACGGTCAACTGTCAGATAAAACATTCTGCCGAAAAACTGATTTCTTTTGATTCAATTATAACTGTATTAAAACTGCTCAGTTTAAGTCGCGGTATCTAAATTTGTTACGACAGAGCCTCGCTGTACTCTATAAACTACGCACTAACAAAGCGACCGCCGCGAAAGTTGTTAATTGTGTAGCTGTGGTTTAAGTCGCGGTAACTAAATTTGTGACGACAGAGCCTCACTGTGCTCTTTAAACCAAGCGCTAACAAAGTGACCACTGCGAAAGTTGTTAATAATGTAGCTAACAGGAACCGTTAAAGATAAATTTTGTGACTAGGATCAACTGAGCCGAAGTCTATGAAGTAATGACTTTGATCGTCTGCCTTTTTATTATTTTGAGATAACGGAACGTTTCTGAACCTGCTCCAACAACGACATGTTGCAATAGTGGATTGACGCGTAGTAACACTTATAGTGCCAAAAATGAAAAAGGTTGAATTTGCAAACAATTTTAGATCCAGATCAGGCTCTACTCTTCCCTGTATTCTTTGAATTATAAGCATGATATATTTTGGTGAAACTGATTTTAAATTTTGTGGATACAAAAACCTTATTGTCTGCCTGTTTTTGGCATTTTCAGGATTAACTGTTGGCACAAGTCAAATTTTTCAATAATGTTTTTTTTTTTCCCATAGACATGTATTCAGTTTGTTACATCATTAAGTTTGGTTTTTGTATGCAATTTACCAGATTTTGAACACTTTTTCTTTGACTGCATGCAATTGTGTCTCACCTGTGTTAGCGATAAGTGAGACTAAGATATTGCTTTTGGCAGAAGCATAACTTCTGTCAAGTTTTCTAGCTTATCTCTATGTTTCTGACAATGTGCAAACAGGCAAGAAACAGCATTCTGTGGAATTCTTGTGCATTATGGAATGAGAGTGTTCTAGTTTGCAATGTACTGGTACTTAACCCATTCCATTCGGGGATACTTCTTTAGGGGTATCTGGACAAACAGTTTGGATCCAGATCAGGCCTCTCCTTTGGCCCCACAAACGTGGGGCCTGATCTCAGATCCAAACTGTTTGCTGCCTAGACATCATTTCTACAAGAGTTAGACCAATGTTGTCAAAATATTCTTGGTTTTTGATGCAGACGACAATTTCAGCAGACGACAAAAAATACCCAGAATGCAATGGGTTAATCACTTATAAAATAGGAGTTTTCCCCTCTAGAATGATCCAAAAATACTTGTGTAATATCTTAATCAGTCTTGTGATTTTCTGCTATAGAATGGGGTTTTCCCTTCCAAAACTATCCCAAAACTCTTGCTCTATCTTATAAAAGGGGTCTAGATTTTTGGGGTTGACTTATAAGATGGATCCAGATTTTTTAAGATTGTTTTGGCAGGGAAAACCCCATCTTGTAGCAGAATAACACAAGACAGATTAATACATTTGGGGTCATTTTTAGAGACTCAAGTAAATGGTACTTCTGAACCTCAAGGAGTACATAATGGTAGCAAAGGAGAAAATATTTTATGATTAACAGATGACTATGTGAGATTAACAGATGAATAACAGATGAATATCGATTTCTAAAGTTTTTGTTTCTCAAGAGATCTAAATTACCATATTTATTTGGTTATAAGATGGGTGTTTCCCCCTTCCAAAATATGTAATTCAGTCTAGGGTAATTCATTTATAAAATGGGTTTTTCTCTTCCAAAACAATTTCAAAGATCTAGATCCATCTTATAAGTTCCAAAACAATTCCAAAGATTTAGATCTATCTTATAAGATGGATCTAAATCTTTTGGAATTGTTTAAGATGGATCTAAATCTTTTGGAATTGTTTTGGAAGGGAAAAATCCCCTCTTATAACTGAAGAAAAGCGGTGTGTATAATTTTATATCATACTTGCCACAGTGAGTGATGAAAATCACATTGTCTGACTGTTGTATCAATGTGGTATAAGTTTTATGTTAATTCATAAATGAGCATCAACATGGCAAAACCAACAAAGTGGCATGTGTGCCAAGCGAAGACTCAGATCAGCCTGGGCATTCACCCAGTCTGATCAGAGTCTTCATTGTGCGCTTAAAGGGTAGCTAAGGGGGTCTATGCTAGCTCCATACGGATAGTGTCTCCGCACACGCTACCCCTGTAAATCAGAGGGGACGTTCGCGGGTATGCATGCAGGTCCTGTCCCCGTACACGCGGGCCCTGACACCAGGGCACACGATTCCCTTAACCAGGGAAGATTCTCCCGGGGTCGCATGCAGAGTGTCTCCGCACACGCTACCCCTGTAAATCAAAGGGGAAGTTCTCGGGGACCCATGCCGGTCCAGTGCCCGCACACGCAGTGATCAGACTGGGCAGATGCCCAGGCTAATCTGTGTCTTCGCTGGATGCACATGCCATTTTGTTGGTTTTGTCGTGTCGCGCCTCACATATATAATGTGCCATAATCATACATTTTTCAAAAAAAATCATTAAAAAACCCAAGTTGTCAGATTGACAATGAGATTATTATATTACATATGTCATGCCGCAAAATTCATTGAAGCATGAGAAAATGATGGATACTCAGATCCTTCTAATAAATAGGCCCTCTCTCTCTCTGATAGATACCCTTTTCTTTTCGACTGTTAAAAAAAGTGGCTCAATTCTATTAAGATGACTTTAGACCATCCATATTTGTCATTTAATGGCCGAATTTGGTCTCAAAAATGCCATTTATAAGACTATGTAATTCTCTCAGGGTGTTTTATTAGAAGAAGTAGGGTATGTGCAGTCTGATCAGAGTTTTCCTGGTGCATCAGCTATCCCAGGAAAACATGTTCTCCAAGTCACATTTCTTTCTGATGTGGTAAAAATAACCTCTTGTAGTATGAAAGCAAGCCCACTGCACTGCTGTTTGAAAAGTTACTTATCTTGACTTCTTTACTATATACATTCATATATATGACAGGGGCCCCAAAACGACCTCAAATGTATAAATCTGCTGTTATAAGATGTTTTTGCCCTTCCAATACAATCCAAAAAATTTTTAGATCTGTCTTATTTTTTTTATGCCCCCGCCATTTAAAATGGGGGGGGCATATAGTATCACCCCTGTACGTAGCGTACGTACGTACGTACGAACGAAATGGTTTCCGTTCAATATCTTTTGAAAGCATTGGTGTATTGAATTCATATTTCATACACAGCTATATAATCATAAAATACAGGTCAAGTTCGATGCTGGGTAAAATCTGGCTATTATTGTGGGAGTTATGGCCCTTTTTCGACTTCTGTTTCTGTGAAAAAATGGTTTCCGTTCAATATCTTTTGAAAGCATTGGTGTATTGAATTCATATTTTATACACAGGTATATAATCATAAAATACAGGTCAAGTTCGATGTTGGGCAAAATCTGTCGATTATTGTGGGAGTTATGGCCCTTTTTCGACTTTATTTTGTATGAAAAAATGGTTTCCGTTCGATATCTTTTGAAAGCATTGGTGTATTGAATTCATATTTTATACACAGGTATATAATCATAAAATACAGGTCAAGTTCGATGTTGGGCAAAATCCGTCGATTATTGTGGGAGTTATGGCCCTTTTTCGACTTTATTTTGTATGAAAAAATGGTTTCCGTTCGATATCTTTTGAAAGCATTGGTGTATTGAATTCATATTTCATACACAGCTATATAATCATAAAATACAGGTCAAGTTTGATGTTGGGCAAAATCTGTCGATTATTGTGGGAGTTATGGCCCTTTTTCAACTTTTTTTTTTATGAAGAAATGGTTTCCGTTCGATATCTTTTGAAAGCATTGGTGTTTTGAATTCATATTTTATACACAGGTATATAATCATAAAATACAGGTCTAGTTTGATGTTGGGCAAAATCCGTCGATTATTGTGGGAGTTATGGCCCTTTTTCGACTTCATTTTGTATGAAAAACTGGTTTCCGTTCGATATCTTTTGAAAGCATTGGTGTATTGAATTCATATTTTATACACAGGTATATAATCATAAAATACAGGTCAAGTTCAATGTTTGGTAAAATCTGTCAATTATTGTGGGAGTTATGGCCCTTTTTCGACTTCATTTCATACAATAATGGTGTCCGTTTGTTAGTTTTTGAAACACCCCCACATCCAAGCCCCCCCCCCCCCCCCCCCCCCCCCCCCCCCATTTACTTCTCAAGAAGCACAATACATCTGCCCAAGGAAAACAATAAAACATGTACCACAGAAGTGTGCCTTTGTGAACCTAGTTATGCTACAAGTGCATTTACCTTAAACAAGGCGCCATCTTACTTAGGGCACTAGGCGGGGGCATCCGTGTCGTATGGACACATTTCTAGTCTTGTTTTGTTAATTCAATAATTGCAGTGTTTAAACTTAAGAGCACTAAATAAGTCAATATTATAGCACTACTGGCAAATGGTATCATGAAAAGGCTGTGAAAATTTTTGTGACATATTTGATGACTTTCGGCAGAGTTTTCACAGGGAAGTCATGATAGGCCATGAAAATAAATCCATTACAAGACCGTGAAAATCTATCGTGAAATTATAGGTGAAAACACCGTTAGGAGGTGCCACCTGAAAATGCGGTGAAAATGTCATGAATTCACATCCCCATGAAAATAAAGTGAAAAGATTGCCGTTAAAAACCCTGTTAAAACGTTCCATGAAGAGACTGTATATTTTAAGTGTGAAATTTGTTGTGAAAATACAGTTGAAAACACCATTAAGAGGTGCCACCTGAAAATGCAGTGAAAATGTCATGAATTTACATCCTTGAAAATAAAGTGAAATGATTGCTGTGAAAAATCTGTAAAAATATTCCATGAAAAGACAGTATGTTTTAAGCTGGCGGTCCTGTAACTCTCCTGACTTTATTTGTTCTGGTGAGGTAGCCATCTTTGTCAGTTGCACCATGCTGTGAGATCCAGCTGCATATTTCTTAGTAGAGAAATAAGAGCAAAAAACAGTGTCGTAAATAAATTCCTGCAGATATATTTTGTTGTTTGCTTATTCATTTCCTGCAGAAAAAAAATATTTATGGAACTTTTACACGTACATGCATCATATGTAAGCATGATAATAGTTCTGCATGTAAATAAACAAATGAAGCACCATCCAAAAATTACATGTAGAAAAAAATTATACCCTTAGAAATTGGAACTCTAGCTTATACTTTGGACAAAGACAAAACAATAAACCATGACAATAAAGAAACAGTTACCCTGGTTATACCTGAGTTTGCATAAACTTTTGATGAACAGGGTGACTACAATCAATGAAAGTTTACTTTTCTCCTTAACTCTTTGAGCACCCAAAAGCAGACGACAAAATTTACGTCAGCAAAAATTAAAAAAATGCCTTGTCCAAGACATTTCATATCGAGAGTTCAAAGACTAGATGGCAAACAGTGTAGATCTACATGAGGCGGCTCTTTATGAGCCGCCTCATCAGGATCTACGCTGTTTGCAAATTATTCTATTTTTGTCTCTGGTAAATACTCTGATTCGATTGGACCTGAGCATTATATGGGTTAATGTTCAGCAAGAAGTAATTCTCAGCTTTAAGGGGCCCTGGTAAAAAATGCTCAGTGGAACCACTGTGTTTGTGAAGAAAACAGTCAGTTATTATATATGCCATTGATGCATCCAGCTGGACTTAAACCTGAGTGGAAGAGGTATGTGGCTGGTCTGGAGACAATGTTTGCTATCAGCTGAGCTATCCGCTGCCATTAGCTATCTGTGTACCTTCAAGCTATTCAAATGCATTTGAGGTACCCAGGCACTGTAGCCCAACCCCTAAGCCATACATGTCAGATACAATGATAACTCTATGAGAAAAATAGTAAAGTCTGACAGGTGAAAAGAGAGAAAACTCAGTTCAGTTTAAGCAGAGTCTGTTCTGTAGGAATGATCAAGTAAAATAATTGAGCCACGACACGACAAAACCAACAATGTGGTTGTGAGCCCTGCACAGACTCAGATTCAGCCTGGGCATCCACCCAGTCTGATCAGAGTCTTCGCTGTCTTCATGAAGGTAGCTTAGACCCTTAGCTACCCTTAAGCGCTTAGTGAAGAGTCTAATCAGACTAGGTGGATGCCCAGGCTGATCTGAGTCTGCACTGGGCGCACAACCACGTTGGTTTTCACGTGTCACGGCTCAATTATTACGGATTCTGGATTTGATGTACAAGGAGAAGCTGTTTTTATTTTTACCTGCCTTCTCAATGGGGGTCAACTTTTAAAGGAAAGAATTTGCTCCTCTAGTCTCAAGAGCAGACCCCCTTTTAGAAGGGCTTCATTCTCCTGGGAAACAAACATAAAGTCATTGAAGTTATTTCCCTTTATTTAAAAAAGACAGATTAACATAGCAGTGTACCCAAAAATCTATGCTGATAACTGGTTCCTGTAAAGCAAAAAAAGAAGGAAAAACTATAAATAAATGAAAAAATAAATAAATTGTATCCTTAAATGTCCGACAAAAAAGAACATATCTAATAAGTTTATATTATAGAGAAAGAACTTGTGTATGACATGCATGGAGGAATAGGGGGAATCAAATTAAAGCACTATGAAATGTTGATATAACCTGTAACTCCATATGGAGATGCAAACATTTACTGTGCGATCACTATGATCAAGACCTGCCTTTACAACAAGAAGGCCATGATGGCCCTGAATTGCTCACATGGAAACATATTGTCTGAAAACATCTAGGGGAGAGTTGGGTAACTTCGGACAGGCTGGTAAATTCGGACATACAATTATTGCAAACAGTGAAAATCCTAATGAGACGGCTCATAATGAGCTGTCTCATCAGGATTTTCTCTGTTTGGCCAGTTAATTTTTGTTTTAGTTCCAAACAACTGACTAATAAAGGAAACAATGTCAGTGTCCGAATTTACCCGCTGTCCGAAGTTACCAGACTCTCCCCTAATCAAAATCAGCAGTGAAGATGGATATTCAAATGAATAATGGATAGCCAAAATTGAGTTTTTGATATCCAAAAATGAATTATGGATATCTAAAAATGAATTATGGATATCCATAAATGGAATAATTGATATCTATAAATCGAATTATGGATATCTATAAATCGAACTATGGATATCCATAAATCAAATGGAGTATGGAGTTTGTTTAATCAACTCCTTCCACAGTTTTCAATGGATCTTTTTCAAACCTTGCATGCTTATTGTGGACATAATTAAAATGTGCATATGGGTTTTGATGGAGAAAAAAATTGATTTTGACAGAATTATGGCCTTTTAAACTTAGTCATTTTGGACTTTTTGGGGGCACTATATGGTATGGACTTTGTTTAATCAACTGCTTCCACTCCTTTCAATGATTTCTTTTGAAACTAATGTTCGGGCATAATGAAGATGTGCATATGGCTTCTTGATGTAGGTAAAATTAATTTGACAGAACTACAGCCTTTTGAACTTAGGTAGTCATTTTTTTTTTTTTTTTTTTTTTTGCATTATAGCATGTTGAACTTAGTTATTTGGGGTAATTTTCAGCATTATAGGATAATGAGTTTGTGTAATCAACTGCTCCTACAGTTTTCAATGGATTTTTTGTAGATAGTGTTTGTGTTTAAAAAGTGCTTTAGGGATGCACACTATCTGTCCTATGACAGGTACTGCATGGGGGCATCATTTGTGTCTTACACTGCCAATTTGCTAGTTGAAATATTTGAATACCTGGCTCAGATGTTGCTGATGTTGACGGTACTTTTCACACTGAATTCTGAGGCTGAAGATCTTTTACAGTTGTCCTCCTTCCGGCTCTCACTCAGAACCCAGCCTGTTCTTCATGGATCTATCTACAGTGACTTACTTCTGCAAAAAAAGGACATTATGTGCAGATTTTGGGCTTTGCCCTGTATCTCAGCTTTCATAAGCCTCAGGCTTTTGAAGCTCCATTAGTGCAAACATCAGACTGTTCCATGCCCAAGCTTATAAACCCATATTAAAGTGATTTACTTTCCTCAAATGATTCCAAGTGCAGTTTTTAGCTCGCCTGAATGAAAGTTCAGGAAGAGCTATTGTTGTCACCCTGGCATCGGCGTCAGCGTTCGCGTCAGCGTCCGGTTGGATGTTTTGGTTAAAGTTTTTTTAAAGTCCTATATCTCCTTAACCCATTGATGGATTCTTTTGATACTTGCACTGTAGTTAGACATTGGTCCAAAGTTTAACATGGTACCACCTCCACCCCACTCAGTGACCTTGGTGTCAAGGTCATGGACTTAGAAAATTTGGAGTTTTTTTGGACTGGATGTTTTGGTTAAAGTTTTATTAAAGACCTATATCTCCTTAACCCATGGATGGATTCCTTTGATACTTGCACTCTAGTTACATATTGGTCCAAAGTTTTCCAATGTACTACCCCACCCCCCTCAGCGACTTTGGTGTCAAGGTCATGGACTTAGAAATTTGTCTTTTTATTGATTGGATGTTTTGGTTAAAGTTTTTAAAGACACATATCTCCTGATCCCATAGATGAATTCTGTTTATATTTGCACTGTAGTTAGATATTAGTCCAAAGTTTTACAGAGTACTACCCCAACCCCGCTCAGTGACCTTGATGTCAAGGTCAGGGACTTTGGAAATTTGGTCTTTATTAAAGTTTTCTAATTGCATACTGATTCATAATGCTTGGCAGATACATGTTTATACTTGAACTGATGTTAGACACTTTTTTTGAGGATTTACAAAACACTTACCCCACTGGATGACCTTGAAGTCAAGGTCATCGACTTTGAATTTTGACTTAAAGATTTTGGTTAAAGTTTTATATTTATGAAGACATGAAGACATAATTTCACAGTGCCATGATGGACTCAGTTGATACTAATACTTGGACTGACGTTAGATAAGGGTTCAAGGTTTTGATACATCCTAGCCCCCCCCCCCCCCCCAACCCCCACCCCCTACCCCTTATTTCTTTGGCCTGAAGCTCATGGACTACAAAATTTCATGTGGATTTTTTTTTTTAATTTTATTTTAAGACTTATTCTGAGATAGCTTTTGTTTATAAATATGTTGTCATTATGGACATGCTTGCCTGAAGTTTTATGCAAAGCAGTTCACACCAACATAGCGACTGTGTGATGGGCAAGCACCTATTCAGGCGAGCTATGCTGTCAGGCGACAGCTCTTGTTAAGCTTGGCCCTATATCACAGCTTCTATAAGCACTAGATCTTCCAAATTCCATCAATCCATGCACCAAACATCTACAGGTCGCTCTTTACAAAACTGGGTGAGATTGATCTTCTTTTGGGAAAAAGGGTGTCACATGCAATTTTCAAGCTCGGCCCCCGCAGTTTGGTGCATGAGAACACCATGTTAAGATTTAGTGTTTGGTCGTTTTGGCTTTGTAAACTTACCGTAAAATCTCTTAAAATTGTGACACTTAAAATAATTACCATAACTGTCCTAAATATGGAACAGTTTGGTTAAACAATGCAGTAATGCTGCCAAAAGCTGCATTAGGAATGGCAAACAGTGTTGACCCTGATCAGACTGCTCCTTTTGGAGCAGTCTGATCTGGGTCTGCACTGTTTGCTCATACCTATCTGTCCCAATATTTAGAGTTTTACGGTGGGTCTTTGAAACTCCATCATTGTATATGCAAAACTGCTCGCATCTCATCTCTCACAAAACTAGGTCATAGTGACTTACTTTCAAGATTGGTCCTATATCTTCATAAGACACTCCATCACTGCATGCATCCAACTACTCCAGATCACATACCCCAAAAGTAACGAAGGAATAGTGAACTGACTCATTAATGCTAATTGAAGGCAAGTTTCATTGACTGTTTTTTAAATATACTTAACTTTTACTTCTATCATCAAAGAACTGGTGGTAGCATATCCTTAAACCCTCATGCCTGCATCACCCTCTGGTTTTGTGCAGACTTTCTATCATTGGGTCAAAGGTCAAATTGTGTCTCAAAATCGTGTTGCAGCAATAATTTTAAAACTACTGAAGCAAATTAGATGAAACTTCACAGAAAGATAGAGCATAATTAGAAGGTGTGTCACGCACAAGACTTAAGTCCCTACGCCCAAGGTCAAGGCCACAGTTGGGTCAAAAGTCAAATTGTGTCTCAAAATTGGCTCTCAGCGATTACTTATAAACTACTGAAGCCTATTTTAATGAAACTCCACAGAATGATGAAACATAGTGAGAAGTCGTGTTGCAAATCAATTTGGGTTGCCAGTTTCAAGGTCAAGGTCACAATTGGGGGTCAAAGGTCAAATCTTGCCTCTATGACAGCTTAAAACCTGCTGAAGCTAATGTCATCAAACTTCACAGAAAGGTAAACCATAATGAGAAGGTATGTTACACACAATATTTATGATCCCAAATCCAAGGTAAAGGTCACAATCTGGGGTCAGAGGTCAAATCATGTCTCAGCAATTACTCAGAAAAGTACAAAAGCAAACTTTAAAGAAAGATAAAGCCTAATGAGATAATTTACCATGCACAAGACATAGGTTCCCACGCCCAAGGTCAAGGTCATAGACAGAGGTCAAAGGTCAAGTCATTCATCCTCAATTATTACCTTTAAAAGTGTGCTACTTTGCACCCATAGCAAGTGCTTTCAGCTGTGTGAAACCATACGTCAGCCAATGAGAAGCAAGGTTTCTTTAATGACGTCGGGTTTGCGACAGTATATCGCAGAATATACTGTCCCAAATTTTTTACGTTATCCAATCAGATGTCGCGTTATATTTTTAAGTGCATTAGAATTGCCAGTATTTACATGCAGCAATAACTAAATGATATAGTTTGGATATATTTATTCTTGTAAAACTTAAAAGTATCTTGCTAAATAACAAAAATGTATTTCGGTCAATAATTATGTGTATTTTGGTGGATTCCGGTGTATTTTGGTATATTCCAGTAATAAGGTGTGTTTCAGTAGTTCTGTTGATAACATTTGCCATAGAATCAAAATTATTATTGTTATGTTTGTTGCTCCTCATGTTTTTACATATGAGCCACGACACGAGAAAAACCAACAATGTGATTGTGTGCCCAGCCCAGACTCAGATCAGCCTGGGCATCCGCCCAGTCTGATCAGAGTCTTCACTGTCCACATGGAGGTAGCTTAGACCCTGAGCTACCCTTTAAGCCCTTTGCAAAGAGTCTGATCAAGCTTGGCGAATGCCCAGGCTGATCTGAGTCTGCACTGGGTGCACAACCACTTTGTTGGTTTTCTCGTGTCGCGGCTCATATGTACTGTAAAGTCGATGACAATTCTGGGCTATCATACTTATTATACTTTATATTTAAGAAATATTGAAACAGACTATAGGTGTCCCATTCAACGTTTGTAGAATACGGACTATAATTGTTTACACTAGCGGGACAGGTAAGTTCATACCTGTGCAAAGTTATTTTGATTATGCGTGTTTATTGACCGGAACCAAATAAGTTGTGTGTTTTAAAACTTGCGTAAAAGTTTCGCTGTCCAACAAGTCGATCTTTTCATCAATGGAGGGACCCTGAAAATGTGCGTGGATTTTAAACAAACAATTCTGTGCACCGCATTCTTTGTTAATTGCTGTCATTGATAGGGAATTCCAATACCTTAGGAAAGTCACAGTGGTATATCCCGAAATTGACAAACATGGCGGCCAAACTAATTGGGGAGCGTCTTCCACAAGATTGGAGTTATGGAGTGACAAGGGATGGCAGAATATTTTTTGTTGAGTAAGTATGGTCATAGTTTTATGATCTGGATCATATTCTATTGGCTTTTGTTTCACACCCGGGTTTCAGCATTTGATAATAGGTTTTTGTGGCCCTTTCAGCAGTATTTCCTGAGGGTAATGAGAAGTTGAATCATGACAAAACAAGCCTTTAGTCATTTCCAGCGTTAATATCATATTAGGGAAGCAAATCATACTCAATTGTACGCTGTTTCATTTTCCTATGGATGGGTCCTTTTGGTAAGGACGGGTCCCACTGTGCTTGCTTCTATATTTTGGCGCCTCCAGCAGGAGGGTTCTACCCAGGTGTATATTGCAGATCGCTAGACAGATGAAGAAACTTAATGGACGATTTACATCAAACAGATTCTTGAACGCCAGGTGGGACGTCTTTCCGCTGAGCCGTCCTGGATGCTCTTATCAGCGACTGCAATAATTTTTCAATTGCTGATTGGTATATCCACTATGCCACGATCTGTTTCAGAAACAGTTTGGCTCTGAAATTCTTGCAACTTTGCAGCACTGATCTATCGGCAACTGTTGGGCAGTAGATCGATGACTGATCACTGATGAGATGGTGACTGATCAGTGGTTGATAGGTGACTGATTGGTGTTGGTTGCCAACAGGTTGCAAGGAGGTTTCAAGCGAACACCAATCGATTGCTGAAGGTTCGCAGTGCCAGATCAATTAAAAACTGTTTTGATCGCAGAACGATCACCAACAGGTCTCTTGCCAGTCCCTGTTCAGTTGCAACCTGTCATCCAACAGTCACTGACTGTTGCTAAAGACTCTAAACTAGTTGCAAACCTGTGGCCGATCCTACGGTAAGCATTTGTAGACAGATTGGTGATCGATTGCTGACTAGTTGGGAAAACTATCGCCAAATGCATGTCCAACTTATCAGGGTGCACTTGAAGGGAAAAAACAGTTGCAGTGGTTATGTAGCTGTAGCTTTTATTAGAATCCAGTAGGCTATAAAGCCCATGAGGTACAATATACATGCATACATGTCATGGAGGTTGCCAGCCAGCTGCAAAAAACAGTTGTTTGTATAAGTAAGCTAGAGATTAAACAGGGTAAGTCCCATTAAAAATGTAAGGCATGTTAATTAAGGATCAATTAATCAACCAGAGGGAATTTGATATTTGTGTGGATAAAAGATCAAGCAGTTACACTAATTGATAAATCTATACTTGTATCAAAACTGAATTGCTCTTACAATGGTGTCATATTAATTGATCAAATTATTAGTACTTCGAATCTATAAACAGCTCCAGATAAACACAAATTGTTTGGGTGAAAAGATTCCATCCACCCCTTGCTTATAATTTAAGCTTATTTTCTGAATTATACCCTCGCTTATACCACTGAAAATTGTCAAAGCTTGATTGAGGCATTAAGATGAGATGGCATTCTCTGAAATTTTGCTTTTTTTCTCTCCACAAAACTAGAGTCAAATCAAATCAAACCAGAGTTGTCAATGCTTTCTACTGGGATAAAGTCAATCTTTCAAATTAAGAAAAAAAAAATTCTCTGATATGTGTAATGTAGAAAACTTATTTGTATAGTCTTTGATCGTCACTAAAATGGTTTGATGAACAGACTAGTTGTATGGCAGTGCCTCCTAACCCTGTTTTGGTGAAAGTTTTCATTGTCAGATTGCAGGGGTCAGCCTGGAGCTTTCAGACAGGCAGAAGTTTTGCAACATTATCTGGACTTCAGGGAGAAGTTTTGGTCCAAATTTTGGATTTCCCTATATATATTATGTTCAATACATTTTCACTTCTCCCTCAGCTCAAAATAGGGAGAAGTCAGACAGCCTAGGGAAACTATTTCTCCCAGATCGCCCTCTAGGCTGAGCCCTGGATTGGCAAGCATGTGTATGAGCAAGCAATCCTTTCTCACGCCAGGTAGGCGGCAATCGAAAACACTCTTATCAATCTATGAACGCGGATAAAAAACATTAGAAAATTGTCGCCAATTTGCAATCGAAAACGCTGTTTCTAACGGTTTTTGATCCGTGTTTGTCGATTTCATGAGCGTTTTCGATCGCCGTCTACCCAGTGTGTTTCTGGTGAGAGATTTTTCGGCTCATAATGTAATTAGCAAAAAGGCAGGCATTGCTTTTCCATGTATCAGCAGAAACTTTCATCCAGTTTTCTTGTTCAGCTGCCACATTGTTTAGATAGGCAAGATAATTATAAGCCTCCAAATGACAATTTTAGGCCTCCAAATTCTTGTTTCTGTTAATGCCCACTGAAATGCTGAATGAACCCTGGCAGAAGATTCAAATTGAGGTAAAAGAAGCTTTGTTACCTTTCACCTACTTTACTACTGCCAGCGCAATCTAAGTTTATTAGCTCACCTTAGCACGAAGTGCTCAAGGTGAGGTATTGTGATCGGTCTTTGTCCGTCGTCCGGTCGTGCGGCCGGCGTCAACTTTTGCTTTAAACAACTTCTTCTCCAAAACTGCTAGCCGGATTTCAAAATAATTTCACAGAAATGTTCCTTGGGGGACTCTCTACCAAAATTGCTCAAATGGTTCCGCTCCACTGAACAATATGGCCGCCAGAGCTAAAAATAGAAAAACCTTTAAACGACTTCTCCTCCAAAACTGCTGGGCCGATTTTGAAATAATTTCACAGAAATGTTCCTTAGGAGACCCTCTACCAAAATTGCTCAAACGGTTCTGCTCTGCTGAACAATATGGCCGCCAGAGCTAAAAATAGAAAACCTTTAAACAACTTCTCCTCCAAAACTGCTGGGCAGATTTTGAAATAATTACCAGATTTGAAACTGGGCCATGTCAGGTCAAAAACTAGGTCACTAAGAACAGTGTGAACGCTTTTGAGGACACAGTTTTGTTCTAATCTTCATGAGACTTTGTCAGAATGTTTGTCTCCAACGAATCTGGACCAAGGGTGCAACTTGGTCATGTTGGGTCAAAAAGTAGGTCACTAGGTTAAACCTTAGAAAAACATTGTGTACACTCTAGAAGGCACAGTTTTGATAACTTTGCCAGAATGTTCATATCCAAGAAATCTAGACCAGGTTTGGAACTGGGTCATGTAGGGTCAAAATCTAGGTCATTAGGTTAAATCTTATAAAAACCTTAGGTACACAATAAAGGGTTCATTTTCCATTTAATCTTTGTGAAACTCTGTCAGTCATATGGATGTCTCTGAGGTTAAGTTCACAGGATATTCAGGTGAGCGATCCAGGGCCATCATGGCCCTCTTGTTGGTATTACCATTATATGATTCAACCTTTTATTTCAAATTTCAGTGATCAAACACAGACAACAACGTGGTTGCATCCTGGGACCGGCCAGCCAGTACAGACAGGGTACCAGACAAACCCAGGTAACACTACATGTATATTATTCTTTTGAGTGCAAATCACGATAGGTTTTGTTATGTTGTTGCATCTGCTTTAGCATGGTGCAGTATAGGTGTCCAGTTTTCTGTCAGTCTGTCTCCCCATCCAGCATCACAGTTGTGTCAACCCTAGCGTTGAAAATCATCTGAGCCACGACAAGTGTAAACCAACAAAGTGGTTGTGCTCCCAGCGCAGACTCAAATCGGCCTTTAAGGGTAGCTAAAGGTCTAAGCTATCTCCATGTGGACAGCAAAGACTCTGATCAGACTGGGCAAGTGCCCAGGCTGATCTGAGTCGCTGGGCGCACAACCACTGTGTTGATTTTGTCGTGTCATGGCTCATTCCTCTGACACTAAAAAGTTTCTTCTTAGGATGATCTTAATGGATTTTGCACGTAAGTTGACTCCATTGACCTATATTTCATGCCTTGTTGACTTAGTCAGTTTGTGTGCGTAGACTTTTGGCTATTCATTAGTAGAAATGTGGTATATGTTTAGGAGATGTTGTAGGTGCATTTATGCAGCAGTAATCATCATATGGCAGCTACCACCTCAGCTCTCTCAGAGCTTTAGATAAGAGGGAGTATTTGATGATAATTAGGAATAATTTTTGCTAATTCTGCATAAAAACATATGTTGCGACCCCTCATTTGAACCGTCTCGACGAGACCGTTCAGATGAGGGGTCACAAACTATGGTTTCAATGAGAAATAAAAAAAATTATCCCTCAATTATCATCAAATACCCCTCTTATCTAGAGCTCTGTCTCTCATACAGGACTCTTTTTTTCAAAGCATCACAAGAATTCCAAAGCATTAAACATGTGACTTGATAACAGTAAGTGCAGGAATATGCAGAATCTGGTTAATTTCAAGGTCTTTATTAGCTCACCTGAGCCGAAGGCTCAGAGGTGAGCTTATAGGATGGGAGTCGAGCTGTTGTCCGTCCGTGCGTCCGTCCGTGCGTGCGTCAACACTTTCAAACATGAATATCTCAGAAACCAGTGGGCTGATTGCAATCAAATTTTATCTGAAGCATCATTGGGATGGGGGAAAGGCTGCATTAGGTTAAGGTGCAGATCAGCTCAGAACTTTGGTTTCCATGGCAACAGATAGCCCCCATAGGGTTATAATGGGGAAAACGGCGTCATCACCTTTTCTCGACTGTTTTTGATTAGATCCTTATCATACTTGCAGGTAATGGTGACATACATAAGAGCTTGGATGAGTTCGAAATTTGGCCGGATTCGAGCACAGACTACGGAGTTAGCTGCCCTTGAGCGTTTGAAAAAAATCCCATAGTGTTATAATGGAGAAAACGTCATCACTTTTTTTTTTTAGAAAAACTTTGTCATCGCTCTAGCGCCTACATTTCTCAATGGATTTTAAAATAACTTCACACAAATGTAGGGCATGACAATATCTCGAGCAAGTTCGACTTTCAGGATGCTGCGCCCAAGGTCAAGGTCACTATGGCTATTTTTAGAAAAACTTTGTCAGCGCTCTAGCACCTACATTTCTCAATGGATTTTAAAATAACTTCACACAAATGTAGGGCATCACAATATCTTGAGCAAGTTTGACTTTCAGGGTTCTGCGCTCAAGGTCAAGGTCACTGTGGCTATTTTTAGAAAATCTTTGTCATCGCTCTAGCACCTACATTTCTCCATGGATTTTAAAATAACTTCACGCAAATGTAGGGCATGACAATATCTCGAACAAGTTCGACTTTCAGGGTGCTGCACCCAAGGTCAAGGTCACTGTGGCTATTTTTAGAAAAACTTTGTCATCACTCTAGCGCCTACATTTCTCAACCGATTTTAAATCAACTTCACACAAATGTAGGGCATGACAATATCTCGAACAAGTTTGACTTTCAGGGTGCTGCGCCCAAGGTCAAGGTCACTGTGGCTATTTTTAGAAAAATTTAGTCAGTTCTCTAGCACCTACATTTCTCATTGGATTTTAAAGTAACTTCACACAAATGTAGGGCATGACAATATCTTGAGCAGGTGCTGTACCCAAGGTCAAGGTCACTGTGGCTAATTTTAGAAAAACTTTGTCATGGCTCTAGCACCTACATTTCTCAATGGATTTGAAATAACTTCACACAAATGTAGGGTATGACAATATCTTGAGCAAGTTCGACTTTCAGGGTGCTGCCCCAAGGTCAAGGTCACTGTGGCTTTTTAAAAAAAAAACTTTGTCATCGCTCTAGCACCTACAGTTCTCCATAGATTTTGAAATAACTTCACCCAAATGTAGGGCATGACAATATCTTGAGCAAGTTTGGCTCTCAGGGTGCTGCACCCAAGGTCAAGGTCACTGTGGCTATTTTTAGAAAAACTTCGTCATCCCTCTAGCGCCTACATTTGTCAACAGATTTTGAATCAACTTCACACAAATGTAGGGCATAACAATATTTTGAACAAATTTGGCTTTCAGGGTGCTGCGCCCAAGGTCAATGTCATTGTGGCTATTTTTAGAAAAACTTTGTCAGCGCTCTAGCACCTACATTTCTCAATGGATTTTAAAATTACTTCATACAAATGTAGAGCATGACAATATCTCGAGCAAGTTCGACTTTCAGGATGCTGCGCCGAAGGTCAAGGTCACTACGGCTATTTTTAGAAAAACTTTATCATGGCTTTAGCACCTACATTTCTCCATGGATTTTAAAATAACTTCACACAAATGTAGGGTATGACAATATCTCGAGCAAGTTCAACTTTCAGGGTGCTGGGCTCAAAGTCAAGGTCCCTGTGGCCATTTTTAGCTCACCTGTGGTGAGCTTATAGTATAGACTTGGTCCGTCGTCCGTCGTCGGCGTCGTCGGCGTCGGCGTCCACAATTTTAAACATCTTCTTCTCAGAAACCACTGGGTGGATTGAAGCCAAATTTCATATGGAGCCTTAACAGGATGGGGGAACGAAAGTTTATATATTTGGTCCAGGTCACATGACCAAGATGGCCGCCATGCCCATATATGGTAAAACCCTTCAAAAATCTTCTTCTCCAGAACCAAAAGGCCAATGACCTTGAAACTTGGTATGTAGCATCGGGCATGCGGGCCCATCATAATTTATATAAATCATGACCTTGTGATGACCTTGACCTAATTTATGACATGGTCAACTTTGGTACGTTAGGCTTTTATATGGTAAAAACGCTTAAACGGTGGATTTCTCAGAAACTATTTAAGTCTAAGGTACAATACTTGGTATATATGGTCGACTAAATGACCAGATGAAGATATTATGTCACTGAAGGTCAAGGTCATTCCGTTGGACCATCCGTCGTCAAGATTTTCAAACATCTTCTCCTCTGAAATCACTGGGCCAATTGAAGCCAAATTTCATATGGAGTCTCAGTGGGATGTGGGAACGAAAGTTTATATATTTGGTCCAGGTCACATGACCAAGATGGCTGCCACACCCATATATGGTAAAAACCCTTCAAAAATCTTCTTCTCCAGAACCAAAAGGCCTATGACCTTGAAACTTGGTATGTAGCATCGGGCATGCCGGCCCATCATATTTTATACAAATCATGATCTTGCGTTGACCTTGACCTAATTTACGGGATGGTCAACTTTGGTACGTTAGGCTTTTATATGGGAAAACGCTTAAACAGTGGATTTCTCAGAAACTATTTAAGTATTAGGTACAATACTTGGTATACATGGTCGACTAAATGACCAGATGAAGATATTATGTCACTGAAGGTCAAGGTCATTCCGTCGGACCATCCGTCGTCAAGATTTTCATACATCTTCTCCTCTGAAACCACTAGGCCGATTGAAGCCAAATTTCATATGGAGTCTCAGTGGGATTGGGGAACGAAAGTTTATACCCGGGGTCTGGGTCACATGACCAAGATGGCCACCATGTCCATGTATGGTAAAAACCCTTCAAAAATCTTCTTCTCTAGAACCAAAAGGCCTATGACCTTGAAACTTGGTATGTAGCTTCGGGCATGCTGGCCCATCATAGTTTATACAAATGATGACCATGTGTTGACCTTGAATTAATTGACAACATGGTCAACTTTGGTATGTTAGGCTTTTATATGGGAAAACGCTTATACAGTGGATTTCTCAGAAACTATTTAAGTCTTAGGTACAATACATGGTATATATGGTCAACTAAATGACCAGATGAAGATATTATGTCACTGAAAGGTCAAGGTCATTTTGTCGGTCTGTCTGTCATCAAGATTTTCAAAACATCTACTCCTCTGAAACCACTGGTCTGATTGAAGCGAAATTTCATATGGAGTCTAAGTGTGATCAGGGAATAAAAGTTTGTTCTCAGGGTCTTGACCAAGATGGCCGCCATGCTGTATATGGTAAAAACCCTTCAACATCTTCTTCTCCACAACCAAAAGGTGTATGACCTTGAAACTTGGTATGTAGCTTTGGGCACTCAAGCCCATCATAAACATTAAAATATATATCAGGACCAAGTGTCAGGTGAGCTACAGGACCATTGGTCCTCTTATAAGAAAAACTTTGTCAGCGCTCTAGCACCTACATTTCTCAGCAGATTTTAAAATAACTTGACACAAATGTAGGGCATGACAATATCTCGAGCAAGTTCGACTTTCAGGATGCTGCGCCCAAGGTCAAGGTCACTGTGGCTATTTTTAGAAAAACTTTGTCAGCGCTCTAGCACCTACATTTCTCAATGGATTTTAAAATAACTTGACACAAATGTAGGGCATGACAATATCTCAAGCAAGTTCAACTTTCAGGGTGCTATGCCCAAGGTCAAGGTCACTGTGGCTATTTTTAGAAAAACTTTGTCAGCGGTCTAGCACCTACATTTCTCAGCAGATTTTAAAATAACTTGACGATATTGTAGGGCATGACAATATCTCGAGCAAGTTTGACTTTCAGGATGCTGCGCCCAAGGTCAAGGTCACTGTGGCTATTTTTAGAAAAACTTTGTCAGCGCTCTTGCACCTACATTTCTCAATGGATTTTGAAATAACTTGACACAAATGTAGGGCATGACAATATCAGGAGCAAGTTCAACTTTCAGGATGCTGTGCCCAAGGTCAAGGTCACTGTAGCTATTTTTAGAAAAACTTTGTCATCGCCCTAGCACCTTCATTTCTCCATGGATTTTGAAATATCTTGACACAAATGTAGGGCATGACAATATCTCAAGCAAATTCGACTTCCAGGGTGCTGTGCCCAAGGTCAAGGTCACTGTGGCTATTTTTAGAAAAACTTTGTCAGCGCTCTAGCACCTACATTTCTCAATGGATTTTAAAATAAATTCACACAAATGTAGGGCATAACAATATCTCGAACAAGTTTGACTTTCAGGATGCTGTGCCCAAGGTCAAGGTCACTGTGGCTATTTTTAGAAAAACTTTGTCATCACCCTAGCACCTTCATTTCTCCATGGATTTTGAAATAACTTGACACTATTGTAGGGTATGACAATATCTCAAGCAAGATTGACTTTCAGGATGCTGTGCCCAAGGTCAAGGTTACTGTGGCTATTTTTAGAAAATCTTTGTCATCGCTCTAGCACCTACATTTCTCATCGGATTCTAAAATAATTTCACACAAATGTAGGGCATGACAATATCTCGAGCAAGTTTGACTTTCAGGGTGCTGCAATCAAGGTTTTTGATTAGATCCTTATCATACTTGCAGGTAATGATGATATACATAAGAGCTTGGATGAGTTCGAAATTTGGCCGGATTTGAGCACAGACTACGGAGTTAGCTGCCCTTGAGCGTTTGAAAAAAAATCCCATAGTGTTATAATGGAGAAAACAACCTCATCACATTTTCATTTTTCATCGGATCCTCTTCATACTTGCAGGTAATGAGGATATGCATAGAAGCTTGGATTAGCTAGCATTTTGGCTAGATCTCACTACTGACTATGGAGTACCTGCCCTGAGCATCCAAAAATCAATGTCGCCACTTTTTCTTGGTTTCTACTGATCCGATCCTTTTCAAACTAGCAGGTAATGAGGAAATGCATAATATCTTGAAGTTCAAATTTTGGCCAGATCAGGCCAACCACTACGAAGTTAGCTGTCCTTGACAGCTCTGTCTATTGTGCTCTTGATCGGATACTTTTTAAACTTGCATATATTAAATGAGGGCATACATAATGTTTTGGATGAGTTTAATTTTCAGCCTGATTGGACCACTGACTGGAGTTAGCTGCCCTTGAGCATCTTAAATATCCCTATAGGTTTACAATGTCTCTCAGGTGAGCAATTGTTGCCCTTTGGGCTACTTGTTTTATCAGCCATTAGAAATTCTATGGGTTCTTTCATTTAATTACTGAAATATGCTCAAAATATTCAGGCGAAAATGTTTAAGGTATACATTGTAGATCCAAATCAGACTGCTCCTGATCTGGATTTTCACCGTTTTACAACAGATTCAAAATGACTATCTCCTTTCAGGGTTCTTTTGCTGGCCAGTAGACTCCTAGCTACTTTTGGGCTGGTGCTGTGATTTTTCAGGAACAAAATTGCATAGTAGGACCTCTGCTATTCCCAGAAAATGTGTCTGAGACTCCTATTTTCAATATTCAGGGGGGAGCTCCGGATTAAATTGAAAAACATATGATTCAGTTAAATAGGTGTCCAGATATTCCCAGTAACTATGGCTTTGATCTTTAGTACCAAGAGGATCTGGTAGCACCAGCAGCTAATTTCTCTTTAACTGATAAGCCAGGGTGTTGCCAGAATGCTTTTGTTGGCTTTGTCAGGAACTATTGTTTTTCTGTTGTCTTTCTGTGATAACAGAAAGTTTCTAGTGTTTCTACTTGGGAGATTTGTCTAATTAATAAGGAAATCACAGTTTTTGGGAATTCTTATTTTGGATATATTTAATGATACTACCTAACTAAATTCTGTTTATTAAATACAGTTAGATTTGAGGTGTGGGAAAAATATCATGGTTTTTGCCTTGGCTATGACAAGCAGAAAGCGAGACATAGGTACCCTTTTCCAGTGTCATGAGATGAGTTTTCTGGTTTTGCTGTGTTAGCATTTTAGAGGACATTGCACTGTCAGGGGAGACCCAGGATTCTACAGAATTCTTATCTCTGCTTTGTGCGTTTCATGGCTTAATATTTGAGTCTGGAAGCTGATTTAATAAAAAAAAAAAAAAAAAACTTTCTTACCATCTTATCCATCAGATCACCGCTCGGCCAATTCCGGAATTCACGGAATTGTCCGAGCGGTGCTCCGATTGACCATCTTATAGGAATAAAGCCAATGCAAAGTATAGTGGGAACAAAATACAAATTTGAACCACAATGAACAGTCACTGCCAAAGATGTTGAAATAATCGCCATGATCTTAGACAATTAACAATCTAAAAAGCTCGGCCCAGTTGTTCAAAACTAATGATGTCGTTAGTTAACGAAATGTTAGAATTTCAAACGTTAATATCTCAGATACGACAATATTTTTTTGCAAAAGCTTCTCACATATTTTCAACAAAAAATATCAATGTATATGGCTATTTGGTCATAAAACACTTAACAAGTTGACCTCTTTATGGGCTCGTTAGGCTAACGATGCTTTGAACAATCTAAAAAGCTGAATTTTATATGTTGGAGATATGATATTACATGTATGTCATAAGAATTGAACAAGATGGGAGGCAAATGTACTGTATATGAGGATACTTATGAAATAAAGCCAACAGATATAATATTTCCTGAGGAGGACAACACTGATGATGAAGTTAAACTGGCAAGTGATGTTGATGAAAGTCAGACTCTGAGGAGATTTGTCTCCCCTGGTAATATTTTGACTAGTTTAACTTACAGTCAAACTTCAGGTGCCATTTTTTGTCTTACAGACAAGATCTAGAAACACACTACCTTTGATAATATTAGATATTTTTCATATTTCGTCATTAAAAACACTGTCTGTCAACATCGTAACTAAATGAGCATTGTGAGTTTTTTGTCTCGCCTGCAAAGCTGAGGCGAGACATATGTATTGCTTTTCCGGTGTCATCATCGTCATTGGCGTCATCGTCGTCGTAAACTTTTGTAGAGTTTTTGCGTTTAGGTCATTCTCTCAGAAATAATAAGGGCTAGAGCCATGAAACTTGGGTCATGCATACATCTGGAAGGGTAGATCTCAAAGCCATCATCAATATTGAGTCTTGACCTACATTTTACGGTTGACTGACATAGTGATTTTTTGTCAAGTTTTTGCGTTTAGGTCATTTTCTCAGAAACTATAAGGGCTAGAGCCATGAAACTTGGCTCATGCATACATCTGGAAGAGTAGATCTCAAAGCCATTATCAATATTGAGTCTTCACTTACATTTTATGGTTGACTGACTTTGCAATTTTTTTGTCGAGTTTTCGCGTTTAGGTCATATTCTCAGAAATTATAAGGGCTAATGCCATGAAACTTGGATCATGCATACATCTGGAAGAGTATATCTCAAAGTCATCATTAATATTGAGTCTTGACCTACATTTTACGTTTGACTGACTTTGCAGTTTTTTGTTGAGTTTTCGCATTTAGGTCTGTTTCTCAGAAACTTTAAGGGCTAGAGCCATGAAACTTTGGTCATGCATTCATCTGGAAGAGAAGAGCTCAAAGTCATCAATATTAAGTCTTTACCAACATTTCACAGTTGACTGACTTTGCAATGTTTTGTCAAGTTTTCGTGTTTAGGTCTGTTTGTCAGAAACTATAAAAGCTAGAGCCAAGAAACTTGGTTTATGCATACATCTTTGCTTATTTAGCTCTGTTTTGTGACAAAGCGCCAGCAGGCGAGACACGGCATTCCGCGGAATTATTGTGCTGGTGTCTCAAGTAAAAGTTGGTAGTGGTGGGATAAAATGCTTATCATGTTTGACAGTATTAGCTAAAAATGCCATTATTGGTCTGAAGTTGTAAATTTAATCATGTTTAATTACAATTAATCAATAAAAATTTTCAGAGAGAGACTGTGTCAATTCTCATCTTTCTAGTATCATGTCTAACATATAGTAGAAGGATGACATTGAAGAATTTACACAGACATTGACTGAGCTGTCAGTAATCTGTCATGACTTATCATTACAGTCACAATATAAATATGATGAACACATTAAATTAGCAGTGTCACATTAAAATGGGCTTTATGTTTGATAGAAACGTACTTATGATGTAAAAAGAAAAACCTTCTTCTGTTCATAACAGTATTTTGCCTGATGGTCTCTCCCACATTTAAACAGAATGTGAATTATCATTTATCATGCAACAAAATCTGGCTTACACCAAATTCTAAGATGGGTCTGTTGCAAATATCATATTGTCTCTTAGATAACACGAATAGATAGTTTTGTGGGGGGGGGGGGGGGGGGGGGGGGGGGGGGGGGGGGGGAGGGGGGATATGAGTTTTCTGTCTTTACATACACAGTTGAATACAATTCAAGGAAGCTTATACAGTATTAATCCTATTAAATGTGCCGGCTCTATTAAACCCCCTACCTCTTTTCCAGAATTGATTTGCGTTTTTTTTCATCAATCAGAGCTCCAGATAAGAGTGGGTATTGAGGATAATTCAAAGATAATTTTTCTTATTTCTCAACGAAAACATATGTTGTGACCCCTCATTAGAACCGTCTCGATGAGACGGTTCTAATGATGGGTCACAAAATATGTTTTTGTTGAGAAATATGGATAATTATCCCTAAATTATCTGTGTTACCCCTTCTTATCTGGAGCTCTGATCAATTATACCAAGGGGGGACAACATGAATTCCTTTTTGCTTCCCTAGAGGATGCAGCTTTTCAAATGTGGTTCACTCTTTAAGGAACGAATTTGCTTTTATAGGAGCAGAGTCTTTCCTTGATGAGTTGACCACTTTAAGAAGGGAGGCGAAAAAGGAAAAAGGAAAAAATAGTAGAACTGCTTAATGTAAAAGTATATATCCATATTAACATAGTTTATTACAAGTATTTTAGCAGTAGCTGATTTACTAATTTTAGTCTCTAATAAATGTGCCTGCTCCAGAACCCCCCCCACCCCCCACCCCACACACACACAAACACACACACACACACACCTCTTTTTCAGAGTAAAGATGTTTTATTGACTTGGGTTTTTCATCAGTTATACCTATGGGTTCCACAGCAGTTTATTACAAGTATTTTAGCAGTGACTGATTTACTACTCTTTAGTCTCCAACAACCCCCCCCCCTCCCACCCCCTTGTAAAAGTGTAAAATGCAATGCCCCAGAGCATTGAATAGGATTAATACCATACACATAATGTAGCAAAAAAAAGCTGAATGGGTCTTTGCACCAAACTGACCCAGTTTTTCTGTAATTGGTGGCAAAACTTTTTAACAAATTTTCATAAAATTAAACATAAGTAAAAGGAGAAAAGGAAATTGCGCTCTGGTTTCTTGTATTTTAAGTATCATATGATGTCTTAACAGATCCTGTTTCAGAACTAACCATGCTGGTTGATGATAATATATCTTTGTAAACTGGCAAAACTTGTTTGATGCTGGGTAGAATTGTGAAAAGAAACTTGTCTGAATAGAATATTTTAATAGAATGAATATGAGACCCTTTTGTTGAATTTTGTAGATGACATTAAAATTCAAACTTTAATTTTCAGTCTAGCTTCAAATTTGGATACTAAAAGATGTTTTAAAGGGATACAGATTGGATTTATTTAGAAAAACTTATGAAATTTAGTATCTTCTTTAATTGATATCTTGAGTACTGGAAATTCTGATTTGCCAAAATTGTGTGTAAATTGATGCTGTGGTATTCACCACTGCTAAAGCTGGCTTCTTAACTAATTAAGTACCAGAGACGAAATAGCTAAATTTGCAAACAGCGTAGGTACTGATGAGCCGCCTCATCTGGATCTACATTGTTTGCCCTCTAGTCTTTGAATTCTCAATATGAAATATCTTGGACAAGGCTTTTTTTGAAATTTTGCAGACGTAAATTTTGTCGTCTGCTTTTTGGCTCTTTAAACGAGTTAATTCATCAGAAGTCTGTTGATATATACTGTTAACATTTAGTGTAAAAAAACTGTAAAATTTGTTAAATAAATTAATAATTGTAATGAGAGGTGTGTGTTTCATATTTAGTTCAGATGACAATTTACTGCAGAATCGCATTTCTTTATACGTCACAGGTAAGCAGTGCACATTTTTTATGAGTCAAAAGATTTCAAGATTGCATAAAATACTTAGCATGACCTCTTCGATTTTAGCTGGCTACGTGAAACTGTCAGTCTTAGACAGTGCTCCAGATAGGTAGGGCTAACAGGGATACTTCACAGGCACCTGGCGCGTTGTTTGGATCGAAAACATTAGAATTTAGGTTAATATTCTAAATATGAGAGAAAAAAAAATTATTCAAAAAAAAAAATCTGGTAGATGTAAATATTGACAAGGTACATAACACCCAGCCCCCCAATTATTTGGTCTGTCTGTTCAGCTGGCCGAACCCAAAGAACTGGGTATGCCAAGAAGGACTATGCCATATGTACATCAACATCAGATAGCCCTTCAGTGATTTAAATAACTCATAGCATCTAAAACATGCTCAAAGTTTATTTACGCTTTCAAAACACACCGAATGTGTACAAGTAAGACAACTCTCTGGCATACCGAAAGTAAATAAACTTTCGCCTTTCCCTCTAATTCTTATCTAAATCCGTAAAAAGTCCATAAATGTCAACATTCCTAATCGAACTTTAACTAATTCTATCACCTACCATGAGAATTCTCCACAATTAACAGTTCTGAGCAGCAGAAATTACATTCTTGTTGACTCGACTTTTTGTTTACTAGCGCTTCCGTGTTGATTACCATATACACGATGCATCTACACGCGTTATGTAAGATGGAAGCGCTAGTAAACAAAAGTCGAGTCAACAAGAAAGAATGTAATTTGTGCTGCTCAGAACTGTTAATTGTGGAGAATTCTCATGGTAGGTGATAGAATTAGTTAAAGTTCGATTAGGAATGTTGACATTTATGGACTTTTTACGGATTTAGATAAGAATTAGAGGGAAAGGCGAAAGTTTATTTACTTTCGGTATGCCAGAGAGTTGTCTTACTTGTACACATTCGGTGTGTTTTGAAGCATAAATAAACTTTGAGCATGTTTTAGATGCTATGAGTTATTTAAATCACTGAAGGGCTATCTGATGTTGATGTACATATGGCATAGTGCTTCTTGGCATACCCAGTTCTTTGGGTTCGGCCAGCTGAACAGACAGACCCAATAATTGGGGGGCTGGGTGTTATGTACCTTGTCAATATTTACATCTACCAGATTTTTTTTTGGAATAATTTTTTTTTTTCTCTCATATTTAGAATATTAACCTAAATTTCTAATGTTTTCGATCCAAACAACGCGCCAGGTGCCTGTGGGATACTTTAGGAATAATTATCCATATTGCTCCTTAAAAACATATTTTGTGACCATTATTAGAACTGTCACACTGAGACTGTTCTGATGAGGGGTCATAACATATATTTTCGTTGAGAAATGAGAAAATTATCTTTGAATTATTCTTAATACCCCTCTTATCTGGAGCTCTGCTGAAAGCACAGGACTTCTAAACTCCGTTCATTAATTCTGAAACTGGGTTTTTCGCTGCTCATACTTTCATAATCTAATCAATCCAGGTAAGACTGTGCATAGTGATAAAACTTGACTTCCGCCGATTTCTCATCAATGTGTCCTGTGACTCTGCCCTTCGTAGGATGCTGGGCTAACCTGCACAAAACTGCAAAAGACAAATTTTCAACCCGAGACTAAGTCCATCGGACAGGTTGGAAACGCCTTTTAATACCATATAAAGTAGTCGCTGTAAATAGTTTCGTGTACGGGTGGGGTTAGTATTCTAACACATGCTCGGCGCGTGCGAAATCAGTCAGCGTGACAACAAGCTTGTCATCCAGATAATTTGTTCTCAATTTGAAATTGATTACACCGCATAAATTCACACTGGACAAGGTTTTCAGCGTTTCATCATAGTATCGCCACCGGCAAACAACGTCTTAACGACGTCATATCAGCGTCAGTGCGACGTAATGATGTTCACTGGCTTATTTTAACGCAAATATTACAACTTTCCGCAGTATGTAATAAAGTTCTTAAGTTCCAAAACATTTATTACCAATGTTGCGTTAAAACTGCAAAGTGAAATACAAGGACAAAAGGACCAAACCGTGCACCTCTCAAACTTATTACAGCTCCCCTTAATCAGTCTATTCCTAACCACCCCCCCCCCCCCCCCCCCCCCCTCCCTCCTCTAAAGAATAATAAAATAATCTCCCCCCACACAACTTTAAACCCTCTCCCCCCACACAACTTTAAACCCCTCCCCTCAATTAGGCTACCATCCATAATTAACAGGAATAAGAAAAAAGTTCGGCTAATTTTTAAAGGCCCCATTGCTCTTTCAATGGTAAAAAATGTATGAAAAAAGTTTGTGGAGAAGTATCGCTGCAAGCTTATCACTACAGGTTCGTCATTGTAAATGACCGCTATTTTCCAGGTTTAATTATGTAAAACTTCCTTGAGTTTCATATAAAAATGTTTTAAAATGTTTTGAGTTTCATATAAAGATGTTTTAAAAATTATTTGGGTCACTTTAGTCGGCAACTAAAATGAACTACTTTCGATTTCATAAACTTGAATTAATTGGTAAAAATACAATGTACAAGAGTGGTGTCCCGTTCACTATCCCGCTTCTGTTTATCTTGAATCGCTCGACGGGAGCCAGTAAAGGAAATCGTTTTTAGTGGAAAAATACCAAGTAACTACGTGAGCTACATTTTTCAGTTTTTGTATTTTAGGATTAAAAATCAGATCCAGTTTCTTTACCTTATTTTGAATACTTGTATTTGTTTGTGTCATATTTTCTCAGGAAACTATCAAAAGTAGTATAGATCTACATATAAACAATGGGACAGTTGTATCATCCGACTCAGAAGCGAACTTCAGGCCTATAAACATCCCTGCAAATATTCATTTATTCATTTTTTCTTCCTTCTATAAAGGTCTTCTTGCATATAAATATGTTCGTGTCGCAGGGTAGAGGTCGGAGTGGTAGAATAATCGAGGGAACAGTTTGTTGAAAAGAAGTGGGGGCGGGGTGGGGGGAAGCTGTATGGTGTGTCTAGAGACTAGGTTGGCGGACTCGGTACCACAGTTATTACCCAAATGACCAGCGTGATACCCACGTGGAATGTATCTGAATATGTATGACTTTAGGCTGTCAATTTTCATCAAATGGTCTTAGTTTGCGGACAGGTTTTTGAAATTTGCTGTTTCATGCACGTAACTGCAGCATCAGGCGCCAGGCTAAGATACATGAGACCTTAATGAGAAATCGGCGGAAGTCGAGCTTTATCACTATGCATAGTCTTACGTGGATTGCTTAGATTATAAAAGTATGAGCAGCGAAAAACCCAGTTTCAGAATTAATGAACGGAGTTTAGCCATTATATTATTATATTTCAGTCATTACTGTCTCGACAGCTCACTTTGCATTTGCACAGCCCTTGAAGGAACTTTCTTCTGAGGAGCTTTGCTGTAAGCTGAGGTCTTGCTGTACCAGTTTGCATATTTTCAGTTACTGTGGGCTGTTCGAAAGTTATTGAAATATTGATAACATCTTATTGTTCATTAATTACTGCACTGTCTACCACTGTTTCAATATTTTCTTAGTGTGAACGGTCAACTGGAACTGTTTAACACTCCATTATGGACTGGTTCTAGATTATTATCTAGTTATAACACCTGATGACAGATGATAAAACTGCACTTAATGACAGTCTACGGCCATATTCAGTGACCACAGGGTATTTTTTTGACAAATATAGACATTTACAAAAAGTAGAAATTCATCTGGTGTGAAATGTGAATTTTCAGCTTGTGTGAACTCTTTCACTGCATTTAGGGTTTTCCACCTCTAGAATGAACCCCAAATAACAGATCCGTGCAGTTTTGTATGCTTTTGCCATTAGATGGATTTTTCTCTTCTAAAAGAATAAAAATAAAGTCTAGATCTATTTCTCAAAAAAAAAAAATGTAAGTTTTTGGGGTGGCTTTGGAAGGAAAAACATTCCCATTTTTTCAGGGTCAAAACCAAAAAAATAGAACAAAAGGGACTGGGAGCCAGTCTAGATTGCTTGGTTTAAACATATTTATTTCACTTTTTTTACAACATACATAGATAATACAACATATAAGTTTATAGGATTAGAACGAAAGCATGTTGCTTATTTAGTTATTCTCATGAGATTGCTTCTATAGGCACACTGTGTTAGAAGTATTTTGGCAGTGGCTGATTCACTACTTATTAGGCTCTAATTTAAACACCCTTTTTTTTGGAAAATGTAACACCCCAGTATTTAAAAGGCTTCATATGGTACCTATTTTTTTTTAAAAGTTTGAGAAAAACTTGCTGGCAGAATGACCGACACTCACTTGGTTTGGAACCCCTTAAAGCACATTCTGATTCTGCTGTAGGATTTAGGCATTGAAAATTAGCCAGTTTATATAGACACCTAGCCAGTGTAAAAAAAAACGAGTTTTTATCAGTGGATATGTTAAAGTTCAAGCCTCTGATGAAAAAAAAAGACAACTGCCGTAATGTGCGTATATATTGGGACACCTAAAATAATGAATTTTCCATGTGGGACAAATGGAAAATGTATTATTTTAGGTGTCCCAATACTTAAGCTCATTAGGGGTAATTTTGATGACGGTTACATACATTGCATTAATATTTAATGTCATTACGGTGCTGAATATTATTAAGACACAGCCACTTGGTGTGAAATATGATTACAGTATTATTCCAACAATAGACTTATACCACACCTTGGGTGAAATTTATTTTACTATACTTTTGTATGTTCATTTTCAATAATATGCAAAAATTATGTTAAATGAAGCATGTTCAAAAATGTAAATGTCACAAAGTTAAAGTTGCAATAACCGATAATGTACTTAGCATTCTTTGAGGGTCTGGTATTAAAGGACCAAGGGAATGCTATGGTTTATCACGGTAGAGAGAGGGTATAGAACTGGGCTTGCCCTGGAAATCCCCGGATTAAGCCAGTTATTGATATCTTTCCCTGTGCCTCCTGGTTGTATTATACATTTTACATTTTAAAACATCTGGGGCTGTAAGCCTGATGATATTACAGGGTTCATCCAGGATCATCAGGATGTTCACAGTGTCGCCAGGGTTGTTCTCCCGGTTCGACAGGGTTTCCCCCATATCACTGATAGGGACTTACTGGGGTTGCCAAACCCAGACAGTGAGAATTGAGCTTAAGGCTAAAATGAGCAGCTTTATATAATGCTATATTCACACATATACTCGAGGACTTTAAAAACGCCTCACCTGAAATAAATTGAAATGCTGCATTTGTTTTACTATCAACTAAAACAATTATGGTAATAAATAAAACTGCATGCATAGAACAAATGCATAAGATAATTGTCGTTTCAGTCTTAGAATCTAAAAGGTTTTAATACACGTGGCAAAGATAAAAGGGTGTTTGAAAATGTGGGATTTTCAGCAAAACGATTAAAGTGCACCGTCTGAATGCTTATCGGAGTATAGCGGGGTTCCCGTTGTGCTATATTTCAACAATTACTGAATTGAAGTGAGGTAAACAAACGTTAGTGTAATGCAATTATGGCATTTTAAACATGGCATCAAACTTTGAAATCGACTACAATAAATTCACTCAAACAGTATTTTACGGCCAATGGTGGTCTACTCTAGAACCGCATGTAGTTAAAATGTGCATTTTAGATTTCGTTCAGAATGGAATCATTGACGTTGACGTCATTTACTGCGCTGATAAACAAACGTTTGGTGCTGATATCAAAGTATCCGCTGATGTTGATGGAGGCATAGAAAGTAAATCTGTAAGATGTTTGTATCAGAATGATGCTGTTCATGTGAAGTGTAAAACGTCAAAAATCGTTATTTTCCAATTTGTGTTCTAGTTTTCTATTTAAGCTTTCTGACAGCACATAAAGTCATGGCGACTTTAATTTTGTGTTTTGCAACTATGATATCTCTCAAGGCAAAATTGGGATCGACTTCAAGGGCTGTATCATTAAGTTTAAAATAAAATTGAGGGGAAGTGACATTGACCTGAGAAGTGCAAAGGTTGTCACGCATGACATTAATTTGTTCAATTTCTTTGATTTGATTAGTTTTACACTTTCTAAAAAATTCTAGTCATCTTTAATAGCTTGAAATGTGGAATTATTAAAATACATCACAATTTGGGGTGAGGTGTTTTTAAAGTCCTCGAGTATATATTCGCTCATAGATGGCATGCTTTTATATGGAGCCCCATTATGTAGTGTACATAAAGGGACTGTAGTGCACTGTTACACACACTCAGGCTACCCAAGGGCCAGGGAATAGCAAGAAATTTGACGTTTCTCTCTGCAAAGCCCCATAGATGCCAGGCACTGCTTACAAATGTTTGATCAATCCCTGTTAAAAGCCCTGGCCCCCAGGGACTATGTACAACAAGTGAGGTCGCTATCATTGTCCCCGGGACTTCAACAGCTAATCAAAATCCCTTCACATGCACAGCACTGCATGGACATGCTAAGATGAAAACACCAAACTTAAGCCTAGCTATCCCTGGCAGTTCGGGCAAGTGAGGCTAGCCGGAGTTGCAAATGACAGGTGCATTAGAACTGGAGCCTTGATGCAGCATGTGTAATTTCAGTGGAACAAATTCGGTTGAATGTGGCTTAATGTGGTTACATTTTACATGAATAATGGCAAACTTTCAATTGTACACTTATCAAATATATAAATCATAAATTTTCACAAATTTACCTGTTATCAATTTGTTCTAATAAATTATTTTAAAAGTTACTTATTGTGTAGTACTAGAGGGTGGATTGATTTGACAATAATCTGAAATAGCATTCCAAGCATTTTTGTAGAGGTTTTTAAAGGATAATTCCCTGTATAATATTTGTAAACATTCACACATTACATTTTATCCTAGGTCTTTTATGCATTTAAATTATTTTTATCTTAGGAGACCTTTAGTGAGAAAACCATTTTTTAGGCAGTTTCAGACAAACTTTTCAGTTATCAGTCAGGGCCCACTTGTTCAAAACTAATGACATCGTTAGTTAAAAACGTTACAATTTCAAAAGTTAAAATCTCAAATACGCCAAGATTTTTGTTGAAAAAATGTGAGAAGCTTTTGCATTGCAAAAGCTTCTCACATTTTTTCAACAAAAAATATCAGTGTATTTAGTAATAAAGATGTGAAACACTTAATAAGCTTACCACTTAACGAGCCCGTTAGGCTAATGATGCATGCTTTGAACAACTTGGCCCAGACAGTTAAGCCAATGTACATGAGCAGATTGGTCAGAGCAAGATTGTGAAGCTAAATGGGTAACACTTTTATGGGAAACAACTCTGCCATTTTCATTTTTGCCTCCCTTTTCAAATGGGGTCAACTCTTACAGGAAAGAATTTGCTCCTAAGGGAGCTAATTCTTTCCTGTAATAGTAGACCCCTTAAGAAGGGCTTCATCTTACATCAAAGTGAACAGGAATTACAAAAGTTGTTCCCCTTTGTAAAGTGGCAGAAAATGAAAAACATTACTTAGCATGCCTATAGTCAGGTTTTTATAACTGACAGTGTCTACCAGTATATTAGTTTTAATGAAATGCATCATAAGCCACACTTGAATTGCATGCATCTTTTACAGAAAAAAATGAATAGGTTGATAAAATTTCCGGTAAGCAGTTACTGCAAGCTGTGTATTACCAGTATGATTATTCAAGCCCTATTCATAAAATTTTACCACAACGATTCAGCATACAAATTTACTGACGTGAATCATGGATTTAGTGTAGTCACACATTCACCCACCTTTCTGCATTTAATTTATATATCCACACTTCATGCATTTCGGCAGCTGTGCCTATGGTTGACTTGTGATTTTACGGCCCTTTCAACAGTGTTTCATTTATACCATGTTGTGGATATTTATGGTTTGAAAGATTCTGCCTCCAGCAGGATTAACCCATTGCATTCTGGGTGTTTTTTGTCGTCTGCTGAAAATGTCGTCTGCATCAAAAGTCAAGAATATTTTGACAAAATTGGTCTAACTAGATGTCTAGGCAGCAAACAGTTTGGATCTCAGATCAGGGGCCTGACCTGGATCCAAACTGTTTGCCCAGATACCCCTAAAGGGGTATCCCGAATGGAATGGGTTAAACCCTAACTGCCAGCTTAGCAGGGCAGCTTTCAACCCACTGAGTTAATGTGCTCAGATTGCTTGTAACTATTTGGATATGGTTTAAATTTGTACCAGCCCATTTCATTTGTCAGACCAGAGGTGCTTTTGATTTGCTCTGCTCATTGTGAATATCACTGACCTACAATAAAAAATATTAAATTTAAAGGGTATGGGTAACCACCATTTTCACTTAGGGGAGCAGCTTATGTGACTCCTTGTTTTTTCCCACTAGAGGGTGATGCCCTTTCAGAATTGGTAGGTGTGCAAATTTTGTTGACCTTATTGAGAACTTATGTGAAGGGATGCAAAAGGAAAATTTCTGAGTAGCTTCCCTTGAAATGTATCCATTTACCCTAAACTATATTAGACAGACCCGACCAGTACGCGGACACTACCAGTACGCGGACACTTTTATGTTCGGCGTGAAAATAACACTGAAATAATTTCGTAATTCAAGTGACTTTGTAACATTATTTGAAGGCGCCACTTCTTCAACTTTTCGTCATTCACTTTTATATTTACACTGCACAGTTTCGAATTTTCAGGGCTGTTTCAGACGGATAGCACAATCGATGCTTCAGTTTGGCTGCGGAAAGCACGCAAACAGGCAAAGCGAACAGCCATGTGTCAATTTGGTTTCAGAACATTCCTTTACGGTGTTTATACGTTTCTATAAGCTACATGTATCAATAATAGTATTAGTATTGCAGCTTAGAAATGTGATCTTAGTTTACTCAGATTCTAAGGTGTCCGCGTACTGGTATGATAAGCCTGTTTCTATACAGCAAATAGCATGACCTCAACAGCGTCATGTTGCGCATGCGCAGATGATATTTTCACGTGTTCCTTTTGTCTATATTTAGCACAAGGATTTTCATGAAATTATATTCCCATCTGGTAGTCTGGAACGCACTGGAGTATTAAACATTACGCAAAACACCCTTAAAAGTGTCCGCGTACTGGTCGGGTCTGTCTAAAGTGAGAATTAGGCTGATCTGGATCTACATAGTTTAGTTTGGCATTTCTGTCTTACTGCTTAATTTAGTGACAGATGGAAGTGCAGCCAGGGTTTATTCTTGGACCCTTTCTCAGGTATAAGCAAAAAGAACTACCATATTAATCCTGATAAATGCCCCTGTTCAAATGAATGCCCCCCTGCCTCTTTTCCGAAAATTATGTTTTATTAACTTGCATGAATTCATGTTTGCTTCTCTGGATTAGGTAGTTCTTTGACATTAGGTCAAATCTTAAAGGAAAGAATTTGCTCCTACAGGAGCAAATTCTTTCCTATAAGAGCTGACCCCAACTAAAAAGGGAGGCAAAAATAGTAGAGTTGCTTCCTCTGCAAGTATACCCATTCACCGTAATACTCTTTATTAGCGGCATTAGGCAGTTGCTGATTTACTACACTTTAGGCTCTAAATAACTCCTCCCTTTGCAAAATGCAACCCCCGTGGGGTGTTTAAAATAGGATTAATATGGTATATTAAGAATTTGTTATTATATTTTCAGGGCTACCGCCAGGCTGGGAGCAGGCACTGACAGTGGAGGGAGCCATCTACTTCATAGAGTAAGTACAAAGTATGCCATTGGTTGAGTAAAGGCCACACTGGCCTAGCTAGTGGTCAACAGTGCTGGCTCTTAAAAATTTGTTCTCTCACCACTGTATTCAGACATCTCTTTTTGTTTTTCTCTGTCAGTGCCTTTGTGCATGAATAACATCAAGGGGCTGCAGAGGGAGGACTAACTACTGCACCATTTCAGTCAGTTTGAGCCAGTAGAAGAGTGATTATGAATTCAGCTGCAGCAGACACTAAAGCCTTCCACACTGACTCAATATGATTAAGGTGAAATAGTAGTGAGGATATTATTATCCACTGATAAGAGGCTATTGTTTTAATCACCTTGTTACTTTTATCTTTGTTACCCCATTTGCCATACATTATTGGACACATTTCCAATGGCCACTTTTGTCTTGAAATGTTTCATGTCTAGTTTTTTTTCATAAAACTTCAGACGCATATTGTAGATCCAGACGTTACTGTTCCCGTACATAGGGTCATCATTGTTGTGTGTTTGAATCGATTCCGATAATCGTTTCCGCTAATTTTTGCTTCCTGCAGAGACTGTACATCATATTTGGCTTCCACCGAGACTGTCCACGATTTCTTGCGTCCTGCCGAGACTTCTGTACATGATAAAGGGCTTCCTGCAGAGACTGTCCGCGTGATTCTGCTTCCTGCCGAGGCTTTTGGCAGATAGCAGAGTCACGCTGACAGTCTCGGCAGGAAGCCATGATTCGAGGACAGTAGTCCCTGCAGGAAGCAAGAGTTCGCGGACAGTCTTGGCGGAAGCCAAATATGATGGACAGTCTCTGCAGGAAGCAAAAATTGGCAGACTGGTTTATACCCTGTGAAAAGGAACAATTCAGATCAGCTTGCACATGCATGCTTACTGATCAAGATCATAGCAATTACAACAATTGTAATAGAAACAAAGATTTGCAGTTTGATCTTGGTGTTTTATTGATGTTTGAAATCAATGCATTGTAGATTGGTCTCATAGTGCTTGAAGAGTTATTGTCCTTGAGAAAATTTGCCAGCTGATGGATAGTAGACCATAGCTTAACTTTACTGTAGGGCAGGCTCAGAATATAACCCTATTTACTATTGCAAATTCAGTTTGATAAATAATAATGAAAGGAAGTTTGGAGTTTGGTTAATGTATCAGAATCTTTACGAATCCATAAGTATGGTTGGCTGTTTATACTGTGTTCAGGCATGTTTACCAGGGATGGCATCACCTGTAATCCTTTATTGTCTTAATGTAAATTATTAACTTAAGCAAGCCATGTTTTATTGTTACATTGCAACACTAGTCTTTGAACATTTATAAAATAAACATGAATTCTGTTATATTGTCCTCTCCTGGTTGCATTCCAGGTTTTATGTCTGAAATTCCTAGCACAGGCTTATTTTCTTGCCATTATATCATTGTGACATTATTTTATTGGAAACTATAGGATTAGTGTTGTAAGGTAATTCTTCAAAATTAAGAAGTATTTTCACTTGTTTAAAGTCAGTAGAATTTTTATGGTAAAACCATTGGATTTGAATTCTGTTCTGTAGTGTTTAATTTCATCGGTGGCATACAAAATATGTTAATATAGGTATGTAGTGTTTGTCATTCCATCAGTTTGTCAGTCTGTTTGTCCTTCCATCTTTATCAAAGTTTTGTTTTAAACCTTGTTAGATACATTTACTATAATTTTGGCGGTGGCAATAGCCAGGGGTATTCTGGGTTTCAACAAGCTACACTGTTCAAAGGCAACCTTTCTCTGTTGGTTATTCACAATGCAACCTTCTGATGTTAAATATTAACTAGTCCATTTATCATGTGAGGGGGTATTTTATGATGAAAAAAATAAATTGCAAACAGTGTAGATTCTGATCAGACTGCTCGTGAGGAGCAGTCTAATCTGGGTCTACACTGTTTGCAATAACTTACTAATACTGTACATTACTTTTTTGCTGCTAGCAGTATTAGGTTGAATTTGTTTGTATGTTAAACTTGACATTCCCTGGGCTATATAATTCACTACACTAAAGATGGATGTTTCTTTCAAACTTGAGAAAAATTGTAACAAAATGTCAAACTGATTGAAATCAGAGTATCTGGTACAACTGGTTTTAAAACGCATCTTATCGTCACCCACTTTTGTTGTAGACAGAGCTCTAGATAAGAGGGGTATTTGATGATAATTGAGGGATAATTTTTTTTATATCTCATTAAAACCATATGTTGAGACCCGTCATCTGAACCGTCTCGACGAGACGGTTCAGATGAGGGGTCACAACATATGTATTTATGCAGAAATAACAAAAATTATCCTTATTTATCACCAAATATGCCCTCTTATCTAGAGCTCTGGTAGATTCTTAAGAATGATTAAAGTTGTTTCATTCTTTATCCGACGGAAAAAGGTGGGAGAAAATCTTTGTTACAGTACTCTACCCGAAGTATTTGAACATGTCAACCTCTTCGGTAAAGTGTTTTTGTGTTAGGTGAGACATTTTACTCACCGGACAAAGTTGGGAGAAAATCTTTGTTACAGTACTCTACCCTAAGTATTTGAACATGTCAACCTCTTCGGTAAAGTGTTTTTGTGTTAGGTGAGGCTTTTTACTCACTGGACTCAATCTGCAAAAATTTTAAAAAATGTTTCCTTCAAGCTATTTAAAGAATAGAAGGCAAACAGTATAGATCCAGATGAGGCAGCTCATTATGAGCTGCCTCATCTGGGTCTACACTGTTTGCCAATTCAAATATTTTCCATATTTGGTGCTTTTGCAATTTAAATATTGGTTTGTATGTGAAAAAAAAAAACAACAACAAAAAAACAGTATCCCTGCACTATAGATATTGATGCACATCACCAAGATTGCCACTTTTGTTTTATTAAGATCTTATTAAATTTTATCAGGTATATGATTTATATGAAAATTTGGTTCCGTTTGACTTAGTTATCCATGATCTGATGATACCTTTAATATGACCCTTTATTCCTATATTATTTTAATGTAACCCTAGCGGAGAAGGTCCCATTCAAACTTGGTGAACAGGAACAGGTTGGTTCAATAAATTATCTGATAACGGAAAATTTAATTGTTGCCAATTAAACTTTATAAGAACATCAGTGTCCGATTAATTGATCATCACAACTAGAACAATTTGATATTTGGTTCATATTTTCAAGCTGTACAATCATTTAAAGCGGCAAAAACGAAAATGCAAACAGTGTAGATCTAGATGGGGTGGTTTGTAATGAGCCGCCTCATCTTTGATCTACACTGTTTGCCCTCAAAACTTTGAATTCTCAACATGATATTTTTTGAAGTAACATTTTTTAGAAATTTTGCTGAATCAAATGTTATTGTCTGCTTTTTAGGCCCTTTAGGGTTTATGTGTTACAAGTAAATAGTTATTCTGGAATGATAACATTTTGAATGATGAATGATTCTTTCCTTGTGAAATATTTTGGAAGAGACTCAATAAGGATGAAGGAAAGGTTAGTGGCTACGAAAATAATTTTTCAGATCAGGACAACTCACAGATGTGTTGGAATCAAAAACATTGATAAAATACCCTGTTTCGTAGTTATAGCTCTGCATTGACAAAGTGGGGTTGTACTGGTTTACCTGTCCATCCTTCTGTCCTTCCATCCATAATTTGGTCAAAATTTTTTTGTGTCAAAGATTTCTATATAAGCTACAATGATCATATTTGGCGTACATTGGAATTTTCACTAGAAAAGTGTTCTTTGGCTGTTCAACAGGGGTACAGTCAACACAACAGTTGTAATTAGACTCAATTTAGCAAGCAGGAGCAATATTGGGGTTAACTTTCTGGTGGTGGTGTTATTGCTGTCAGCAAATTGTATACTCCTGTCTTTAATATGCCCCCCAACTTCGAAGAATGTCTGAGTATGTGAGTGCATGCTGACATGTGTCACTTTGTGATGCATACCATATCTTACGAACCATGCATGCTAGAGTTAATGGATTCATCATTGAAAAATAACTGACCTTTATTTTTTACTTGTACGAGTTGTCTCCCTTTCTGGAGGGATGAGACCTTGGTTAAAGTCTTATTTAAAAGAAGGTGAAGTTGGGGATCAAACCTTAGACCCCTGGATTGGTAGTCCAGTGAAATATAATGTGAACGTAAGAATTCGGAGTGACTGGAAAACTCCGGCTTTACCCTTGAACATTGATCCTATCCGGACATTCGTAGTGTGTGGAGCTGATAGACCCAGTGGAGCTCCTTTCTCCGACGGACGGCAGTGCTTTTTTCACTGTCAGGGTCTGATGCTAAAATTTCAACAATCTGAAATTTCATATGTTGTAGGGAGTAGTTGTTAGGTTAAAATGATTAGCGACCGGTGTGTCCCTTTATTGCGGGTGTAACGTTGGTGCTCTATCATTCTGACCTTTGTCTTTCTATTAGTTTCGCCGACGTCTTGTTGTTTGCGAAGTTTGCATGTTATTAAATAGACAACATTTCTCGTTGTGCAGTGTCCTCTCAGAGCGAATTTATAATTGTACTATGTGCACGTATAAGTGAACACTTAAGATTTGTTTCTATGGTGTGCATTATTTACAATTTATCGTAGTACAATCTTGTACTGTTTTTTTTACACGTCAGGCCTTTTTTTCCCGCGTGTTTTTGAGTGAGTTTCCTGGAAGAATCTGAGAGTTAGTCATACCAAGCTTTGGTAAAGTCGGTGTCGTCTTTGGCACGAATATACCGTTGATCATAAGGTCAGATAGTGTGATGTTTCTTTCTATACATTCCCTTAGAAACTCGCTAACTGTCTTGTTCTTGTTAACTTCGACAGATAACCCCTAGTGTCTTTGTAGAGTAGGTGAATTTCTAGTGAATAGCTCCTAAGTTTTCCTCCTCTTTGAGGTTTCTACGTCTCCGTCGTCCCTTGTCCGCTTTTTTGGGCATTTGTTAGACGACTGTGTTCTGTGAACTGCCAGAAATTGACGGTGTTGTCAGAGTTAGTCCGCTCATATTGGTGCTGACTGACATATCACTGTTAGTCCTTGTTGGATTCTCTGATTTGGACGACTACAACGGTGGACCCAGGTCCGGGCGCTAAGTGTGGGTTATAAAACTAGAAAGTAGTGACTGATGACTCAGGCCTGGGTCCTCGTCGTGGTGCTTATGTGCACTCATAAGGCTGTGCAACGTTTCTGACTAGTTTCGTCAGATTATTCTGACTCCTCAGAGATTTTCGTGTTTGAAATAGCCTGTTGTGGCTTGTTTATATTGTCCCGCGCGCCGCTCACGTGATCCGCGCCGAAAACGGCGCTCCCTGTCATGTGAGCGGCCCAGGGCCGTTCTAAACAGCTCCATATTAGCACGTGAGTGGTGCTCACTTGGTCACGTGAGCGGCCCCATTGTTGTGTGAGCGGCCATAAGCCTCCCACGTGAGCGGCGCTGGACCGACCACGTGAGAGGTACCGCCGATAACGCGAGCAGTGCCGATTTGGCACCGCCACGTGATCGGAGCCGTTGATCACGTGAGCGGCGCCAGACCGGCACCGCTCACGTGAGCGTGACCGCTCACACAACACGGATTTACTGTTCTGTAGACAAACTATTCTGCGTAGCAATATCATCTTTTTTGATGTTTTTTGTGGTTGCAACAGGAGGTAATATTACAATACTGTCTCTCCTGGTGCATATAAGCTATGAAAGTGTTTACTTATGTCTTATTATAGTATATGGCGACATCTTTTTTTGATTGTTTTAAGGGGAAACAATAAACTAAAGAATGCTGGGTAACAGTTTACTATTTAACATTGATGTGGCAGCTTTGTGTCTATATAGGCTTCTTTCATAGCTTATATGCACCAGGAGACAAACGTTGCACAGCCTTATGAGTGCACATAAGCACCACGACGAGGACCCAGGCCTGAGTCACCAGTCACTACTTTCTAGTTTTATAATGTGAACTTACCTAACATTTTCACCCCAGCACCATTTGTGACCCACATCTAACAGCCAGATTTATGTCTGCCCCTGTAAATTTGCTTCCTTTCTGAGCTTCTCCAACTGTGGTGAAACATAGCTTATAAACATAATCATGTCTTGATTTTTATTACTTGCTAGTTGTCGTAGGTGCTGCACTGTGAGGTGCTGGCACTGGGTCACTTAGAGAATCAATTAAAATCTGATGAACTGCAGACAACTACCGTATTTAAGGAGCGGCTGTAGTGCAGTGGATAACGTGCTGGACTACCATTCCAGGGGTCCGCAAGTTCTGTCCTCCACATCTCTGGTCTTTCAGATGAGACTTTAAACCGAGGTCCCGTCTCTGTATGACCTAGTTGTTGGTGGAATCACTCACCTACCATATTTCTTCTAATTCATGCCCCCTCTCTAGTAAATGCCACCACTCCCATTTACTGTGGAAAACTGACCAAAAATTCCACTAAACTAGCCTCAGAGCACCAACATTTGCTCTTTATTGTCCATATTTTCTTTTTTGCAAGTCTGCAGTGTACAGGCCTTGTGTATTGCAGTATCCCTAGGGTGTTTATTAGAAGTGCTGTATTTCACCGTTATCAGGTCCACCATCTTTGATCACCAACTTGTAGACAGTGCCTTTAGGCTGGTGGTGTCTGCGTTTGGTAAATCTGATATGAATCTGGACGTTCACACTTTCTCATGTGTATTTTGTATTTTAATCGGAACACTTTGTTTACGTGCTAGACTGTGTCTGCAAGCTTTTCATTGTATTTAATGACAGAGTCGGATTTTACCCTTTTTGACAAATACATTCCCAGGCTTGTTAAGTGTAAAATTACGTGTGAAAATTTTTACAAAGCTTTAATTGACTTTTATACCCGAAAATTTGAGGAAATTAGATAAAGATGTGTATTTGGTAGTGAGAATTTTCAGTAGCGAAGTGAGTACAAGAGTATCAATTAATTATATAGATTTGTCGATTTGTCTGACATTGAAATGCGGTGTGCATTGTGGATGATGTCATGTGCATAACGGCTTTTGAATAAAATGTAAACTTAGAGTTGACAGAGTACATGCATATTAATAGAGATAAGTAATTAATGAAAAAAGAACTTATGTAGGCCAATTAGCATATGGTATTAATTCATCATAAGATGGGGTCTCCCCTTTCCAAAATTAAAACATACCCTAATGTGTTTAAGTATTGGGACACCTAAAATAATTAATTTTCCATTTGCCCCAAATAGAAAATTCATTATTTTTAAGTGTCCCAATATATTCGCACATTAGGGTATATGTATAAATCAGTCATGTGCTATTCAGCTATATGGTGGAGTTTTTTCCTCTTCTGGAACAATCCCAAAAGTAAGACAGATCTAGATTTTTGGAATTGTTACAGAAGGGAAACGCCTTTCTTATAGCTGATGCATATTTTGGGAATAACAACTCTTCTCTTTGAATTGGAGAGGATGCAGACTAACTTGTGCCAGGAGGAGTGAGTACATGGTGGTAATACCAGTTTCAGTACCTATGCTGTCCACCGAGGCACTACTATACAAAATGGCTGTCCACCGAAAATTCAGTTGTAAGCATTACCAGTAACGGTAAATGAAACTTTGTTAATGGCTGTCGACCCAGCTGATATGGTTTTCGCTTGCCACTTTTCTGTGAATGGTAATGGACTGACTCCATTGAAAGCACAGGCAGGCCTGGAAATTGGTATGACCACAGTGGTTATATGGATTTGTTCCCTTGAGTCTTATTACAAGAACTGGACAAATAATTATTACCCAAGCACCTAGCTAGCTGTCTAGCAATGTAGGAGGAGCAGTTTAGGTCCACAGGGAGTTGTAATGTCATTAACCCCAGCATGAAGTTGACAATTATACTTATATGAATGACTTTATTGCTGTGTATGTTGACCATTTCTTTTCATTGGTGATAAAAGGTTATAATACAAACTATAAATATTTGATTATGGTTTATAATTTGAGTCCTTAGAGGCATTTTGATCACATATATTTATCCCATTATCTTAATGGTCATTGAATAATGTTGTAAACTCATCAAAATTGAAGGCTTAAAGCATGAAGGAAATTCCATTCATATTTAATAGACCAATTTTAGGAGTGTTCCTGTTGCTCCAGCCACTGCATTTGCCTGAATTGCACTCAGTCAAGTTGCAGAGGGTTGAATGCTGTGGATTCTGGTTTGAGACAGGCCCAGCTGATTACTAATTAACTCTTTCAGTACTAAAAAGCAGACGACAAAATTTACGTCTGCAAAAATTAAAAAAATGCCTTGTCCAAGACTTTTTATATTGAGAATTCAAAGACTAGAGGGCAAACAGTGTAGATCTAGATGAGGCGGCTCATTATGAGCCGCCTCATCAGGATCTACGCTGTTTGCAAATGGTGCTAAATGCGTCACTGGGGCTTAAAGAGTTAAACAAACGTCTTGAATGGTCCTGGCGACAGCTGTTTAACGTAATGGGTGAACACGTTGTTACTTACTTTTCGCCGACCAATATTTTGTATATTTTACGCTAAATTACCAGGAAAATGGCACAGAGAGGGTCTAAAAATGAAGTGTAAATAGAAAAATTAAAATTGATTTTTCAGTGATCATCCTGTGAAGAAATCAGTGCTCTTTGCTAAAATTCTACTAGAAACACTTGCCACTTCATGGAATTTTAGCTGTGCCCACTGGCTTCATCAGACGATGAACACTGAAAACTTCTTGTTCACCCTTTAAAAACCAAAAAGCAGATGACAAAATTTATGAACCCAAAATCTTAAAAATTGTTTGTATTGAGAATTCAAAGACTAGAGTGCAACCAGTGTAGATTCAGATGAGGTGGCCCATTATGAGCCACCTCATCTGGATCTATGCTGGTTGCAGTTTGACTATTTTCCTTTTGTAAGTTAAACTGACATTGAAAAAAGACTGATAACCTAGACTTTCCATTACATTCTGGCTATTGTTCATCAATAAAATATTTGATAGTGCTATCAATTAAAACAAACAAAACTTACATCACACAACCTCAGGGACTGTCTCAGTCACTGCCTCAGGCACACTTTATTTTGTGTCTCTGTACAGATGTTATTTTACATTAACCCATTGTATTCTGGGTGTTTTTTGCGTCTGCTGAAATTGTCGTCTGCATCAAAAGTCGAGAATATTTTGACAATATTGGTCTAACTAACTCTTGTAGAAATGATGTCTAGGCAGCAAACAGTTTGGATATCAGATCAGGCCCCACATTCGTGGGGCCTGATCTGGATCCAAACTGTTTGCCCAGATAGAGCAACGGAAGGTATTATCGACACCGTAAGTTTCTGTTTGGTTTTAAACAGATCCTTTTGTAAGATTAATATTGGATTGACCTGTTTTTATTAACACAATTATCTATCAAGATGATGAGAAGGAAGTCTTTAGTTTATTTTTTATATTTCAAAAATAACTTTTGCCTCATGCCATGTACCGGAGGGTAGCAGTTATCAACACCCGGAAGCAGTTATCAACACCCCATTTACCCCTAAATGATAATGATAAAAATAATGATGATTTAATACAACCTCTCTTAAAATTATGCTATGATCATTTAGTGTAGATAATGATTGAAAGATCTGCTTTAAATTTAAACATAAAATCCCAAGATTTCTGATTTTTACACTCTCTGCCAGAAAATATGCAAAAATATGAAAAAGCAGTTGTGAAAATTGTGGATTTTTTCCAATTTTTACCCTTAAAAAAAATTCTTACAAAGATAAAATTACACATTGTACATTTGATGATGTTTTGTTTGCTGTTTGAGATAATTTTACTTGAAAATAAACTATTTTTCTGATCTATTTTTTTAAGAAACTGTGCATTTTTGAGACATTTAATTTTGGGGTGTTGATAATTACTGCCATGCTGCATGTAGGGAAGTAGTTATCGACACCCTGGAGCTCACAGTTCCATTTATGGTTTTGAAGAGAGTAACCATGTCTGCTCTTAATATGGTGATCTGGTTTATGGAATAAAACCGCATGAAAGCACTTTAGGTGAGTGAAAATAACCATGTCTCTGAGTGACCTCCCCTTACAGCCATGCATAAGAGGCATAGTATTTCATTAGTACATTAACAAATATGTCTATTTTTTCTCCAAACACCTAACTTTCTAGCATTTTTGGACTAATACATAAAGTTAAATGAAATTGCAACACTACAATGCCTTATTTACAAAAAGATGTCAAGAAATGCAGAAGTTCACAAGGGGGTGTCGATAACTACTACCTGTCGATGATACCTTCTGTTGCTCTAACCCTAAAGGGTTATCCCGAATGGAATGGGGTAAACTTTGTCAGATTTCTATGTAAAATAGATTTCCTTTTCTGGATGCTCCTTAGGAAGCAAGTTCTTTCTTTTAATCCCCCCCCACCCCCATTGAGAAGGGAGGCAAACATAACTGGCATAGTTGCTTCTTCTGAGTATACCCATCCACCTAAATTAAGTCTGAGTGCTTGACTCAGTGCTCCAGATAAGAAGGGGTAACAGGGATAATTTAGGGATAATTTTCCTTATACATGTATTTCCATAAATACATATATTGTGATGCCTCACTGAGATGGTTCTAATGAGGGGTCATCACATATAAGAAAAATGGTCCCTGAATTATCCCTTTTACCCTTTCTCCTTCCGCTGATTCAAGAAGGGCAGTTGTCAGTTACTGGCGAAAGTATGACTGTGCACCTAGTACTGGTTAACCGCTTAGGAGGTCTAACAGGAATAGTGTGGTTAGGTTAACTGACCATCCTGACATGACCATAGCTGTTTACCGTGGATTTAAAGCAACAAATCAATCAATCAATCAATTTTACCCTTTTTTGTCTGGCACTTTGTCAGCAGCAGCTTGTTCAGTGTGAAATGATTTACGTGAGTGCAGGGAGACTACCGTTTTACCTGAAAGCACTAACTCATTTTTTTTGTCCAGAAACCTGGGCTCTGACTCTTCATAGCACAGCTTGGTCTCAATCTGCACTTTTTTGCAAATACAGTCAAACCTGTCTTAGGGTCACCCCTTTTGGCGAAAGTATGTGCACTTGGTACTGGTTAACCACTTAGGAGGTCTAAGCCTGCCCAGGAATAGTGCGGTTAGGGTAACTGACCATCCCGACATGACCATAGCTGTTTACCGTGGACATTAAGCATCAAATCAATCAAATCAAGGGGTCACCCCATGGGACCCACAAAATTGGCTGCTTAAGACAGGTTACCCCTTAATACAGGTTCGTTTGCACTGTATTTTAGTCTAAGAGACCCTAAAAAAGTGGCTGCTAAATACAGGTAACCCCTTAATACAGTGACCCCTTAAGACAGGTTCGACTGTATATATCTGTTCACCTTATAATTCTATTCCATTCTATCCCATAACCTTACTAGTTCATTGGGGCACCACAGATGACTTCGAAACAATCCCTGTCCATCTTGTCCTGTCTTCAGCTGCCCTAGTTGAGCTGGCAAAGTTCATTCCTGTACACTCCTTGATATGTCTTCCCACCTCTTCTTCTGTCTACCTCTTCTTCTTTTTCCTTTCACTGTGCCCTGAAGAATTATCTTTGCTAAACCAGAAGACCTTGAGACGTGGCCAAACCACCTTAGTTTCCGTTTCTTGACCAGCGTCAGGAGTTCATCATATTCTCCAATGGCTGCTTGGATCTTCCTGCGAAACTCCTCATTGGTAACCTTACAGGGCTTGACAAATCAAAATTTGATCTACTTGTCCAGTACACAGCATCTGCTCCAAAATGCTGAAATTCTTCAGTTTCCCTATGTAGCTAATACATTTTTCTGGGGAAGTAAGGAAATATTTTACTTGCCCAGCAAAAATTTTGACTTGTCCAGGGCATGACAATGGATTTGTCAGGCCCTGACCTTATAATAGCAGTTAAATATTCAGTGTGAATTAATTCAAACTTTTGTTTATGTTTTTCAGTCACAACAACAAACGGACAACATTTGAGCACCCAGTAAGCGGCAGGTCTTCCAATAAAGGCTCTCCATTAAAGTGAGTTATTTTCTCTAGAACTCTGGATTTGTCAGAATAATGTATTGGCAACTGTCAAAACGAAAAAAGAATCACTCTTCTTTGTCTACAAAACTCTCATTGCTATATTAAAAGTTTTTCACTCAAAGTGATTTTAATGATATCATTACCCTTTTATGAAGAAAAAAAAATGTAAGAACATTTAACAGGAAAATTTTTATTCTCTGTTTAAATCCCAAAATTAAACATGGAATAAACAGTCTGAATTCATGTAGAGGATTTTAGGAAAATAAAGATATGATTTTCTTAAGGGGGTGCATGAATGTATGTTTTATACCTGTAATATGCTCCAAATTACAAGAACTGGAACTCTTGAAGTCTTCAGACAGTTTATTAATGTATAATAGCTCTGATGATTTGGTCTGTGTTGCTTGTCAAGAAACAAAAATCCAAGTCAGTATGCACTGGTATTGTATCATTTTTCTTGTATTCTTGATGTTATTTCTTACAGATCACCTCAGAGTCCAGAAATCAAGCCAGGACCACACAGAAAAAGCGCCAAGTCAAAGTAAGATAGAAGTATATTTGTTTGTGGTAAATATGAGAAAAATATCACAAAATTTTACATTCTTAGATATACAGTAGAACTTCATTGACTCAAACAGGCTTGGGACCATGAAAATTAGTCCCAGGCAAAGGCAGTTCTAGTCATCCAGAGTTAGTTTCTATATAAATTGACATCTAGGGACCCAGAAACAAATTCTAGCCAGGCAGGGTAAACAAGCCATCAGAGTTCAAGCCATTGAAGATTTGGTCACCCTGTTTCAGTAACATGAACTTTCTAAATTTGGAGGAGCTGCTCTAGTGTAGTGGATAGCACTTTGGACTACCAATCCAGGGGTAGCAAGATTGATCCCCCGCTTCTCTGGTCTTTCGGATGAGACTGTAAACTGAGGTCCCGTCTCGATCCATATGACCTTGTTGTTGGTGGGATGTTAAACCCGAGTTCACTCACAATTCTGAATTTGGAAAACTTTGCCCTATTTTGCCTGGAGGGAGAAAACGTGTCTTCTAAAATGCCTGAGCTAGCGTGGTCCCTGTATATGAGTAATTCCCACATTTCATATTTAAGTTACATTTCATAATGTACAAATCCGGAGTGTATAATAACTGTCTTCAAACAACTCATAGACACCTGGTTTGTTAGTTTGTTGCTTTACATCCACAGTAAATAGCTATGGCTATTTGGGGATGGTCAGTTACTTAACCACACTATTCCTGGGCAGGCTTAGACCTCCTAGGTGGTTAACCAGTGCTAAGTGCTCATACTTATGCCAGTAGCGGACAACTGCCCTTCTTGAATCAGCAGAAGGAGAAACGAAAGTATGTGGCTGGACCAGGTCTCAAGCCAGGGACCTCTGACTTTTGAGTCAGACGCACTACCGACTCTCTACAGCCCGGCAAAATAGACACCTGGGTCCAGTTGTTCAAAATTAATGACTTTGTTAGTAATGAGACGTTGAATTTCAAACCTATTGTATGCAAAATCACCGCTTTTTTTTTGCTGAAAAATGTGAGGAGCTTTTGCAATTTTTGTCAGCAAAAAGTACAAGCACACTTGATTTTATGAGTACTATAAGACGAGTCCTCTAGTAGCGACTTTGACTTCGTTAAGCTGTTGATGCTTTAAACAACTGGGCCCAGTTGTACAAAGCATCCTTAGCCTAACTAGCTCGTTAAGAGGCCAACTCGTTAAGTGTTTTGTGACTTTATAGCCAAATACACTTACATTTTATGTTGAAAATATGTGAGAAACTTTTGCAATGCAAAAGCTTCTCACATTTTTGTAACAAAAAATATTGGCATATTTGTGGTATTAACGTTTGAAATTTTAACGTCACGTTAACTAACGACGTCGTTAGTTTTGAACAACTGGGCCCAGAGCTCAGATTTTCACATACATAACTAGAGTGCTACTGTAAAGATATGTCATGCACCAAAATTCATTTATTTCACTCTTCTCACAGAAACATAAAAGCACCAGCAGCAGCCAGGGAAGAGAACTCAAAGGTGATCATGAGAGGATGGTTACAAAAACAGGTAAGACGGGTTGCTACTTACATATATGATTGGCTTGATGCCTAGTAGTCACATCAGCTGGATTGGTAGCTGAATGGATGGATGACTTGCAGTTTTAATGATGAAAGGCTATGTACACTGGAATCCTGTTTATAGTTGGAAAGCTTTCTACCCTCAGCGGGATTCAAATCCAGAACACTAGCTGTGTATGCTAATTTACAAAGTCATAATCACACCATAAAGTGGATAATGTCCTCGCAATTTACATTGCATCAAGTGTAAAAACAGCATGCCATAATGCAAAAACTCCATTATTAGGGCTCTGTAAAATTCATTAGTTATATTCATCGCATGTACATGTAGTAAACAAATCATTACTTTAGTTTATACTTAATTTGAATTTCGTTATCACTTATGATAATATGTTCCTATGTCCCTAGATCACAGTGTGTGTCCAGATATCCAAGAACATTCAACATGATACAGAGCACCAGATGACTTGCAATTATTGTCTTTTTCAACAGTATTTCAGTCATATCAGGAAGATGGGAAGGTGATAATGAAAGGTTGTGTGCAATGGAACTCCATTTATGGTTGAGATTTCACCTGAAGCGGGGCTGGAACCCAGGACTGCTAGAACAGCAGGCCAGCTCTGCTGAGCTACCGGGGCTCCTCATAGCACTAGATCAAGTTACTAAAGTAATAATATGTAATTATCATATTTTAGGAGAGTGGTGGGTTACGACTGTGGAAGAGGAAATGGTGTGTGTTAGCAGATTTTGGACTATTTTTCTATAAAGATGATGCTGAGCAGTCGGCCATAGGCTCAATATTACTACCCAGCTACGAAATCAGCCCATGTTCTCAGGCAGAAGTTAACAAGAAATACGCCTTCAAAGCGGAACATGAAAATATGAAGACCTACTATTTTGCAGCAGATAATCAAAATGCCATGGATCAGTGGGTGGAGGCATTGAAAATGGCTTCTTTGGTCCAGAGAGCACCAGGGTAAGTATCAAGCTTGGACAGTGCCATAATTGTATTTATATATTTGCAGAGCCCTAGATAAGAGGGGTATTTGATGATAATTGAGGGATAATTTTTCTTTATTTCTCATTGAAACCATATGTTATGAGGGGTCAAAACATATGTTTTTATCCAGAATTAACAAAAATTATCCCTTATTATCACCAAATACTCCCTCTTATCTAGGACCCTGTATTTGAACACACCAACCACTTTCAAAATGGTCTGAACAGTTTCATTCTTTAGTTTGGAAAAGTTGAATTTTCACAAGGAGTTTGAAAATAAGAGTCCCAGAGGCATGTTCGGGAAAAAGCAGGAGTTTTACAATGTAATTCTGAATAATGGTACATTGGAAACAAAAACACAAACAAAAAACAGAGTTATCAGCCCCAAAACTAGGTGTCAACTATGAATTTTAAAATGAGAAGCCTAACAAGTATATTGGTCCTGCTGTCACAGTATTTAAAAGAGTTGATTGATCTCACAGTGAATGATGGCTCATTAGGTTGAAAAACTGTGTACCTAGGTAAGGGGTATTTGATGATAATTGTGGGATAATTTTTTTTATTTCTGATTGAAACCATATGTTGTGACCCCTCATCTGAACCGTCTCGTCGAGACGGTTCAGATGAGGGGCCACAACATATGTTTTTATGCAGAATTAACAAAAATTATCCCTAATTATCACCAAATATTCCCTCTTAAATAGAGCTCTGGTACTTCTTTGAATTTTACATTTACAGACTTGCTGAGCATGAAAGATTTAGTTATTTTGTACATTAATGCAAACATCATATTGCTGAACTGATGTTCCTGTATCAAACTATTGTAAGACATCTGAATTTCATTTGATTCATTTTACAGAAGTTCAACCATGGGTCTACCGAAGCTAGTACCAAAGCCCCCAATAATGAGTTGGAATGATGACCTTGAAAGCCCTGATGTCACTCCCAGGGATGGTCAAAAGTTCCCTTTTAATGACCCCAATGTGTCTAGGGATAGTTATAGGGACAGGTCTCCTTTACAAACCAGAGAAAATACTCAAAATTTTAGAAGCCCATATGAACAAGATGGTCGCCAAGATCAGCAACAAAGGCATCCAAATGATCAGTCATTTCAAAGAGGTCATCCAAATGACAGATTGAATCAGGGTCAACTGGATACTTCAAGAGATTCAAGGATGCAACATCCTGGTTATTTTGATGATAGGGGTTCTGTGCGAGATTCTCGAAGAGGATCCCATAGTTACAATCCTAGTGGAGAATATGGAACTTTAGCACCTGATGCACAAGGTCAGGGTCGGGGTAATTTACCACCAAACAGAATGCAAGGGCAGCCAAATGATAGTTTCAATAGATCAATGAACAATAGATATCCTAATGATAGGCCAGATCAAGGTAGAATACCTCAGAGGTCATCAGGTCAAGGTCGACCTGGCTTACCTGATGATCAAAGCTCAGGGACATCTCTTGGCCAGTCCTCAGCAGCGTCACAGCCAAGGTCAAGGAAAGACCAATACTCCACTGGTAGTTTACCTAGAGGGCATAAACCTGGATCCTATGACCCAAGGGAACAGCAGCCAAGTAGAGGTCAAGGTCCCCAGAACTACAACTCCTTGCCAAGGGAACCAAAACACCATGATGCTGTGTCAAGGTCAGGTCGTCAAGGTTACAACAGAGAAGCACCAACAAGTCAGTCTCCCCCTGGAAGATTCGGAGGAAAGAGAGAGGACAAAAACCCTTATATGGTCATGTCATCTCCTCAGGCATCAATGGATGAAACAAGGTTAGCGAGATTTTATTAGCTTGAAGTCTTAACATACAAGGTCAAGGCACTAAACATAACAGGGTTGTCACAGTCAGGGAAAAACATGGGCCCGGTTGTTCAAAGCATCGATAGCCTAACGAGCTTGTTAAAAGGTCAACTCATTAAGTGCTTTATGACTTTATAACCAAATGCACTGATAGTTTTTGTTGAAATAATGTAAGAAGCTTTTGCATTGCAAAAGCTTCTCACATTTTTTCAACAAAAAATATTGGCATGTTTGAGATATTAACATTTGAAATTTTAACGTCTCGTTAACTAACGATGTGGCTTGTTTTGAACAACTGGGCCCTTTAAAATGATTTCTTGCAGGTCAGGATAAATCTGGACATTTTGTGGTTGGTAGGAAATTTTGAAAGGACATGAAAAGTCAGGGAAAAGTCAGGGAATTTTAAAAGTAATGGCTAGGGCAGTTTTCAGAAAATATGCTGTTCAAGGGGAAAGGCAATCCTTCATACATTTTGAATGGAAATATTGCAGCTTGGTAAAAATAGATCTGGTTTAATTGGCTTTGTGCTTCTGAAAAAAACTTGGCTTTAAATACAATGTTATTACATAATTTGGTTTGTTATAAATTTATATGTTTAAAACAACACCAACACAAACAAACTTTTTTTATAATTAATAAATCTGCCAACATTTAGTGTAAATATATTATAATTGAATTTCATATGCAGTTGAACTTCACAAGGATATGATAAACAAGGTTTGAAATTTGACTGAATATTTTTTTTCTTCATTTGTTAAACATGTAGGGGACACATTCTAATGTCTGTGCAATTTTGTAGCTGTACTAAATTACTCTGTTGATTATTAGTGTACAATAAATGGAATTATTTTGTTATAGTCGGCCATTAAATGCTGCCCGGCACAGTAACAGACCGTTACCCCAGCAACCACAAGAGGCACCACCACGTCAGGCAGGGGGCCAGGCAGGAGCAGGAGATTATGCCAGTCTTACCAGATATAGAGACAAACATTCAGGTAAAAAACTTAGGAAACCTAGCCAGAAGAAAATTAGGTATGATTGTACTTTAACCCTTTGTGACCTGTGGACTTGTCCATCCTTATCATGTGGATAAATCCTTTTCTAGTTGGGGCTGTAGTAGCTCAGTGGGTTAAGTGCTGGCCTGCTGACTTAGAGACCCTGGGTTTGATTCCCGCCAGCTGAAACCTTTCTAACTGTAAACGGGATTCAGTTGCACAAAGACTTTCATTATCACCCTCCCATCATCCTGATATGACTGAAATACTGTTGAAAAGGACGTAAAATTGCAAGTCGTCCATTTCTAGATGATGGATGTTTTCAATTTTATTGTATTTGGGTAGCAATTTCTGTAGTAAGTCAAACAATGCAGATCCTGATCAGACGCTGCGTTCTCCCAGGCTGATTTAAAATATTCCATTCTTTTAACACTTAAAGCTCTAAAAATGAAAAAAGTTGAACTTAACCTCATCTGTATTAGTACAGCATAGCAGATAAGCTTACTTAGCTATGGAGTAAAGGGTTAACAGAGCCCTAGATAAGCGGGAATATTTGGTGATAATTAGGGATAATTTTTGTTAATTCTGGATAAAAACATATGTTGTGCCCCTCATCTGAACCGTCTCAACGAGACGGTTCAGATGAGGGGTCACAACATATGGTTTCAATGAGAAATAAAGAAAATTATCCCTCAGTTATCATCAAATACCCCTCTTATCTAGGGCTCTGGTTAACAAACAGTGTAGATCCAGATGAGGTAGAGGATTTACACTGTTTGCTCTGTAGTCTTTGAGTTCTAAGTATGATATAGCTTGGACTAAACATGCCAATATGCCATAGTCATAACACAGACAAAATAAGATAATGCAGATATTAAGTGCTTGGATTCATATAAGTAGCATTTGTTTTTATGGTGATGATTTTCCACACATGCAGAAATGGTTGATAATCAGAACCTCTGTCCCTTCATTAAAACTTAGGAAAGAAAATTGGGCTTTTTGCAAGCATGGCTTCAGCAGTATTACTCCTACAAGAGCTAACAAAAGAAGAGTTAGATTTAGTATGTTTGACATAATTTTTTCAGGTCAAGGTCAGCCTCAGTCTCCATCTGACATGCACTCGCCAACCTCACAACATAGCAACTCATCATTACAGCGACAGAGACCTGATCTGTTTGTTGATATCCCACATACATATGTAAATGTTTATGATGGCAATCAAGTGAGAGGTAGGTTAATATAATTGAACCGTGATACAACAAAACCAACAAAGTGGCATGTGGGCCCAGCAAAGATTCAGATCAGCCTTGGCATCTGTCCAGTCTGATCAGAGTCTTTGCTGTGCACTTAAAGGGTAGCTAAGGGTCTAAGCTAGCTCAGTGCCAACAGTGAAGACTCTGATCAGACAGGATGGATGCCCATGCTGATCTGCATGTCGCTGGGCGCACATGCCACTTTGTTGGTTTTGTCATGTAACGGCATATATGGTCAGGGAAATCTGATGGCTTAGGTAGGTTGATGCATTCTATCATCTTGTCTTGTAATAACAGGTAACAACAGCAACAAAGACTAGATTTATATTTTGCTTGAAATTTCCACACTTCAGAAAAATGGAAGGGAATAGTCATTCAGGGAAGCAATCAAGAAGTCACTGAAATTATACATGTATAACTTAGTATAGTACTTCAAACAATTGAGCTTTACAATTGAAGGGGTTAGTGCACGAATGGGGCTAAGTCACATATTCAAAGTTGTGGGAAAAATGCCAAAAACAGATAATTTGTGCAACATTTTTAAATATTTTGAAAAATTACCAAATAATCAGTCTGAGTCTAATCAGTCTGAGTCTTTCGAGCCATGATATGAAAAGTTATAAAGTTTTGATGGGAGTCACAGAATTCCAAATATTTATGAAAAGTGTTAATGCAAGAAGGTGTTTACAGGATTAAATGTGTTTGAGCTAAAATACATTGTTTTTATGAAGCTGTATTTGTAGCGTAGATAATTTGAACTCTGATCTGAACACCAATACTCTTCATTTGCACTAAAATAAGGATCAAGGAGTAAGTACTTCAAATTTCATGTTGACTTAGCCCCATTCTTGCACACACAAGTCTGCATAATGGACTTAGACCCCCCCCCACCTCCCCCAAAAAACAAAAATCATAAAATGCAATTTCCTGAAAGGAAAAACATTGAAGTATCACAAACTATATATCAAATTATAGGGCTTGATGTGCAGTATATAATTATAACTCAGACTCATTTTTTACTAAAAGTGGACTAAGCCACGTTCTTGCAATGCACTAACACCTTCAATTTTAACTTCTATGTTTGTTAGATGAGCCACCAGAACTTCCACAAAGACCCCCACTTCCTGTAGAGCTGCGCCACCTGATCGTTGAAGACATTGCCCAGAACAGGACCCCAAACACTCAGAACGACATGCTCATAGCCGAGAGAAACTTGGAGTTGAGGATGCAGCAGCCAGCCTACTTTGATTATCCAACACCAAGACAGGAGGCTGCCCCACAGATGCCTACGGTAATCTTAGAAAAAAGCATAAGCCTTTAACTCTTTAAGCACCAAAAAGCAGACGACAAAATTTACGTCTGCAAAAAATAAAAAAATGCTTTGTCCAACACATTTCATATTGAGAATTCAAAGACTAGAGGGCAAACTGCGTAGATCCAAATGAGGCGGCTCATTATGAGCCGCCTCATCAGGATCTACGCTGTTTGCAAATTATGCTATTTTTCTCACTGGTGCTTAAAGTGTTAACATGTTACTGACAAAAGAGGATTTGGCAAACAGTGTAAATCCACATCAGACCGCTCCTGAGGATTCTTACTCCAGTTTTAAATACACCATAGATCATGATGGGAAAAACAGCCTGTCTGTGATTAGAACTGTATGTAATATGGAATTGTGGGTTTCAAGCTGAGCAGACTTACATTTTTCACAAGATATGTTGTGGAATTATATTTGAATCTCATCTTGAATGAGGCAGATTCCAAAGAGACACAGTAACATAGACGGTGGATCAGTCCTCTGTAGGGTAATAAGTTATTTTTCTCTTGCAGTTTATAAAAAAAAAATTCATACAAAGTCAGTTAAATATCAAGGAAAAAAGTAAAGAATTAAAATAAAAATGGTAGTAATAATATTGAGTCAACTCAGAGCTCTAGATAAGAGGGGTATTTTATGATAATTGAGGGATCATTTTCTTTATTTCTCATTTAAACCATACGTTGTGACCCCCCCCTCATCTGAAACATCTCGTTGAGACGTTTCAGATGAGGGGTCACAACCTATGTTTTTATCCAGAATTAACAAAAATTATCCCTAATTATCACCAAATACTCCCTCTTATCTAGGACTCTGGTCAACTGAAGGAAAGACTTACTTTGCAGCAAATTTGGTTTATGAATTGATAATATTCTGTTAGGAGTTTTTGTATTCAGGAAATATTGAAACAACGGAATGTTAGGTCTATAGGTGCATAGAATGTCTTAGGTATTGTTCAGTGAGTCTTGTTAGTCATTTATGAAAGCTGTTTCAATTTATTTACATTAAGGAGAGTCCAAGGTCACAGAGGTCACAGGGTAGTCGTGCTGATCCAAGGTCAAGACAACCAGACCCTCCACCCAGGGGTAGGCAGTCAAACAGACCAGGTATAGTATTATTTAACTCTCAGACTCTTTTATTGCATTACCTAGTAATCAGAGACCATTTATTTTCTCAATTTCCATGAAGAAAGTACATTCATTGACATAGTGGGTTTCAAAGTATAGCAACATTTGAATCCTTTTACGCATTCTATGTCTTTTTGATAAAATAGTGCACAGCAGTTAATGTAGTTACCTTAAAATATAGTAACCTCTAGGAATATACAAAACACCCAGTACTATCCAAGAATTTCCTATTTTAAGAATGTTGGTGTGCACTGCAGTGATAGTTGACAGTTTGAGTGACTTTGTTTTGCAGTGAAAGGTGAAGGTCATATTTTCAAGGTCATTGTTGTGTGAATGTTAGTTTTGTTTGTAAAATGTGCTATCAGTAAGCCTAATGACAATATTTAAGTTTATACAGAAACAGAAGTGTAAAGTCTTTTTAACCCTTTTACTCCTCAATGTCTGAAATTGACTCTTCCATCCAAATTTGGACAAAAGCATTAGTTAGAGAAGAAGTACATGACAGAATAATCACAAACAGGATGGAAAAACAGTGTAGATCCATTTGAGATTGATCAGTTTTAGCCATCTCATATGGGCCTACACTATTTACAGAGCTCTAGATAAGAGGGGTATTTGATGATAATTGAGAATATTTTTTTTTTATTATTTCTGTATGAAAACATATATGTTGTGACCCTCTCATCTGAATCGTCTTGACAAGACGGTTTAGATGAGGGGTCACAATATATGGTTTCAATGAAAAATTAGAAAAATTATCCCTAAGTTATCACCAAATACCCCTCTTATCTAGAGCTCTGGATTAGGTCTCTCTGGTTGATAGGGTAATAGAATAAAGTGTTTACTTGAAAAATGGCTGAAAGTGGATTTAGTTTGTTGTGTGCTTTAGTTGTTTTCCAACTTGCCATAAACATGAACTGAGCCAAGGAACAGTACATCAATTTCGCGATTTTTAATTTTCGTGGTAATCAACATGCCCGAAAAGTAAAATTGTTTCTTTTTCACTTGAGCCAGCTCTTTCATCAACCTGCAGATGGGCCGCAGGTTAATGAAAGAACTGGCTCAAGCGAAAAATTCCAGTATTTACCGAAGCGAAATATATATATAGACACTGTGTCAACTGAAGATATTTTGTAAGAAACATAAAATTATTTCGCAATTTTAATATTCATGGTTTCTAGCGAAATACTGCGAAAAATGAAACACCGTGAAAATTATCGCGTACACAGTATTTGAGGTCATTCTGGATGCCAGGGAAGAACCTTGTCTTATAGCCAAATAAATAGTCAAATCTTGATATCTCAGAGTGGAAGTTCGTCCAAAACTACTGATATCTCAAAGTAAATTGTCTGGAACCAGAAAATTTACTTTGAGATATCAGTAGTTTTGAGATAACAGGAGTTGAAATGTAAATAAAAACAATGGGAATGTGTCTAAACTGAATTCTTTGATATAAGAGGTACTTTGAAATACTTGAAATATCAAGATATCAGGAGTTTAGTGTACAGTAAGTTTGAAAATCAATAAGTTTCTTTGCTCTGGTCATATAACATTTACCTTACACATTCTGATAAGCACACACCTCCAGTTTAAAGCACATCCTTTTGTTCACTTCACATGTTTTCCACCAGCTTGATATCGAGATATCAGGAGTTTAGTGTACAGTAAGTTTGAAAATCAATAAGTTCCTTTGCTCTGGTCATATAACATTTACCTTACACATTCTGATAAGCACACACCTCCAGTTTAAAGCACATCCTTTTGTTCACTTCACATGTTTTCCACCAGCTTGTCACCTTAAAGTTTCGGGACACTCCCAAGGGAGATCAGAGATGGGGAAGTACATGTTATATTTCTCTTTTCTCATGGGACTGTCCTTTGAGGAAAGAATTTGCTCCTGTTCTTTCCTTTAGGGTAACCCATTCCTACCGAGGAAGCAAATACTATTGTTAAAATTGTCCCCATTGTTAAAAAAAAATCGAAACAAAAACCCTTAAAAACAAAACAAAACACTTGCCATACTATGGTGCATGGTGATGTATTTATGCACCATACACATCATTACTATTTAGGGATCATTGACTTCTCTCTTCGGGGTAAAAATGAATTGATTAACTACAGCTTGAACCCAGAGTTTTAGCAGCTGTGCATTATAGTAAGCATCCGACTTATGCCACAAGTATTTTCAACTGTCCATGCTCTTAATGCTAACTTCAACTAGAGTTGAGCTGGTTTACAGAAAACTTAAGCTGGAGAAAAAAAAAAAATTTGCTGAGTGATCAGAAAAGTAGTTGAAAGGGTGTGCTCATTGGATTTGTGTACACATTGTTGGCTGCTATGGTAGCGTGGCATGATAGCTTGTCACTGTGTGCTATATTTTCTTGTAGATTTAGGACTTCCTAGTAGAGCAGAAGCCCGTGGAAACATTGGAGCTAGAAATATAAACACCAAGTTTAATAGTGATCTGCGAGAAAATAATTTAGAGGGTAGTGATGATACAATAACGAACGAAAATAAATCAGAATTACGTGAAGGATTCTATAGTATAGGTCGATATAATGAAAAAGTTCACAGTTTGAGTCGGCACCCTAGCACGCCTGAGAAAAAGAATAGATTCATGTCTGATATGGATGTTCGAACACAAACTTTACCTTCTCGGCCAAGGCCTGGAGACACGGGTGAGAAGGACTTTCGATTACGAAGCTTGCCAGACCATGTTCAATCCATGCCATCAATATATCATGAACAGCAACAGCCAGTAAATATGCCTTCTAGTGAAAAACAGCCAAGTGCAGGAAGTTACATGAACCTTAGTCCTCCTAGCATATCATCAGATTCTAAATTACTGGTTGGCGATGAAAATGAGGATCCAAATCAACGAAAGTCAGCATTCAGACCTTTATCGTCTGCTTCTAAGGGAAGTAACTCTCTGCAGAGACTATCAAGTGCAGCAAGTGCAGATAACTCTGTAAGTGGTTATCCCAAGCAAGGTCTCCCAGAAGCACAGTTGAAGCACCCAGGATACTTTGATCAGGATAGGATGGAGCCGACCAGAGCAGCACCAACAGCACAAGCACCTGCTAGGCAACCATGGAAACAAGGTAGTATCATCTTTCTGGTGATGGTGGCTTACTTTTTTTTTTTTTTTGGCTTTTGCTCATTGCAATTTTTGTTAAGAATAAAAAAAAGTTGGATGGCAAAACTGCTTGAAATATTAATGTTTCTAGTCATTTCTTGATTGATAAGCTGACTAAGATAACTGTATATATATATTGTTAAAATTATAACAAGAAAAAAGAAAAAAAACATGGTTTATAAGAACTTACTGAACCAAAAATGTTAATAACTGAATTTCAAACAGCATAAATCCAGATGAGGCAGATCATAATTAGTCTAAACATCTAGATCCACAATCTGCCCTCTAGTCTTGGAATTTTCAATATGGTAAAATTCTTAATTTTTTGAAATTCTGCAGTTGTAGATTATGCTGTCTGCGTTTTGGTGCATCAGGAATTAAAAGGGGGAAAAAAATTAAGAATTTTACCATATTGAAAATTCCAAGACTAGAGGGCAGATTGTGGATCTAGATGTTTAGAAAACAAAAAAAAACAACAACAAAAAAAAAACTGACACATGCAAAGATATAAATTTTGAAATTAATAGTGACTTGTTACAGGAATCAAATTTTTCTGAAGGCATCTTTTGCAGAGTTATAGGTAAACTGGTAAAATGGAGTGTAGGGGATATTAAATAACAAATGTGGTCACACATAGAACTTAATCAGTTCTAGTAGTGACAAAATACACCTTCTCAGCTCAAAAAGAAATTGTATGGCATAATTATCATCAAAACCGTACCCTCTTCTGTAGCCGCTTTTTTCTCACAGCGCAATCACAAATACCAGCAATTTTCACCTCTCATTTGCTTTCTGTGTGCCACCACAAGCACTCTCTTTGAAATTAATCCACCCCACCCACATATATTCTTGTATGGTAATATCATAGAAAAGTAAGTTTTTCGCAAAAATTAGCATCATAATGATTTTCATAAAGCTGAATCATTTTGCCTGTGATATAGCTATAGTCATTAGATAATAAGCTTATTTGATGATTTGTAAAATGGGTCCTCAAAAAAGAAAGAAGAAAAAATGCTTGTGACTCTTCTGACATTAGAACCTTATTGCAGGAGCAATTCTAATAAAGATCCATAACTTTGATTTTATCAAGAAACAGGAAAAAAAATACATGGGCCCAGTTGTTCAGAGCTTTTTAGCTTTACGACGTTGTTAGTCAAAGATTTGTTACATGTTATAGGTACACATAAAATCAAGTGTGCTAGTATTTTTCCTGAAAAAAAAATGTGAGGAATTTTTGCACTGCAAAAGCTCACTCTTTTGGCCAAAAAAGTGGCCGTGTTTTTGCATACAATACATTTGAATATATAATGTTTCTTCAACAAATGACATTGCTAGCTTGGAACATCTGATCTCTAGGAACTATCATTAATCTTTGGACTCTATGGACTCTATAGACTCTGATATTTTCAGAAGAATTTGATAATAGGAAAAATTTCAGATCCAGAATACCGGGTAGACTGACAATATAAATAAGATTATTTGACATCAGACAATTAAAACTTTCTATTCCCATGTTAGTACACTCTATTCATTCATCGAAAGTGATCTTGAAATTAGAAAAATATGAACTCTGCTTCTTTGATAAACAGTGACAATTTCCCAACTCGTAGAATATTGCTAGAATTGATTGTAGTTAAACAATGCTAGTTTACCTTAGTCTCTCATTTAGTGCCTATATTCTTCAAGTCCAGTGCATAATGTTTTTTTTGTTTAATATTTTTTGTGTTTTTTTCTGTTCAGAACAAGTTTAGAAGTTTGTGTCTCTTTCTCACAGGGTATAAACCAGTCCACCAATTTTCGCTTCCTGCAGAGACTGTCCGTCATATTTGGCTTCTGCCGAGACTGTCCACGAACACTTGCTTCCTGCAGGGACTACTGTCCTTGAAAAACGGCTTCCTGCCAAGACTGTCCGCGTGACTCTGCTTCCTGCTGAGAGCCACAGCAGGAAGCAGAATCATGCAGACAGTCTCTGCAGGAAGCAATTTATCATGTACAGAAGTCTCGGCAGGAAGCAAGAGATCTCGGCAGAAGCCAAATATGACGTACAGTCTCTGCAGGAAGCGAAAGTTAGCGGAATCGATTATACCCTGTGTATCTGTCAGTCTGTTATTGAAGGAATTTATCTCTGTCAGGACTACATGTGTAATTATTACTAAAAGTTTTTCATAACATAAATGATAGGATTTAATCAAATCAGGAATGAAATTCAAATTCATAGGAAACAGAAAGCTTAAATATTTGACTTACCTTGAGTTTAATATTCTTTTAGAGTGCTTTTATATCTGAAAGTAATTATAACATGTACAAAAGCCAATAAATCTTGCTGTATCTAAAACTTATTTTTCCTAGTTACAGCTAAGACTATCAAGTTGTAGCTGTAAGCAGGAAAACAGGTTATAGAAGTTTCTAAATTATTTGGCTTAAATTTGGTTGAGAAAATATGGGCTATTTCAGACAGATGTTCAAAGTAGCTGTCCAAGGCTGTGCAATTTCACAATATTAAATCACTCTGTTTAAAAATAGTTGAAATAGAATGTAATAAAGCTGAACATGGTTTCAAGGAGGTCACAGCTAACTATTCAGACATAATATAAGTCTGGGTAAATTAGTGTCTAAAGCTAAAAATCACAGACACTGATCAAACAGCTTTATTGGAGGTACACAATGTGCTATGAATTAAGGCATTGCTGTCCAAAATTTAGGAATTTTATGGTACATACAATGGAGCTGAATAGTATGAAAAACATAAATCTTTCATGACGCGGACAAATGCCAGGGTAAACATTGTAAATTCAGATTATATGAAATGGCAGTCAGATCAGTATAATTGCAAACCTACATGCAGGCTTTTGAAAAGGGTGGGGTAGGGAGGAGGGGTGTGGATGCAAATTTCAGGAAATTTTTAGCATAAGTTAAGAAAACCTAGATTTTGATGAGGCAGACTTTAGAGATGTAAAATCACTTTGTGGCAGAAAACTGCGTGTTTGAAATTATTTGCCTAATTAGGAGGTCATACTCTTTGCACCTCTCATCATACAGGCATAAAAGGCTCTTTGAATATGACGGTAATAATTTTTGTTCTAGATCCTGTTCCTGATCAGAGAAGAATGAATGGTGGTTTCCCATCAGGTAAAAGTAGTGATAGAGGTCAAAGGGCACCAGCAATACACACAGTGAAGGAGGATCCAAATATGCCAGATTCTGATGTCATTGTAAGTCTAAATGATACAGTATGTCATGTTTCTCTAGCTTGTTTGTATGAAAGTACAGGTTTAACTTGTACCACCATTGCAAGGACATGTACACCCCAGCAGACACATAAAGTTGAATCAGCATATAATCAGCATCGATTCAATGCTAATTCAAGGTTGTGGGCTGAATGGGGTTTGCTTGACCAAAGATTTAGTTATTGTCTATCTGTCAGCTATAATAATTGCGGACTTTCCTGCAAAATTACATGGGCATGGGAATTAGTATCACACAAAGTGTTAAAGTTTAGATGAGAGTTATTTATCTGATAAGCAAGCATAACTTTCAGGTGAGATGTTTTGTGTGTTGCCAGGTCATATCATGCAACATAAGAAAGAAATTACATTTTACATGCAGACTGGTCTGTGAAACCTTGTTTGAGGTCAGACAAAGTTTAATGCCAGGGAACATTTTCTTGTATATTTTAGGAGACTGAACTACCACAGAGGGTGTTCCCTCTCAATGGTCCACGGTTACGCATGAGTATATCAGCTGGTGATTTGTTAGGAAAAACAGTAAGTTTATCATTAACTCTTATCTAACTTCATCATCACTGTCTTTTCTGGCAGTGGTACACAATTACAGATGAGAATTTTAGCCATAATTGTTAAAAAAAAATGTATTAGCGTGTCAGATACACATAGGTTTTAGTAACTCTGGAAAAATTTGTTTTGTTTCTCCTTAAAGACAGGGATGGGACTATACAAGGAGGATTAATTTCCACAGTGTCATTCTGTCTCTTGATCTCATAGTGTCAACACCTCCAGTCAGCCAATAAAATCATCATAACTCTTAATTCTGGTCCACTGATTGGTTGACTAAATTTTCAAACCTTTACCTATACAGGTAACTTTGATATGTGCTGGGAACCAGACCCCCCGCCAGAGAAGTCCTATCTTTAAATAACTTGTAGCTACTCATTAAACCTTGGCCCTATTTTGACGCCACACCATAAAGATGTATCGAATGCGATTCTATGAAAAATGAAGTCTCAGTTATTATGGAAACCTTCCCCCATTTGGAGCTCTATAGCCTACTTTTTGTCTCACTTGCGACCAGTATAAGTGAAATATAGGTATAACTTTTCTGGCAGCTTTGCCATTGTCATCAGCAACATAAGTTTCATCAAGTTTTCTGTTTTTTCTCACCCACTGGACAAGAATTTTCCTTTGTACAGCTGTCTGAGATTTTTCTATCTCAGCCTGCTATCTCAGCCTAGGCTCTGAAAGCTATCTCAGAATGTCATTCATGGCTCAGTACAGCCCAAATCTTGTTAATTTCAACAATTCCACTTGTTACCTGTCATGTAAATTGCATTCAGAATATGAAATTGACACCCAGTGATGTACAGGAAATGTCATTGTAGATTTCTGATTAGCTGTCAGTCAAGAAAAATGCATGTTAAAGGTGAAATTAACACACCTCAAACTATTATTAGCAAATTAGCTTGAAGTTTATAGGAATGGCCTCTAAAAGAAGAATATTTTGTTTTATGAAATATTATGGGTGAGAAAAATAATCAATGAAGGGGTTGATGCCTCGACAAGGAAATCTTAGGCTCGTTTTCAGATTATTTAAGTCTTATGCTCGGCAAGCCTCGCATAAGACTAAATAATCTGAAAACTAGCCTGAGATTTCTTTGTCTCGGCCTCAACCCCATCATAGATTCTATTAATCTCTGTTTTGTGACAATGTGCAGACAGGCGAGACACTGCCTTCCATGAAAGTCTTATTATATAGAGGATCTTACATGAGTGCTCATGTATTATTGAATTTATTAAACGAGTTGGGGAAAAAGATAAGATGCGAGGCTGTGCCGGTCATCTTATCGTTTTTCCCCAACGAGTTTAATAAATTTAATAATACAGGAGCACGAATGCAAGATTCTATTTATCATATGACACTAAAATCGCATTTTATTTGCAAAATTTGCACTAAAACGTCACGATTTCGCCATTCGAAAATGCGACATTTTAATGGACGTCAACGTATAACGTTACAACGTAACTTGCATATTTAATCCACTTGTGGATTATCGTTTTTAATGCATGGCTTTATTACACTCTCGGATGCGACGTCATATGATAAAGAGAGATATGAAAAAATACTTGCTTTTTATGCCCCCACATCATATGATGCCGGGGGCATATAGTGTTTCGGTTGTGCATAGGTGCGTATGTTATTACGTACGTATGTCTGTCTGTACATACGTCCGTACATACGTGATCCTGTTAGACTCAGATTAACATTTTTGTAAGAGGTAGATTTCTCATATAGTGTTTCGGTTGTGTGTAGGTGCGTACGTTATTACGTACGTATGTTTGTCTGTACATACGTCCGTACGTACGTGATCCTGTTAGACTCAGATTAACATTTTTGTAAGAGGTAGATTTCAGGGTACCTGTTATTGTAGAAACTTGAAATTTTGAGGATATATATCAATAAGTACAACAGGAATACACAAGAATTAGGGTATGATAATCCATGTGTCACGGTCCACTGACTTCGGACTTAGGCTAATCTTGCAAGGTTAAGATTTTTGTAAGAGGTAGATTTTAGGGTTCCTATTATTGTAGCACCTTGAAATTTTGTATGAGGGATTATGTCTATAAACTGTATGAAGGGCTGCAGTTTGTGTCACATTTCAAACGTTGGGCAATGCTTTGCCTATGGCCTTTCATATTATACAAGTCCCCCTCTATGAACCTACTTATCCTACAAGTGCCAGTACTTTAATCAAGGCACCGACTTACTCAAGGCACTAGGCGGGGGCATCTGTGTACTATGGACACATTTCTAGTTATTTTGAATAGTTGGATTATTTTGAGTAACACATGATTTTGTTTTCCAGCATGATGAGTTGGTATTACTGTTGATCCAGTTACGTCGTGATAAGGCTGACCTCACAGAACAGAGAAATGAGCTACGCAAGAGTGCTGAGCTAGGGAGGCCAGCGGAGTTTAGATATAGAAAGTTGTAAGTATACTTATGCATAGTGAGTGAGTGAGCTGAGGATGGCTCACCTGTGTATAGGGACCTCAAGATTGGCTGTGGGTATATGTAATCCCCTGTTCATATGCTCTAGATCTGGGTACAAGACAGGGGTTTGGCTTCTCTCCAAAACAACCCCATAAATGTAGATTTTAAGATGGATCTACAATTTTTGGGACTGTTTGTAAAAGAAAAACTCAACTTATAAGAAAACAAAAGCAACAAAATTCAACCTGTAGGATGATTTAGATGTTTTAGGTTATTGTGTAGGGAGAAAAACCCTGTTAATTATTTACGTATAATCTGAACTAAATAAATGTTGTTTGTTGTTGTTTTGTTGCTTTTCTTCCTCGATAAACAGCTATGGTCATGTCGGGATGGTCATCAGTTATCCTAACCACACTCTTCCTGGGATGAGTTCTCCTAAGCAGTTAACTTGTACTAAACTCACATACTTTCACCAGTAACTGACAACTGCCCTTCTTGAATCAGCTGAAGAAAAAGAAATGTATATTTACAGTTGGTATAGTACATCCAAAAGCCATTAAATATGGTTGGCAAAACTATATATAGAGTCTCGGTATTACTTTCATGAAATGAGTGTTTATAAGCTGTTTTGACTTGGTAATTGTGTTTTTCTCATGTTTGTAAGTTGTAAATTGTTTTGTTTTTGGCAGGCAAAATGAAGGTCAAGGTCGCATAGATAATGAAATGGAGGCAGAACATCAGAGATATATGGATATTAAACACCGGTGTGAAGAAATTGAGAAAAAGGTAAGTAAAATATAGTTATTGGTTTCGAGACGTTAAAATTTCAAATGTATTGTATGCAAAAAGACTGTCAGTTTTTTAAAATGTGAAAAGTTTTTGCAGTGCAAAAGCTTCTAACATTTTTTTAGCAAATAGAATGAGCATACTTTATTTCTTGGGTAAAGTCATCTCCACTTTCAATTCATTTCAGCTTGAAGTGTACAAACCTATTGTGAACTTAGTGTGTAACATGGTGACCATGGGAAGTTTATATGGAGGTGATAATCTCATGTTAGCCACAGAATACAGAAAGGTATGGATAGTCTTGTTGTCTCTGTAACTCCACTGATTTGCACTGCCACTCTTTGTTTGTCTCCATCAACAGCTCTGGAGATAAATGAAAAAAATATGGATGAAATATTATTTTCTCCTTTTAGAGAGGACATCATCTTTTAATATGAGAACTGAAACAAATCCACAATGAAATAGTATTTGAGTCCCTTCTATTTCTTTACAATAAACGTCCTGTGGATTTCCTTTAGGCTCCTTCTTATAAACATATCAAAATTTATGTTGTATGCTCTGAAAAATGCATACTTTAGGTAACATCTCAGTGGCTGTCAGATGTCATTATATATAGAGGATCTAAAATGAGTGCTCATGTATTATTGAATTTATTAAACGAGTTGGGGAAAAAAGATAAGATGCAAGACTCTGCCGAGCATCATATCAGTTTTCCCCAACGAGTTTAATAAATTCAATAATACAGGAGCAGGAATGCAAGATTCTATTTATCACATGACACTAAAATCGCATTTTATTAGCAAAATTTGCACTAAAACGTCACGATTTTTTCATTAGAAAACGCGACGTTTTTATGGACGTCAATGTATAACGTAACGATGTAATTTGCATATTTAATCCACTAGTGGATTATCGTTATTAATGCATGGCTTTATTACATTCTCAGATGCGACGTCATATGATAAAAATAGTAATTTAGGGTTGAATAAGTCCATCAGAAAGAGGATAGGCGTGGACATGAGATTTTAGTTCAGATTCTTCTTAGATGATCATTTTTGTTTTGTTTGTTTTTTGGTCAATCTATCCCTCAATCTGTACTCTTCATTCAGAAAACTTTGGATTTTATGGACCCAACAAAATAACAAGATAATATCAGAAATTAGATAAAACAATGAATTTGACCGTGACTTGTTTTACAGTCCTTGACCTTATTTCAGCATCTCCTGTCCCCTGAACAATACTCCCCTCCTAAGAAGATGATAGAATTTTCTAGACGGCAGCAAGAAGATCAAATAGTTCAAGAAATTGAAGATGACGTAAAGCAGTTAACAAAAGATGAAGCTGATTTAGAGGTAAACAATGTTCCATATACATGTACATGTAATTTCTGATCACTGGGAAAGAAATTCCCTAAACAAAGTAAAGGTGCAGTCTGATCACTGTCTGTCCTGTATAAAATTTAGCCAACAGCACATTATAGCATATTAGTAGTCCCTGGAGGGAGACATAATTGACTGGGCCCAGTTGTTCAAAGCATCGTTAGCCTAACGAGCTGGTTAAGACGTCAATTCGTTAAGTGTTTTGCAACGTTATAACAAAATACACTGATATTTTTTGTTAAAAATATGTGAGAAGCTTTTGCACTGCAAAAGCTTCTCGCATTTTTTCAACAAAAAATATTGGCGTATTTGAGATCTTATCATTTGAAATTTTAACGTCTCGTTAACTAACGACGTCGTTAGTTTCGAACAACCGGGCCCTGGTCTTGCATTTCAGGGGGCATTGGCAGTTGTGGCAGAGCAAAACTGTCATTCCGAGATTTCGTGCTAAGCTCAGTTTATTTGACAGTGAGCAGAAGGAAAGACACTGCATTCTGCAGAATTCTTGGTGTCATCAACTTTCTAATATAGCATTTGACATATAATATTGCTGTACAAAATCTTTAAACGGTCATATGTTTTTGTTTTCAAAATCACATGAAGAACTGATATTGAAATTCATGTTATTTTCAGGAGAAGCTAGATCGCCTGTACGACTTAGACAGAATGATCCAAGAACAGTCTTTCCAGGTTACCAGTCTCAAGGAGGATAGGGTAGGTCTAGGTTTAATCTTAGACAGAATTACTGTTAAACATCTATATTTGGTTGGTGGTCAATTTTGGCAATATTGGTGGAAAAGAAGAAAATGGCCAAATTCAAATGGCACCATTGTAAACTGATGATCATCATGAAAGGAATAACAACTAATGAGTATAGAAGTTATTTCCTCTGCCATATCATCAAAGCCAGTACACATCATATGAGCCGCGACACGAGAAAACCAACAAAGTGGCATGAGTGCCCAGCTAAGACTCAAATCAGTCTGGGCAACTGTCCAGTCTGATCAGAGTCGTTGCTGTGCACTTAAAAGGTAGCCAAGGGTGTAAGCTAGCTCCATGCGGACAGCGAAGACTCAAATCAGACTGGGTAGAAGCCCAGGCTGATCCGAATCTTCACTGGGTGCACATGCCACTTTGTTGGTTTGCCGTGTTGCAGCTCATATATGCTTATGCAAAAGAAGATCCAGGCGCACATGCAGGGTAACATAGTGTGGAGAAATGTTTTTTAGACATGTCTAGAATCTTAGCACCTAAATCATGTTGATTCAGTCAGATACAATACAAAAATCTCTTTACTGTAAACAGTTTATTGAGTAAATTTTACATTACAAATAGAATTGTAGTGACTGCATTCACCCACATTATGGATGAATGATAGTGTAGAACTTGGAATCAAAATGGCCCACATGACTGTTCAGAAATTGCCAGTTTCTTATCCTGAGATTTACAAATCCACATAAATAAAAATCTGCCCAAAGTATCTGTTTATAATAACAACCATTTTTGCTACCACCAATCTGAGAGTTTCACAGTATTTTTAATCATATTTGCTTGTTACAGGAATTGTTAGAGAAGGCATTAGGTGGATTGCTAAAGAAACAAGATGAGAATTGTACAAACACTCGAGAGCTGGATAAACTGATACAGGAACAGAGGACAGTAGAGAGAGAGTTGTCTAGAGTCCTACAGCAGCTAGCAGAAGCTTCTAAGGTAAACTTTTGTTGTCTTAGATCAAGGTTTATTACATACTCAGCAATGTCAGCCATGCTAATCACTTATGGTACTGTATTTGTTCTTACAAAGGCAGTTGGTGTGGACAGTTGGGCTAGGGATGCATCATTATTGGGAACGATTTTGGCTTGATTTTTTAATTTTAAGCTTTTTATTTAATCAGCTGAAACTAACTGCCACCTGTATAAATGGTTTTAAACATAGGAAATATGATGCCCACCATTTCCAGAAAATTATGGAAATTTACCAAAATTGTTTAGTAAAGATATAGAAGAATGTTTTTCGACTCTCTCTTTCTCTCTCTCTCTCTGTCTCTCTCTCTATATATATATATAAGTAACATAAGTAAGGGGGCGTTCTTATTAGGGGTGACGTCTTAATTTTGAGGATGTATAGTATGTGGACATAGTGTTTGTAAAATATCAGAAAAGTGAGTGTTTGTAAAATGAAAAGTCAGATGGTGTGATACAAAACGTCCTTTGCAAAGTCACATTGGCCTTTCAAAGCTGAGGGAGCATCCATTTTAGAAGGAGGTGCTATCACAAGATAGTAAAAACATTAAAGATATTTATAGAATCAATAAAAAATGTGTAAAATATTTGAGCCGCGACACGAGAAAACCAACAATGTGGTTGTGCGCCCAGCGCAGACTCTGATCAGCCTAGGCATCCATCCAGTTTGACCAGACTCTTCATTCAGTGCTCAAAGGGTAGCTAAGGGTATAAGCTAACTCCATGCGGACAGCGAGGACTCTGATCAGACTGGGTGGATGCCCAGGCTGATCTGAGTCTGCGCTGGGCGCACAACCACATTGTTGGTTTTGTCGTGTCGCGGCGCATTTTGTTCTAAAATTTCATTGTCAAATAATATTTAAATGGTCTCTGTTATCCAGGAGCTTGAAGAAACTACAGCAGAATGTAATCGAGTGGAACATGAGGTGGCACTGTTGAGATCAAAGGTCCATGGGGATATGTCAAGGAGCAGAAGTGCTCCCTCACTGGTAAATATTGTTAGCTTAAAGATTATTGGAAGCAAAAGTAACAGTGAAAACATTGCAATGGATTAGACTATTCCTGGGTAGCAGCAATTCAGTCTTGGCTTCAAAAAGTATTGTTATAGAACAGTGATCTGTTCTTCTCTCATAGGCTGATTGTTAAAACTATCTGAATTTTTTTTTCTTCAAAATCTTGGCTGTCTTAGTATGTACTGCTTCCATTTTGCCAGTAGCCTTGACAGAAAATAAATATACATGATGAAATTACCACTGCAGGTATTAACTAACAGTCCAAAGTACTGAACTTTAATTCTCTGCTAAGCGACATACAAAGGTATAGAAATTAGAAAATAGCACTTACTTTACTTGTCAAATGTCTCTTCTATATTTGAGCGGCATCATAACAATGTTTTGTTTTGATATTTAATATTTCAGTCAAATGAATCCTTGAGAACCAAAATGAAGATGGAGAAAGATCTTGCTAAGGTCAAGAACATCATGGAGGGACTGTCTAAAGAAGGGGCAAGGTTACAAGAGGTGATGAGTACACTGAGGAAGGGTGCCCCAGGGTCGGGGCCAGGAAATCCAACTTCTCCCTTACAATCTAGTAAGTTATAAGAGCCATCTGAAGAGAAAAGAAGCATTATAGCATATGTGAACAATGACGACTGAGATGAGCCTGTGCATTCTGCTCAGTCTTACTACTGTTTTCATTGAGATGAGCTAGAAATGACAAGTTCTTAAATCAAAATAATAGGTTTTTTAACTTATGCAAATTTACTATTTATCATAAAAGCTCTGTGTCAAAAGGGAGGTAGACATTGCCATGTTAGGGTGAGCTCCCTTTCAGGTGTATTTATACACTTTGGGTGAATGGGGACACTGTCAAGGGGAGCTACTCTGCAGCAGGGGGAGCTACTCTGCAGCAGGGGGAGCTACTCTGCAGAGTATCTCCCTTTGAAAGTGTACCCATTCACCTAAGGTTTATGAATATTTGTACTGCCTTTTTCAGTGGGTTCAACTCTTAAAGGAAAGAATTTGATCTCCTTGGAGCGAATTCTTTCTTTTCAAGGAGATCAGATTCTTTGTTTTAAGAAGTAGACTGCTGTAAGGAAGCAAGGGATATGTCATTCGTTGAAGCAAAAAGAAAGTCACTAACGTTGTTCCTTTTTTAGTTTGCCTGTACGAATGTAAAAGAAGAGCTATTGCACTACCCCTGGCGGTGGGGGCGGCAGCGGCGGCGGCATTAGCAAAATGTTAGAGTTTTATGTTAAAGCTTTTTTTATGTGATGGGCAAGGCACTGTCAGGCAAGCTATCCTGAATTGCGGACAGGTCTTGTTGGAAAAAGGCAGAAAATCTTTCATCTCAAGTGAGTAGAAATGTCAGAATGCTGCATGTTTATATTTTAGGTCAGAGTAAGGACAGGAAGAGATCTGGAAGTACAACCTACTATGAGACTGACATGGACACTAATGAATCCAAAGACCTTGCCCAGGTCACAGCACTTCTAGCTTCATATCAGCTGGTGCCCAGTTCACAGGGAAGTGTCAGCCAGAGTCCACCTGGTTTCCAGCCCCTGACCAGTGAGATAGCTAACAAATATAGCAGTCAGCCAAGAACCAGTGGGGATAGCCCTAGAAGTGCATTTAAAATCACGGTATGGAACTTTCTTATTGCATTGTTTTATTGATTTCTTTGTATTCTGTGTTCTTGAAGGAGGAAAAATTAAATTTTAACTTCACTGTTAAAAAAAGGAGTTTTTTCAGTGTTTGCTTTAAATATAAGTCATGGTTTCTGATGATAGAAAACAAATTTAAAAAACGTGCCAAAACTCGTACATAGATGAAAAATATTCTTTTGGAAAAATAACGTTGGGATATGGCTCCTTACAAAGTGAGAGATAAATCATAAAATGCTACCAGAATTGGTTAACTCTTTCCAAATTATCTGGTGGTTTATTTCTTCCTCAAGAATAAGAAAATTCCTTGAAACCAACTTCTCTCCTTAACTCCTTTCCTGTGGCTGTAAACTTCAGAAAAGGAGCAAAAGAGGATAATAGATTTTGGCCAATACAGCACCAAGAAAAGCAGACAACAAAATATACTTCAGCAAATTTAAAACAAAAAAGTTTCATCATTGGTAATTCAAAGACTAGGCTGCCAGCAAAGCAGATCTAGATGGGGTGGCTCATTGTGAGCCATAATGAGCTGCCTCATCTGGAGCCACCCTGTTTGCAAATTATTTTCATATATGGTGAGAATTTTCATATCAGAAATGTGCTGAGCCCCCAAAAATTTTGAGAAGAGTTAAACAGTTTTAGTTTTTGTTGTAATTATTGGGACACTTGTTTTGCAGCCATCTCAGAACAGTTCAACATTTCATGCCAGTCCAATACAAACAGAAGGAGACAACTTAGATAATGATCAGGTCAGTTACGGCCAACAAATACCTTCCTTCTCCACTGTCTTTCTGTCTGACGCTTTACTTATACAGTAGATCATTTAATGTCTCAGCTGAGACTAGCAGAGGCAAGACATAGATTTTAATTTTCTGGCATTTGCGGCATTGGTGGTGATTTGGCAGTGGAACTTTTGTTGAGTTTCCTGATCTATCTCTGTTTTGTGACAGTGCACAGACAGATGAGACAGCACCTTTTGTGGAATTTTCTTCTCAACTATCTATAAGCAAAGATATTCAATATCAAGTAATACATGTATATTATTGAAATTCAACTACTTAAGAATACATGTACAATTTTTAGCTCGCCTGAACGAAAGTTCAGGAAGAGCTATTGTTGTCACCCTGGCGTCAGCGTCGGCGTCCGCGTCCGCGTCGGCGTCCGAAATGGATGTTTTGGTTAAAGTTTTTTTATGTGATGGGCAATGCGCTGCAGGCGAGCTGTCCTGTACGCGGACAGGTCTTGTTTTCTGTCTTTTTTGTATGTTTTAATAGGAAATGTTTATGTTTGCTTGTTATAATACTTTTAAGGTCTATATTTTAATCCATTTCACAAACTATGTTTATAAGTAAGAGAAAGTAGTTCCCTCCATTGTCATTGACAGGTTGAGATGGATGGTGGGAACCAGTGGGACATTGCTGATGCAGACGACAATACCAAGAAATATTATGGTATGATTACAGATATGAGCCACGACACGACAAAACTGAAAAAGTGGCATGTGTGCAACACAAAGGTTCAGATCAGCCTGGGCATCTGCCCAGTCTGATCAGAGTCTTTGCTGTGCACTTAAGGGGTAGCTAAGCATCTAAGCTACCTCCATGCCGATGCCGGGCCATGTAGTCAGTAGCGCATCTGACTTATAAGCCAGAGGTCCCAGATTCGATACCCGGTCCGGCCACTTACTTTCATTTCCACTTTAAGGGCAGTTGTCAGTTACTGGTGAAAGTAAGTGCACTTAGTACTGGTTAACCGCTTAGGAGGTCTAAGCCTGCCCAGGAAATGGGTGTGGTTAGGTTAACTGACCATCCCGATATGACCATAGCTGTTTACCTTGGATGTTAAACAATAATACAACACAAACTCCATGCTGACAGTGAAGACTCTGATCAGACTGGATGGCCAGGCTGACCTGAGTCTTCACTGGGCGCACATGCCACTTTGTTGGTTTTGTTGTTTCGCGGTTCATATTCCAAAGTGTTGCTGGTTAAAATTTTAGTTATTCCACCTTTGGGGGTATGAGGACACCTCCATGTTTGTTTGTCAACCATTTTTACAAAGGGAAACTACTGTGACTTCCTGTTGGCTTACCTGGGCAGTGAAGCCTTTCTAAATAAGGTTCTGCTTATAAAGGAAAACATTTGCTTCAAGGAGAGAAAATTCTTTCCTGTAAATGTGGATTCCCATTGAGAAGGGGGAAAAATGGCAGAGTTGCTTCGCCTGAAAATGATTCAGTATGCAAGAATCCTCATCGGTAAAATATCACTGTGAAAAAGTATTGACATTACCAGAAATTTGCCTGATATAAAATTGTGCCCTAAACAATGAAAATAGTGCTGAAGGGCCATAGAACTCAAACACACTGGTTAGTTTTTGCAGGTGCTCATTTTTGTGTGTTAAGAGTTGTAGAAATTATTTGCAAGGTTTGAATTCATGATTCTCAAATTAGGTCGTACTTTGATAACAACAATTACACTTTTATGGTAGTTACAGTTTTATATAAAAGAAAAGAAAAAAAAAGAGAAAAGAAAAAAAAAGGAAATCAAGAAAACATTTTGACGAATTTTCAGGACACAGCAAGTTATCCGTAATGACTTTGAAGTGACCTGTACTGCCATTTTTTTATGTTTCCAGGTTTGATCCCCAAAAATATGCCCAAAACCACTGTACGAGATGTGAAACATCGCTCTGAGCTGAGAAGAGAGGAAAGACAGAAAGCAGATGGTATTGTATATAGTTTTGAATAAAACTTACATCATCTTCCATATGCTGTATGTTATCCATATTTCTCATTTTTGGGCTTATCTAAGTTTTGTACAAAAAATTCTAATGGTAGTTCTTTGTCTTTGGCCTCCATAATTAACCTTCAAAGTGCCAAAAAAGCAGGCAACAAAATTTACATCTGCAAAGTTATAAAAAAATGTTTTCTTCAAAGCTTTATCCTGAGAATTCAAAAGCTAGAGGGGCAAAAAGTGTAGATCCAGATGAGGTGGCTCATAATGAGCCACCTCATCTGGATCCACACTGTTTGGAAAGTAAGCTGTTCTCATTTCTTGGGTTTTAAGGCCTAAGTTTACCATATCAGGAGGTGGTTTGTAAAACTTCTAGCAAATAGGTCTGATTTTGATCTTTTCATTTTTATGAATCCAAATCTTTGGAGTGTATACAAATTTACCAGTACTTTGCTAGGATTAGAACTACTTCTCTTGGTATTATATTTTGTATTTTTGTGTTGCTGAAAAAGATGGGTATTACTTTTCTTGTGTTGTTGGGGGCATAAACTTTGTATTGAGTTTCCATGTTTATCTGTGATCTGAAGCAATGTGCTGACAGGCAAGACATTGCCTTCTGCGGAATTCTTGTGATAAAACTGTATTGTTTTGCTTGTTTCAGACCCACCACTGCGTGTTGGTGTTATACCATCTCACCCTGACTACACTGATGCCATGCCTGTTTATGAGAATTTACCACAGCAGAAATCAAGTGTTACCTCCCCTGTCAAACCCTGGGCTTCCATACTTCCCGACTCCAACAACCCTAATGCTACTGAGCGCAGACGTTCCAACTTACAGCTCATGGCACCAAAACCCTACACACCTTACGGCAGCCAATCATTTACAAATATTCCAGCAGCAGACCCCCCTCCAGGTTTCAGTCGGACCCCTCCCCCACCCCCTATCAGGGGACAGAAATTGATTCAGCCTGAGAGTGGTAGCCAGAGTTACTCATCTTTGCCAGCTACCATGACAACCACGATGAATGGACACATTTCACCTCAGGATCAAAGATCATTGCAAGGCCAGAATGCCTTTGAACAAAAAGACTTATTAAAAGTGCCTGTGTGGGACAAACCTGTGCCTAAAAATAGGAAAAACATCATTGGTCCAAGAAGGGCAGCAAACAAGGGACGTTATTTGACTATCTCCAGCAGTCAGCCAATCAAATTAGAGAAGACATCACCACAGTCCCCAAAACTATATTCACAAGCTGGAGATTTGATAAGTTCTGTAAGTATCTGGGGCCATATTCATAAAGCCACCTAAGTCGTTGCTATGCGGTTGCTAAGGCTAAATATCCATAAAGGAGATTCCCTACAACTATGAAATTTGGTCTGGAGGAACAGTCTTTGTAAGACTGTTCCTCCAGAGCAAATTGCATAGTTGTAGGGAATTTCCTTCAAAGAAATTTAGCCTTAGCAACGGCATAGCAACCACTTAAGTTGTTTTATGAATACGGCCCCTGGTAATTTACATTGCTCAGGCTGACCAGTGTGCTTAGATGTCTCTAATACATGTAGTAGCATATTTCTATTTATCAAGCAATTTATCTTATTTTGGTTGTGATTTGATTTTTACAATCCGACACTTTTGGATAAGATTTTATCATATGACGTCGCATCTGAGAGTGTAATAAGGCCATGCATTAAAAACGATAATCCACTAGTGGATTAAATATGCAAATTACGTCCTAACGTTGTACGTTGACGTCCATTAAAACGTCGTGTTTTCTAATGGCGAAATGGTGACGTTTTAGTGCAAATTTTCCTTATAAAATGCGATTTTAGTGTCATATGATAAATAGAATCTTGCATTCGTGCTCCTGTATTATTGAATTTATTAAACTCGTTGGGGAAAACCGATAAGATGCTCGGCAAAGCCTCGCATCTTATCTTTTTCCCCAACTTGTTTAATAAATTCAATAATACATGAGCACTCATGTAAGATCCTCTATATAAGTATTAGTTTTGCACTTTAGTTAATGATAATAAGAAAGGAATCTCAAAAAAACAGTACTTCGATTTTGACGTTATTTTCATTTACATTTATTTACAATACCTTCTGTATTTACTTCACAGATTTCAGAATTTCCATGTAGATGTCATTTATTTGGTAGCTTCTGACAGCATTCTAATGATTTAATTCTGTTTAGAGTTTTCTTTTCAGATAATATGTAGTTACAACATTTACTGTTTAATTGCAGAATGTTCCGGACATTGTGAAAAGTTCTACAGCGAGAATTGAAAACTTCGATGAAGAAACAATAGACAGAGAAATAGTAAGTTATTCCTTTATCAGCTAGCTCTCAAAAAGGTACCAAAGTTACCCTTGGCAAACATTGTAGACTCGGGTTAGATAGTAGCAATCTGATCAGGGTTTGCACTCTGTATCAACACATTCATGAAACTACAGGAGAAATGGCTTAGTCCTAGTGTGAAGTAGGATGGATGGATGGATGACAAGATGGATAGATGTCCAGATTTTATGTCCTTTCCAACAGTACTTAAGTCATATCAGGATGATGGGAGGATGATTGTGAGGGACTCTGCAATGAAGTTCTGTTTCAGTTCAGTGAAAATTTTGCCTCTTGCCGAATTCAGATCATGGCTGCATGATTCAAAGACACAAGTGGTAACTACGTGGTCTTACGAATGGTTCTCAAAGAAAGTGGGGTAGAAAACCGATAAGATGGCAAAAATGTTTACAGTCTTAAAAGTATCTTTTAGAAAACAAGAAATCAGTACATTCTTCATTCAAATTTGCAAAAGAGTGAAAGTCCAAAAAGACAAAAAGGGGGCTAATGCTTTGAGTTAACCCCCCCCCCCCCCACCCCCCCCACACACACATTTCTGGGCAGTGATATGGTAGCTAATTAAGCCATAATAAGTAAACATACTGTATGGTGATGACTTTAGCTTTCAAGCTTCGGGCTTCAGTAGGAATATGCAAACTACGGTCAACCCTCAATATCTCAAAGTCAAAGTGCATCCCAATCTACTGATATTTCAAAGTAAATTTTCTGGCACCCAAAAAATTACTTTTGAGATATCAGTAGTTCGAGATAACAGGAGTTGAAATGTTAGTAAAAACTGGAACTGCATCCAAACAATATTCTTTGATAAAAAGGGTTCTTTGAGATATCTGTGTTGGAGGTATTGAGAGTTGACTGTACTTCATTTCAGATGATGTGAGTCAAAATTTTGGCTGTGATAAAGCTCTAATGTCTTATTCCACTTATTGATTCGTCAGAATGTTGGAAAGTTTGTGTTTTTCTCTCCATTTTTCAGTTATATTTCCCTGAGAAGGTCCTAATTCCAGAGCGGTACATGCCTGAATCCGATGAGGAGGATTTAACAGAGGAAGAAAAAGCAGTACGCAGAGAAAAGGCAGAAAAGATCAAACGAATTCTGACACAGCAAAGGTATGTATAACACTAGTAAATTTTGTTGTACGCTGATTAGGAACATTTATCAGCACAAATATAGGACAGAACTTGTAACAATCACCCAGTTTTTTTTTTCCGATTTGCTTCGCTTAGCTCAAAATTTTCATGAAGTACATGTAGTATATCTTGCAAAAACAGAAGTTTGCCAGGCATGCAGTTGGAAATTTTCACTAGCAAATTTATCCAAAGGATATAAAATTCTTGATTGAAAATACGACAAAATTCATGTTAGGATAGTATATAAGACGTACCACAACATAAGATGTACCACAAATGTGTTCTATGGAATATGGGAACAGGGAATACCCAGATCCGCCTGCATATTTACACTGTCTTATTTGAGGTTTCCTTGTTTCTGTCAGCAATTTGTGGAGCTTAAAGTGAATGGGTATACTTTCAGGGTACCAGCTCTGCCATATCAGTTTTTAGCTCGCCTGAACGAAAGTTCAGGAAGAGCTATTGTTGTCACCCTGGCGTCGGCGTCCGCGTCGGCGTCGGTGTCGGCGTCCGGATTGGATGTTTTGGTTAAAGTTTTTTAAAGACCTATATCTCCTTAACCCATAGATGGATTCTTTTGATACTTGCACTGTAGTTAGATATTGGTCCAAGGTTTAACAGGGTACCACCCCCACCTCACTCCGTGACCTTGCTGTCAAGGTCATGGACTTAGAAAATTGGGAGTTTTTTGCACTGGATGTTTTGGTTATAGTTTTATAAAGCCCAATATCTCCTTAACTTATTGATGAATTCCTTTGATACTTGCATTGTAGTTAGATATTGGTCCAAAGTTTTCCAAGGTACTACCCCCACCCCCCTCAGTGACCTTGATGTCAAGGTCATGGACTTAGAGAATTGTCTTTTTATTGATTGGATGTTTTGGTTAAAGTTTTTTAAAGACACATATCTCCTGAACCCATAGATGAATTCTTTTTATATTTGCTCTGTACCTAGATATTAGTCCAAACTTTTACAGAGTACTACCCCAACCCCGCTCAGTGACCTTGATGTCAAGGTCAGGGACTTAGGAAATTTGGTCTTTATTAAAGTTTTCTAATTGCATATCGATTCATAATGCCTGGCAGAGATTTAGTTTACACTTGAACTGATGTTAGACACTTTTTTGAGCTTTTACAAAACACTATATACTTACCCCACTGGATGAACTTGAAGTCAAGGTCATTGACTTTTAATTTTGTCTTAAAGATTTTGGTTAAAGTTTTATATTTATGAAGACATAATTTCACAGTGCCCCGATGGACTCAGTTGATACTAATATTTGGACTGATGTTAGATAATGGTTCAAAGTTTTGATACATCATAGGCCCCCCCCCCCCCCCCCCCCCCCCCCCCCCCCCCCCCCTCTTACTTCTTTGAGCTCTAGCTCGTGGACTTTGAAGTTTCATGTGGATTTTTTTTGTATTTTAATTTCATTTTAAAACTCTTTTCTGAGATAGCTTTTGTTTATAAATGTGTTGTCATTATGGACATGCTTGCCTCAAGTTTTATACATAGCAGTCCACACCACCATAATGACTGTGTGATGGGCAGGCACCTATTCAGGCGAGCTATGCTGTCAGGCGACAGCTCTTGTTTCATCCCTTCTCAGTGGGGGGCCACTATTAAAGGAAAGAATTTGCTCCATGGGAGCAAAATTTTTTCCTTAAGAGTAAACTCCTTTGATTCCCACCTAGAGTATCATCATTCGGGGAAGCTAACAGGAAGTCACGAAAGTTGTCTCCCTATAAAAATTGCTGGAAAAAAACAAGAAGGTGTACCCATACACATTAAGGAGGTTATATTATCAAAATGGTGGACTGATGAGTTCTCTCTGTTTGCATATGCCAGGGAGGAGACAGCAGAGGTACATTTGTACACAGAGCTCTAGATAAGAGGAGTATTTGATGATAATTGAGGGATAATTTTCTTTATTTCTCACCAAAACCATATGTTGTGACCCCTCATCTGAACCGTCTCGACAAGACGGTTCAGATGAGGGGTCACAACATATGTCTTTATCCAGAATTAACAAAAATTATCCCTAATTATCACCAAATACTCCCTCTTATCTAGGGCTCTGTGTACATAATATGATCCAGTTGGCTCAACAAAGTTTTCAATACTGTGATGTCTGGTGGACGTTGCAAGCAAAATCCTTAAGTCCTTAACTGTTATTAGTTTACTAATACATGCACATGTATTTTCTACTTTGTTGTTTAGCATACTGTAATTGTATTTATGTTTGCAGTAACAAAGGTTTGCTGTTACAAAGTTTTAGATTTATTTATGAGAACTATTAGATTTAGATTTATTCATGTGCTCCTGCATGTATTATGCCTTTATAAAAACGTAATACTCATGGGGATTTAGTTTTGAGCATTAATGTTGACCAAAATTGCAAACATTGATAAATGGCAAACATCGCACAAATAAACTGCAAACATTTGTACAATTATAGTAACTTAATGCATTATGTCTGTAGATTACAGCACCATGGCCTGAAAAGTTCCAAAGCAAAAAAGCATGGATGCACAGTATCTTGCTAACATATATATATTAACAGAAGACTTAAAAAAGTCGCTATGCTTTTAGTTTGCATTCTTTGCATTGAAATTGAATTGTTATTCTTGAAGCATATTGCGAAGATGGTAAAATCTGACATTACTGTTATTTGAAAAATGAGACTAAAACAATATTTTTTCAATCTACATAGTATTCTGTAATGGAGAACATTTTGAATTGTAGTGTGAGCTGTTATGTGAGGTTAGCTTGTAAATTCTGATGTACCGTATTTATCTTAAATATTCAGTCACCTGCTATATTCTCCCTTTTTAGCTCGCCTGAACGAAGTTCAGGAAGAGCTATTGCACTACCCCCGGTGTCGGCGTCAGCAGTGGCGTTGGCGGCGGCGTCGGCGTTAGCAAAATGTTAAAGTTTTACATTAAGGTTTTTTATGTTATGGGCAAGGCACTGTCAGGCGAGCTATCCTGGCCCTATGACAGGTCTTGTTAGCTCTCCTGTACGAAAGTACAGGGAAGCTATAATTGCTGTCACTCTGACGTCGGAGTGGGCGTCGGCATGGGCGTCACACATTAAAGTATTACGTCAAAGTTTTTTTATGTGATGGGCAAGGTGCTGTCAAGTGAGCTATCCTGTACGCGGACAGGTCTTATTTAGTTTGAACTTCCATTTGTTGTATCAGGGGAACTTAGAAAGTACTGTATGCAGTGTATGAGTGTAAACTCTAATCTAACTTTTTTTTGTCAACTCAGCTGATCATGAAATTTTTTCTGCTGATAAATATGAAAATGCCAATTAATGTTGGCATTTTCATATTTATCAGCAGAGAAAACTTCATCCTCAGCCAAACTTTGCAAGAAAAAACTGTACTTGTCAGTAGTTTGCTTTTTATTAGCAGGTAAAATTTCATGCTCAGCTGAGTTGAGCACGAAAAAAGTTTTGTAATTTCGGGGCCAGACTTCTATGAGTTTGAGCTGTTGCCTGTGCAGTCTGACTGAATATTTACAGCATTGTCAGTGCCACACATAGGGCTTAGTCTTTCACAGACATATATACATGCATACACAGTGCATACACAGACTGATCACATGTGTTATAAGCTGACCCTATGCTTGGCATGCTCATGTTGTGACTGGGTAAACTTAAAGTTTAGGGAATGAAAAAAAAACACATTAGGCATAAGCTTTGCAAACCAAGTCTTAACCAGTTATCAAAGAAAAAAATAACAGCCTATAAAATTTTACGCATTACGTAACATAGTACATTGGTGTATAAACACAGTTTGACTCCTCTTAAGGTGATTGGTTGAAACATCTGGGCCTGGTTGTTCAAAAGTAATGATGTCGTTAGTTAACAAGACATTAAAATTTCAATTGTTAATATCCCAAATATGCAAATATTTTTTTGTTGAAAAATGTGAGAAGCTTTTGCAAAGCTTCTCACATATTTTCAACAAAAAATTGGTGTATTTGGGTATAAAGTCATAAAACACACTGGTTAGGCTAATGATGCTTTGAACAACTGGGCCCTGGTTTGCAAAGTTTAGACAATACTCAAAACTTTTCATTTTTAACAATTTCTAATGAACTGCTTTCTTTCCCCCAATAAAGTGGATCATATATTTATCCGCCAGTGCAGGTAAGGCAGCATGTCGAAGTATAATAAGATAAGGCATACTAAGTATGATGTTGTGTTATAATGTAATCACATAACCACTGTGGACTGAATTATAAACATATACTACTTTCATACTAAAGTGACATGATGTCTGAAATTTTCAAATAAAGTCCAAAAGATTACCCCAGGTTTCCAAACATGGATTTTGAAGTGTTCTGGTGATAAGTATTTGACTTGGTATGCTCAGGAATGAAATAAAACTGGCATAATGTAGAGCTGTAGATAATGGAAAGGTCTTCACAATAATTTAGGGAATACATTTCTTATTTAATGTTATATCCCCTCATTGGAAACACCTTGGTGAGATGGTTATAATGAGGGTTCACAACAGATACATTTTGGAGACTAAACAGAAATTATCCCTGAACCATCACTGAAACCAACCTATCTGAAGCTCTGACATAAGTATGACAGGGAACACCCCTGGTAGATGTGCGATTCCATTCCCACCTGAAAATTTAAAATTCAAGCTTTTTCAAACAAATAACTAAGATATAACGATGCTATTTGACTGATATATATATATAAAGTATAATAGTACAAAAATGTTATTTTTGTAAAAGACATACTGGTGGAATTATCACCAACTCCTGAAAAATGGCTAAACTGAAGTTTTAGTTTGGTCACTTTGTGATAAATTAATCGGTTCTTATACTTAAAGCAGAACTTGTGTGGGAATATGCTTCACATGCGTATGAGTCTAATTTTGGCTAACTATTTACAAAAGCTTGAAATCTTGATTTCTAGGTTCAGGGATCAAGCTAGAGGGAGACTAGGGAGAAATAGTCTCCTTGCAGGATCAAACTTCTCCCTGTTTTGAACTGAAGGAGAAGTTTAAATGTATAGAATATATAGGAAAGGATGAAAAGTGGGCAGAAACTTCTCCCTAAAATCAGGAAAACTTCTCCTTCATTTAGATCTCTAGCTTGATCCCTGTAGGTTGTTATTGAATTGCCAATTTTCCAGGCGTGAGCTAGTGGGTAACAGTGGATGCATGTTGGGGCATGGGTATTGCCATTTAGAAAGGAATAACTATGCATCCTGGGGGTAATTTGGCAACAGTCAAAACAAAAACTCAGTACAATCAGTAAAAATTACTAAACATGGCATAATTAATTCTCCAGTATAGAGTCTCTTTCAAGTTTTAAAACTATAGGGCTTAAAAGCAATACTAGTAAGATGTGTTATTTTTGTTTGTCACTGTTTGTCTCCGAGGCATGACAAACCATTTTCAAACAGTTTCAACAGGGAAAAACCTGGCCAGAAACTGTGCCATGTTGTATGTGTAATGTAAAAATTCTAAAAATTGGAACACCGAAAGTAATTACCATTATTGTCCTAGAAATGGAACAGTTTGTTGTGACAATATGTGGTGATGTGTCCAAAAGATGCAGATGGAAAGGCAAACAGTGTAGACTCTGATCATACTGCTCCTTTAGGGTCTGCACTGCTTGCTCAGACCAATCTGTCTCAATACTTAGAATTTTTATGGGAACCATTGTAAGGATTCTGCCTCATAGACTGATTAATCTTCAGGATTTACTATAGAGGTTCCTTAGGAATTTCAGAGTGCAAAGATGGAAAACCAGTCAGACTGCAGACATGCAGGCTGACCAGAGTCTTCACTACTTGCACATAATGTAAGACCCCTTCTCTGGTCGGCAGTTTTGTCCCAGATGATCGTCTATATCAGAGCTCTAGATAAGAGAGAGTATTTGGTGATAATAATGGGATAATTTTTGTTAATTCTGCATAAAAACATATGTTGTGACCCCTCATCTGAACTGTCTCGACGAGACGGTTCAGATGAGGGGTCGCAACATATGGTTTCAATGAGAAATAAGAAAAATTATCCTTAATTATTATCAAATACTCCCTCTTATCTAGAGCTCTGTATATGTATTTTGTATATGTTAAAAATGTCATTGCTTATTTTTTGCTATGAATTTGCAGTGTTACTAAATAAATTGCAGTTTTAATTGTATCACTTGTGACTAGCAGAAGTGAGGCATATGAGTCTTTTTTAGCTCGCCTGAACGAAAGTTCAGGAAGAGCTATTGTTGTCACCCGGGCGTCGGCGTCCGCGTCTGCGTCCGCGTCCGCGTCCACGTCAGCGTCGGCGTCCGGATTGGATGTTTTGGTTAAAGTTTTTTAAAGACCTATAGCTCCTTAACCCATGGATGGATTCTTTTGATACTTGCACTGTAGGTAGATATTGGTCCAAAGTTTAACAGGGTACCACCCCCACCCCACTCCATGACCTTGATGTCAAGGTCTCAGACTTTGGAAATTTGTTCTTTATTAAAGTTTTCTAATTGCATACTGATTCATAATGCTTGGCAGAGATTTAGTTTACACTTGAACTGATGTTAGACACGTTTTTGAGTTTTTACAAAACACTATATACTTACCCCACTGGATGACCTTGAAGTCAAGGTCATCGACTTAGAGTTTTGTCTTAAAGATTTTGGTTAAAGTTTTATATTTATGAAGACATAATTTCACAGTGCCACGATGGACTCAGTTGATACTAATACTTGGACTGATGTTAGATAATGGTTCAAGGTTTTGTTACATCCTAGCTCCTAGACACCCCACCCCCACCCCTACCGCTTAGTTCTTTGACCTCAAGCTCATGGACTTTGAAATTTCATGTGGATTTTTTTATTTTAATTTTATTTTAAGACTTATTTCTTAGATAGCTTTTGTTTATAAATGTGTTGTCATTATGGACATGCTTGAAGTTTTATGCATAGAAGTCCACACCTCCAAAGCGACTGTGTGATGGGCAAGCACTATTCAGGCGAGCTATGCTGTCAGGCGACAGCTCTTGTTTCCTTCTGCAGCAGGGGCAGCATAAACTTTTGTCAGGTTTTCTGGCTTAGCTGTCTTTTCTAGTATTCTCATATGCCCATCTAAGTTAAAAGTAAGGCATTCATACTAATTTAACATTATTTTGTTGGTTAGGTAAAATAGTTTATTAAATGTAATTTAAATCATACTCCAGAAATTATTGGCATCCAATTCATTTTTTATACGCCCGTTTTGAAAAAACGGACGTATTATGTCATGGCGCTGTCCGTCCGTCTGTCCGTCCGTCCGTCCGTAAACATTCTTGTGCGCTCCATAACTCATTAACCGTTTGGGATATATTCATGATATTTGGTAGGAATATGTATTAGGTTGGGGGAACGTGTCACATACAAAAGTGGTTGCTCCCCCTTCCTTAGTTTCCAAGTTATGCCCCTTTGATTAATTTTTTCCCTGCCAGTCTTGTGCGCGCCATAACTAGATAACCGTTTGGGATATCTTCATGAAACTTCATAGCAGTGTGTATGAAGTCTTAACGATGTGTCGCGTACAAAAATGGCTGCTCTCCCTTTCTTCATTTTAGAGTTACATCCCTTTCATTAGTTGATTATGGTTATTTTTGTGTATACATATCTTGTGCATACCTTAACTTTGTAACCGTTTGGAATATCATGATGAAACTTTATAGCAATGTGCATGATCATAAGACGATGCGTGGCTTACAAGAATGGTTGCTCTCCCTTTCTTCATTTTGGAGTTACTTCCCTTTGATAAGTAATTTTAGGCATTTCTCAGTCACTCCATATCTCCTTAACCTTTTGAAATATTAGAATGGAACTTTGTAGGAATATGTATAATAATGGGGCAATGTATCCCGAGCAAGAACCACAACTCTGGCTTACTGAATTATCTGCCCTTGCATAAATTTCCTGTTTCCTCTGTGATTCCTTAACCCTACATGTGATTTTGTCAGGGGAATGTAGTAGAGCCAAGAATCTAGTATATTTAGTTTATGAATTATCTCCCTTGTTCAACTATGGCATTACTCAACTTTTGAGCCACAATAACTTTGAAGCTGATTTTTGGTATACTCATAGTATTTGATGTGTTAAATATTTGAATAATGTTGCCGTCATTAGTTATAAAGTGGTTGCCCCTGTTTGTCTGCCTATCCATCCTTTTGTAAACAATCTTGTTCATTCCATACTCCTTTATGACATTAAAACGGGCGTATTATGCGCCGCTTGCGAAGCCCTTGTTGCAATATGTACGGGTATGCTCACTTTTGATTTGTTGTAATTTAATTTCTACACATCATTACACCATAAAAAATCTAAAAGTCTGGGCAAAGAGTGCAGATACAGATTGGACCTCTCCTAACGGAGCAGTCTGATCAGGATGTACACTGTTTGTCTTTCCATCTACATCTTTGGGACGTACTGCATGTTTGTCATTCCATCTACATCTTCGGGATGTGCTGCATTGTAAAAACAAATTTGCTCCTTTTTCAGGACAAAAATGGTTATTTTTTTCAATGTATAGAATAATTACAGTATCAAAATATTATGGTTCTTTTGCTGCTGTTTATGCAGAATCAGTTAGTGGTTGTGTACACCCTATCAGGATAGTTTGGCTTTAAAAAGTAAATATAGACAAGCTCACCACAGTGTTTGAGACTGCAGTTCTAAACAGAAAAATAGTAATCTTCTGTGCATCACCAATATGCTGTTTGAAAAATATTTTGACGAATTAAAATATTTTATTTTGTGTTTCCTTGAACAGCCAAAGGTAAGGTGTTAAACTTGTGTTGTTGTTTTGCTAATTGTGGTTGCTATTAATTCAGTGGAACTGATAGGAGAAGTAAATCCAGATAATTTAGGGACAAATTTGCCAGTTCATATGAAAATACATGTTGTAGGTACTTGTTAGAATCACTTACATGAGGCGAATATAATGGATGGATGGATGACTAGGCAGTTTTACGTCATTTTCAAGAGTAGTTCATATTTCATTCATATCAGGATGGTGGGAGGATGAATGCAAAGGATTCTATGCATTAAAGTTCCATTTAGGTTGAGTCACAATCTCAGTGGGTCTTGAAGGTTGGGAGTGCTAACCAGAAGGCCACATGGATGCTGTCATTTCTCAAGTACTTGTGAAAATAACATCATTATGTTTTGAGAATAAATTTATCCCTAAATTATTCTGTTTACTACTTATTATCTGGCTGTCAGTATTATTGTGGTGTCTGGTTTTGTTGTTTTATTAATATCAACACTGTCTGATTTTTTTTACACTACACTAATACCTAAGTAACAGCAGAGCAAGTATTTTGAGGGAGTTAAGTTTTATACTTTTCTCATTTTTCCAACAAATACTGTTTTGTGCTTGTTGAGGTAATGACAATTATGTGGCCACAACATGATTTATGGGTGCACTGCCATGGGTTTCCTCCAAATTTTACAAAGCAGATAAACTTTCTTGACTTCCTTTTTGCTTCCCTGGAGAACAAAACGCTACCAAAGGGCTTCCTTTAAGGGTTGATCCCCATGCTGAAGGGAGGTAAACATGAAAAGGGTAGAAATGCCCCCCCCTCGAAGTATATATCCATGCACCTTAATTTTCTTTTCTTCAGCTCAACTAAAATACAATACTGCTGAATGATAGCATTTTGTATTTCCAGATCTGAGTCTGTATTGTTTGCTACTAGCTTTTCTTATTCTGGCTCCCCTGTCATCCATAGAAATAACAGTTATGATGATTTCTAGTACTTTCCCAAAAATTCAATGACATCAACTGTGAATAAGGAGATGAAATTGAGATGGATTGTTTACTAACACAGGGTATTTGCATGAGAGGGATGAAAAAGATAAATAACACCAACAAAAACATGATAAACCTGTTTCATGTTATAAAGTATAGTCATTACTATTTGATTTGTACTTACACTAACTCAATATTAATTGCCATTGAAAATACCGTAATAAGTTAACTATATGGATGTTGCGTGACAAGTTGTTTGCACATATAATCACAAAACTGAGCTAGGTTTCAAGTCATGATTTAGCTTCAGGTTTGTAAAATAATGGGGGGAAATGTATTCATTCACTTTCACACCCAGTCTCAGACAGGACAAGCAAGGTTGTGCCATTAAAAATATGAGTTTGATAAAAAAAAACAAGTGTAAACACATGTATATTTTGTTTGTACATGTATTTTGATATGATTCATAGTGGGTTTGTTCACAGAAACCAATGGTTTCTAGTACAGATTATTTGTGCAAATGGCATGCCAAAGTTATGCTTTATGTAGACAAAGAGCTAAAAAATATGAGATTGATAAATATACAAAGTGTAAATGTATATTTTGTTTGTATTTTGATTTGATTCAGTTCATTTGTAACCATAGTTTAGCAGTAGTTCTGCCAATTTTGTGTCAGCTTCTATAGAATTTGTGTGACTTTTATATCTGCTGATAAAGAGCAGCCTTATAATATTGTTTACATTATGCAATATGTGATAGGGCAAATTTGATGGCCCAGATCGGCTGAGGGAAGAGCATATTATCTTTTCTATGTATAGGTTTGGTACAAGCTTTGCATTGTTGGGTTGCATGGTATTGGTACTGCAGTCCCGCTTGCAGTCTGAAGTAGCAAAATACTGCTGCTGACCCTGCTTTGTTTACTTTTAAAGTTCCAAAACACAGGCACCAAAATTTCATGTCTGCAAAATTTCAAAAACATGTAGTCCAAGCTCTATAAAAGAATTCAAAGACTAGAGGGCAAGCAGGATCTGCTCTGTTCGCAAATTCAGCTACAATTTACATGTGTGTGTATTTTCAGTTTCGGTACTATTAGTGTTAAATTTTTATTCAAGTACATGTATAGTATGGTCCTTTGTAAACAAGTTGATGACCTGGCACTGTATTTGGCAGTACACACAGTGCAGTGGGAGGGGGCTGTAAATTATGGGAATCGCATCTTAGTGCTGAAAAAAAATGTTGAATGCATGTTTTTACTAAATTACCTGGTTTGTCCTGCTTAAAGTTGTGGAAATATCATGTTATCTATACTGAACGAAAAAAATAATGGACTAAAGTCCTTGAACAAATTGTGAGAATCAGGCCCCAAGGTCATAAAACTTTTTTCGTGCTCAACTCAGCTTAGCATGAAATTTCCTCTGCTGATAAATATGAAAAATGAAAATGCCAACATAAGTTGGCATTTTCATATTCATAAGCGGAGAAAATTTCATACTCAGCTAAACTGAGCAAGAAAACAAATGTACTTCTCAGTAGTTTGCTATTTATTAGCAGGTAAAATTTCATGCTCAGCTGAGTTGAGCATGAAAAAAGTTTTATAACCTCAGGGCCAGAACAGATACAGTTTTCTTAAGGTGAATAGGTATATTTTCAAGGGAAGCAACTCCTGTATTTTGTTTTCTCCTGTCTATGGGGGTCAACTATAAAAGGAAAGAATCTGGGGTCGTATTTATAAAACTACTTAAGTCGTTGCTATGCTGTTACTAAGGCTAAATTTCTATGAAGAAGATTCCCTACAACTATGAAATTTGCTCTTGAGGAACAGTCTTTTTCAGACTGTTCCTCCAGAGCAAATTTCATAGTTGTAGGGAATCTCCTTTATAGAAATTCAGCCTTAGCAACAGCATAGTAACCACGTAAGTCGTTTTATAAATACAGCCCCTGCTCCTCTAGGAGAGTCATCCCCTGTGCAGGTTAAAGATCCCTACTGTAGCTACATGGCTATATGTAGGCTTTCATCCTGCAACACTGGGGTGTACAAAGGCACACCTGCTCATAATACTCTGAAAAGAGGGTGTAGCAGTAAATATAGAAAGAAAGAGCACAAATTCTTTCCTTTAAGACCAGACCCCCATTTTTGGAAGGGTTTCATTGTCCAGCTGAGCAAACAGGATGTCAGAAAAGTTGTGTCCCTTTGCAAAATGTTGGGAAAAACATAGGTATGTACCCATACCCCTTGAGCACTTCAGTCCTGAAGGGTCTGAGTACATGTATCTTGTTTTATCTCACCTGAGAGCCTTCACCTGAGCACAAAGTGTTTATGATGAGCTAATGTGATTGGTCGGACAGCGTCCTCTCTGCCTGCCCATCGTCAGTCAGCCGCACATTACCCTGTGAACACAGTAAAGTTACATTTTTCAAGAAATCATAACCAAACTTACACATTATATTTACGAACACAAGATCTCAGACAAGTTTAATAATGGGCCAAACCAAACTACTACCACCAGAGTTATTGCCCCTTATTGAAAGATGCTGTAAGCATCTTTTGAGGACAAAACAAGCTATGAGCATTATAAAGAATTTTTATGGTTACCAGGCCCCGAGGCTATAAAACTTTTTTCGTGCTCAACTCATCCGAGCATGAAATTTCCCCTGCTGATAAATATGAAAATGCCAACATAAGTTGGCATTTTCATATTCATAAGCAGAGAAAATTTTAAATTGGCATTTTCATATTTATCAGCTATACTCAGCTATACTGAGCAAGAAAACAACTGTACTTATCAGTAATTTGCTATTTATCAGCAGGTAAAATTTCATGCTCAGCTGAGTTGAGCATGAATAAAGTTTTATAACCTCGGGGTATGGTCTTGGCCAAGGTTGGTAATGGGTCAATTGAAAGTACATGTATTACCAGACTTGACCCCAGCACAGTGAACTAGAAATGGTATGGCAGGAACTGCCGTAATATAGCCCATATTATGATACTTGTTAGGCTTACCATTTATTTCCCTTTTGTCCACAATTTATTTCCCTTTTGTCCACAGCGTACACTCCTTGTCTCAGCCCGACGTCAGCAAGGTGGCTGGAGAAGTCCACGAGCGGGTACAGCAAGAAAAGTTGAAACGAGCTCAGCTGCTTGGTATCGGACAAGAGTTAGCTGAACAAGTAAAGAAGAAATCTCGACAATTTGCAGGTAAGCAAATAATAAGCAAATGAGCCGCGACACGAGAAAACCAACAATGTGGTTGTGCACCCAGGGCAGACTCAGATCAGCCTGGGCATCCGCCCAGTCTGATCAGAGTCTTCGCTGTCCGCATGAATGTAGCTTAGACCCTTAGCTTCCTTTTAAGCGGGTAGGGAGGACTCTGACCAGACTGGGCGGATGCCCGGGCTGATCTGAGTCTGCGCTGGGCGCTCAACCACATTGTTGGTTTTCTCATGTCGCGGCTCAAATGTCAACTGTATACTCTTAAAGATTTTGATTGTCATAAAAGTAACTTTACAATGTAGCAGTGAAACAGAATTGTGTATTATGTTCTTTTTGCCATCTTGCATAATGTTCAGTTTGCTGAGTTCATTATAGATGTTGTTGAGACATGCAACAGGCAAGGAAATTATTTCAACTGTGGTCAGTTAATCTATATATTGTTCATACTATTTGGCTACAGTTAGAGTTTCTTATAATGATGTACCAGTAGCATGCTGCTAAAAAGACTTTTTATTCATCAGATTTAATAATATTTTCTTGAAAATATTTTCCCTGGGAAGACAACATATACTGACACAAAAAAGAAACGTCAGTTATCTAAGATTCTGTATCTTTTAAACCAGTAATGTTGTAGCCATAAAAAAGAAAATAAAATATGTCTCGAGCGTCTGGCACACATAAAGTTGCAACCAATTTAATTTTTCTCCATAGCCACAAGATTTATCGAACCTAATGTCAAAACACCATTTTTCATTCTCAGCAGCATTTTATTTATCAAAACCTGAAATCTTTTGCGTAAAACAAGGGCTAGAAACATCGACAAACAAAACAGCAACTTTTAAAAACAAAAACCGCTTATTAAATGAACGAGAAAGCTGCCCAACATCTTCGATTTATAAATTATCTCCCCTTTAATTAAACTAATAACGATTTTAGAACTTCCGTATCTCCATAACCGTTCATCATTTTGACACCATTTTTGTTTCAATTGACTATACTTGTGTTCAAAAATGACAACATGCATCATACTTGTGTTCAAAAATGACAACATGCATCAGAAGATAAAAAATCAGGCTGAAATCTGAAATACCGGTGGACTAAAAGTCGGTTTTATTACCCCACCTCTTACAGAAAAGTAATCGAGTAATTTTGTAACCAAATTTTTGCAATGCTGAATGATACTGATTTCAATGCTATTGATAGCTAGAAATAAATTCTGAAGTAGTCCTATGCAATTGACTTCCAAACTGATGGCTCAACAAGATGACGTCACTTTACGTGACAGATTTATGCCAGTGCTTGTGACAATTTAAAATGCATCCAGCACCCATAAAATCTCAGCAGCGTGTCTGCTCAGTAATGCTAGGATGAGCTGTGATGGTGAAAAATTGGAAGAACACACGAGATACTGGTTTTGTGACTTTCAAAATTTGGGTACTGGCGCTTGCGGAATTGTCATTGTCGCCAATGTTCATTTAACGGATTTCCATTCAACGTACACCATTTCCGAATGCTCAACGTTATTGAAACAAAACATTTGAATGAAATTTCTGTGTGCATTTGGAATTCAGAGACACAATTGTAAAGCGGACGTTTCTTGTTTGTATCAGTATATATAGCTCTGAATAGGGTCAGTTTTGGGTGGATTCTTTTTATTTTAAAACAAAAACAAATTGCAGCCCCTCATTGAAAGTACCTCAGTGGGCTGTTCTAGTGAGAGCCTGTAACATTTCAGTGAACAGAAATTACCTTGGAAATGTTATTGAAACCCCAAGCTTATCAAGAACAAGGATACCTGAAATCTTGGCATAGCCTGGCCCTGAGGTTATAAAACTTTTTTCATGCTCAACTCAGCTGAGCATGACATTTTACCTGCTAATAAACAGCAAATTACTGATAAGTACAGTTGTTTTCTTGCTCAGTTTAGCTGAGTATGAAATTTTCTCTGCTTATGAATATGAAAATGCCAACTTATGTTGGCATTTTTATATTTATCAGCAGAGGAAATTTCATGCTCAGCTGAGTTGAGCACGAAAAAAGTTTTATAACCTCGGGGCCTGTCCACATACTGTATATGAATGAGTTGCGACATGACAAAACCAACAAAGTGGCAGATGCACCCAGGGAAGACTCAGATCAGCCTGGCTATCTGCCCAGTCTGATCAGAGTCTTTGCTGTTGGCATAAAGGTAGCTTAGACCCTTATCTACCCTTTAAGCGCATTGCAAAGACTCTGATCAGACGGGACAGATGCCCAGGCTGATCAGAGTCTTTGCTGAGCACACATGCCACTTCGTTGGTTTTGTCATGTCGCAGCTCAAATACAGATTATAAAGTTTGTTATTTGTTTTCAAATACCCTCACTGAATATACAATAACATTTCTTTTTCACATAGAGCTGCTATATTAATTTTCTTGTTTACCTTGTTTCTGTTTCAAAGCTGAGAGGCGTAAGACATGGTCTGGAACCCCAAGTAAATCAGACGAAGACAAGCAGCAGGATGGAACAGCAGACGACACTTATGTCAGTAACCATAGTGACGCAAATAATAATTCTTACAGCCATGAGACTGATACCTACAGTAATAGAAATGATACCTACGATGATAGAAATGATTCTTACAGAAATGATTCTTATCGTGACAACTATGATCACTATCCATACAACAAAAATATAAATACCTATGCAGATGACCGCGAAGAGTATTCAAGGGGAGATCATTCATATTTACCCAATAACACGTCTTCCTATTATGAATCAAATTATAACACTACCTCTTATTTAAATAGGCCGAATTTCAAAATCTGAAGAAAGTGATATTACTGCTGCAGACTTTGAGCAATGTTACTAAGACATTATTAATGTTAATGTTTAATTATTGTTGAATCTCACTAGTTAACCTTTTGCAAAGACTGCAGGTGAAGTGAGCAGACTGCAAATATATTTGAGCCGCGACACGACAAAACCAACAATGTGGTTGTGCGCCCAGCGCAGACTCAGTTAAGCCTGGGCATCTGCCTAGTCTGATCAGACTCTTCGTTAAGTGCTCAAATGGTAGTTAAGGGTCTAAGCTACCTCCATGCGAACAGGGAAGGCTCTGATAAGACTGGGTGGATGCTCAGGCTGATCTGAGGCTGCGCTGGGCGCACAACCACATTGTTGGTTTTGTCGTGTCGTGGCTCATTTTATTTTCCTTACTTTTCACAAAGTAGGGCTTGTTATTGCATTCAAATTGTCCCTATAAGGGGACTGTTTGGATCAAATCATAAGTCCTGCTCTCTGGAAAAAAAAAAAAAGAAAAATATTTCAAACTGCCATCTGCTGATATTTGAATGCAGCATGCTTAAGGTTAAGCTTTCAGCCAGTAGTTTGAGATTACACAACAATAGAAAAGTTGAGAGTAAAGGAAGTACATATAAGAATAAATTAGAAAATTAAGTATCTATATATTTTAGATACCTGTTTTTGAGATGTATAGGTACGCCATGTTTTTCAACCATTTTTTAAAGGGGACTAATTTTCATGACATCTTTTTGCTTCCTTGGACCTTTCAAAAGGGGGTCTACACTTAAAGGAAAGTATTTGCTCTTATAAGAGCAAATACTTTGCTTAAAGAGTTAATCCCCATTTGGAAGTTATGCAAAAATGAAAACAACAGAGTTGCTTCCCCTGAAAGTACTCCCATTCACCTAAAATATACAGGATTGACATATGAAAGAGTCCTTAGAAAAATGATGACATGGTAAAGAATGATCAGCCAATTACATCTGTGAAGTATGAGCAAACTAGCCATGAGTTATGGTAAAGTCATTGTGATCTGTAATAAAGACATGTGCATGCTATCAAAGGCTTTGATCAGACTGTGCAAGATGCATAGGCTGGTCTTAGTGTATGGTGACATAGTGTAAAGGACATTTGTGTTAATAGTACAGGGGCCGTATTTATAAAACAACTTAAGTGGTTGCTAGGCTGTTGCTAAGGCTAAATTTCTTTGAAGGAGATTCCCTACAACTATGAAATTTGCTCAGGAGGAACAGTCTGAAAAATATGGCAATGTTACTAAGACATTATTAATGTTAATGTTTAATTATTGTTGAATCTCACTAGTTAACCTTTTGCAAAGACTGCAGGTAAAGTGAGCAGACTGCAAATATATTTGAGCCGCGACACGACAAAACCAACAATGTGGTTGTGCGCCCAGCGCAGACTCAGTTAAGCCTGGGCATCTGCCTAGTCTGATCAGACTCTTCGTTAAGTGCTCAAATGGTAGTTAAGGGTCTCAGCTACCTCCATGCGAACAGGGAAGGCTCTGATAAGACTGGGTGGATGCTCAGGCTGATCTGAGGCTGCGCTGGGCGCACAACCACATTGTTGGTTTTGTCGTGTCGTGGCTCATTTTATTTTCCTTACTTTTCACAAAGTAGGGCTTGTTATTGCATTCAAATTGTCCCTATAAGGGGACTGTTTGGATCAAATCATAAGTCCTGCTTTCTGAAAAAATAAAAAAAAAATTAAAATGCCATCTGCTGATACTTGAATGCAGCATGCTAAAGGTTAAGATTTCAGCCAGTAGTTTGAGAATACAACAACAGAAGGTTGAAAGTAAAGGAAGTACATATTTGAGTAAATTAGAAAATACAGTAGCTGAATATTTAGATCATACCTGGGTTCATGGTTATTAAACTTGAGAATAATCTCAAACTCAAAATGAAGCACACTGATTGGCTGCTTCCGAGCATGTGCTCGGAAGCAGCCAATCAGTGTTCTTTATTTTGAGTTTGAGAATGTACTCAAGTTTTGTAGCCTCTGGGCCAGTTTTTGAGGTGTATAGGTACACCATGTTTTTCAACCATTTTACAAAGGGGACTAGTTTTCATGACTTCCTTTTTGCTTCCCTTGGACAGGGAAGCCCTTTCAAAAGGGGGTCTACTCTTAAACGAAAGAGTTTGCTCTTATAAGAGCAAATACTTTGCTTTAAAGTTAACCCCCATCGGAAGTTATGCAAAAATGAATATAGCAGAGTTGTGTCCCCTGAAAGTATACCTAAAATATACAAGATAAACATATGAAAGAGTCCTTAGAAAAATGATGACATGGTAAAGAATGATCAGCCAGTTATACCGTATACATGGTAATTTTCGCGGTGTTTCATTTTTTGTGATCACTTAGAAACCCCGAATATTAAAATCGCAAATAATGTCCTGTTTCTTACCAAGTCCTTCTGTAGACACAGTGATCATATATTTTGTTTATGTTTGCTTCGGTAGTTGCTGGTACTTTTCACTTGAGCCAGTTCTTTCATTAACCTGTGGCGGCCCTACCGCAGGTTAATGAAAGAACTTACTCAAGTGAAAAAGAAATAGTTTTGCTTTTCGAGCATGTTGCTAACCACGAAAATTAAAAATCGCGAAAATAAATATTTATGTTTTTGACCCTAAACCGCGAAAATTTGAACCCGCGAAAATTACCACGTATACGGTATCTCGGAAGTATGACCAAACTAGCAATGACTCATGGTAAATGTGCATGCATATCAAAGGCTTTGATGAGACTGGACCAGATGCATAGGCTGGTCTGAGTGTATGGTGATTGCATACACACTAAATGACATTTGAGCTGCGACAGGAGAAAACCAACAAAGTGATTGTGCGCCCAGTGCAGACTCAGATCAGCTTGGGCATCCGCTAGGTCTAATCAAAGTCTTTGCTAAGTGCTGAAAAGGTAGCTAAAGGTCTAAGCTAGCTCCAAGTGGACAGCAAAGACTCTGATCAGACTGGGCGGATGCCCAGGCTGATCTGAGTCTGCACTGGTCGCACAACCACTTTGTTGGTTTTGTTGTCGCGGCTCATTTATGTTAATAGTAGATCATACAGGTTTCCCTATAAAGATCAATATTTCATGCATATCTATGTATATTTTATGGTATTTGTTGATCTGTTTTGTTTAGACTGATATTAGCGGCCAAATTTTTACATTTGGCTTTATTTTATACTGTTTAAAAGAAAGGTTGTAACTATTACATGAATTTGATATTTGTGGGAAATTTTGCATTTATACTAACTTTTGTATTTCATTGCTTATCAGTTACTGCACACTGTAAAATTGCTTTCCGCCATTTTCACAAAGGGGAACAAGTTTGTGACCCTGTTTGCTCCCGTGCATGGGATAGCCCTTCTAAAATAAGTGTCTTTCCTTTAAAGAGTTGACCCCCATTCAGATGAGGGAAAATGAGTCACTTTCCCTTAAACGGTACCCTAGGATTTTCTACCCGAACTAAAGTTTTCATGATAAAACCCATTTTGAATTTCTTTCATAAAGGGGATCAGTGTAACATACCGAAATATTGTTCAACATTTACTCTTTTTATACATAACATTGAAATGTTACGGTTGTTAAAAGAACATGTTTTGTAATTTAACGTTTTGGTGTATTCTGTTTAACATCATGTATTATATCTCACCACATTACATCTTAACACATAATTGTGCACTGGTTAAGTTTGCAATGTGATACATTTTACATATTACATATATTTTATACATCAAATTATTTTATCGTTGTTGAAAAGAATTTAGTATAAAAATTACTGTTTTGCTTATAAACTTTTCACTAGAAAATCAACTAATATTAATGAAAATGGGAACACCTTCCCGTTTTTCTGCCATATTTTCAAAGGGAGACAACTATTGTTATCTCTGTTATCTCTGTTCAAAGGGATAAACTCTTAAAGGAAAGAATTTGCTCCTTTGGGAGCAAATTCTTGCCTGTAAGAGATGACCCCTATTGAAAAGATGTAAAAAGGAAAAGTGCTACCCTAGAAAGTACGAGGGGCATTCGGAAAGTTATGCAAATGATGTAATTTCTTGGTAACCACCATAAAGATAGAACTTCTGATAGCAGAAACACATAAAGGTATGATATACCTAGAAAGTCTGCAAAGAAGGTGTATTTTTTTTTAAAGGACGCATTTTTAACTTCGTTGATAGAGCTATACCCTAAATGCACTTCAGAATTTTACTTTGGTAGGCAGTAATTTATATATGAGCAGTCTGATTCTTTTTACTTTTGCTACTTAAAGACAATGCTTAGGCAATGTTATCCTGTAAATATCGCTGAAATGAAATTGACTCTAGGTTCCATACTGACTTGAATATGAATTATCCATGTTTTAGGTAGTAGCAAAGTCTCAATTTACTCCGAAGTTATTGTGATTTTGTAATGAAAACAAATGTATTAGCATTCAAAATCTTGTTAGCAAGAGCATTTACATGGGTCAACAATAACCTGTCAATAAATTCAAATTAATGCAAAAAATGAAGCCTCTACAATCTTTAAAAAATGACCTTGACGTCAATTTCAGTAACGTCATAAGAACTTCGCATTGCTTTGCAAGGAATTAATCCATAACAGTTGCCACCCTTCTAACTTTTGTATGGATATTATAGCCAATGATGGACAACCCATTGACAAAGACGAATTTTGCATTTACAATGGTACTTGACTTGAATGCCTTACCCTGAAAAGATTTTACATATGAATTTATCCAAGTGGTATGACTGGAGCCTAATAAAATGCGTTGTAAGTCAAAAAGGAAAAGTGTATTTGTATAGTGTTTGGTATCATTATATTTACACTTGCCACTGACTTCCCATAGGTGAACCCTTTAGAGCAACTAGCTTCATACATCGATGAAGGACAATTAATCATGTGACGTTGTCGTCAAGCAACGTCTCATGTAAACAAATGTCTTGATTGGTTCTTATAACGTTCGATTGACGCCACGTCAGGGCGACGGCTGTTTAACATTATGGCCGAACATATCGTTACTAACTTTTCTTCGACCCATATTTTGCCTATTCTACACAAAATTAAACCCGAAAACTGCACAGAGAGGTTCACAAATAAAGTGTAAATATAAGAATAAAAATTTGATTTTTCAACATTCATGGTGTGAGGAAGCCAGTGGTCGTCGCTAAAATTCTACAAGAAGTGCTTTGCGCTTCATAGAATTTTAGCTTCGCCCACTGGCTTCATCACATGATGAACGCTGAAAAATCAAATTTCAATTCTTAAGTAAACATAAAATGTAGTGCTTTCAGCATATGTACCCAGCATGCCCCTAAACAAAGTTATGAGGCTATTTGCGTTACTTTTCAAACGCCCCTCGTATATCCATTCTCCTGATGCACACATTAAATGGCGAGCATTTACCACAGAATTCTGTTGAGGAGGAACACTTTGATAGTATTATTTGTCCACACATACATTTATCTGCTGTAATGCCAGTTAAATTGTTGACAAGCAATAATGTTTAGCATAATACATTATAAAGCTCAAATAATTAGCTTTTTTCATATTTCATAGTAAGTTGATTTTCAAAAAGGTTGTGAAATAAGATTTGACATTGAAAAAAATGGCTTAAACCAGTATTATTTTTGGGGACCAAATAAACCATACAGTTAATGGATAAAATCTTTTTATTCAAAATTTATAGAATAAAATTCAGATCCTTACACACTTTGTATACTTCATTCTGTTCATTGATCTTATGCAATGCCAGTAAAATATTTTAATGGAACTGCTGCGGTAATTTGTATTCTGAACACTCAGGAATGGGTAGCTTATTCATTATTAATATGCACCATTCATATGCAATTAAAGTTCTCTCTCTCTATACCACACAGGGCATGCTAACCCCTGTCCAGTGTTTGTTATTTAAGCAATATTCATAGAAACTTGTGGTTGTGTGGCCATGGAGGCAGTGGGTGTTAATGTCCAATCATATATTGGGCAATAGCTTCTAAACCATCTCTCTCCTGTTACTGCCTTTTGAAAAAGGTAATCATTACTGCTGGATTGACAGGGTTTTTCAGTCCCTGGCTAGCCCAGTAGGGATTCAGATCCTTGACCTTCCGCACCATAGCCAAGCATCTCTATAACCACCCAAACAGGAGGTCTGTTTTGGGAAAAGAGTGATCAACTTCATTTCTGGATCATTTTCATGATATAAATATATACCATCCACATTATTGCACATATATGATTTGAGAATTATTGCATATTTTTTTCATTGCCTTTAGATGCATAATCTTCCATTTAAAGAATTCAGTAATAAGTTTATGGGCGTAGCTCTGTTTTATCATCATTTTTAAAGGGAGACCACTTTTGTGACGTCCTGTTTCCTTCCCTGGACAACTAAACCTTCCAAATAGGGGTTAACTCTTGAAGGAAAGAATTTGCTTCATGAGGAGCAAATTCTTCCCTTTAAGAGTTGACCCCAATGGAAATGGGATGCTAAAAGGAAAATGGCAGAGTTGCTTCCCCTGATAATGTAACCATTTACCTTTATAATATGAAATGTCCATATTTTTGTTGTTAAATTTAGAGCTGAGAATGATAGAATTTTTAGCAATATTTTATAATTGTTCATTCCATTTACACTTCATGTCGTATTTTTGTAGAAACATGATGAAATCATAGGTTTTCGACGAAACATTTTATCACATTTTTTTCATAGAATAGACAATAATCCAAGGGATTAGTATAGCAAGTAATCAAGTCCAATAATGAACTATGCATTTTTTCCATTTTTATTTTATTTTTGCGGGGAAATATTGACACTTTGTTATTCTTACAAAGTTTATATTGTTGATAATTTTGTACATAAAGACATTTTCATATATTGAGATAATAGAAGGTCAGTCTAATTTAGAAGTGTTATTGTTGTTTTTCAAATCCAGATTTAAATTAATACCAGCTCAAGTTTAAGGTTATCTGACTTTAGTTGGTCTCCATTGGGAACTGAATGGATGGATGTGGCGCACATGTCACTTTGTTGGTTTTCTGGTGTCATGGCTTATATGTAAATGACTTTTCCGGTGTTGTCGTCAGTGGAAACCTTTGTCGAGTTTTTGCAGTTAGCTCTGTGACCAAGCTCTGACTGGCAGGACATGGTATTCCACAGAATTCTTGTTTAACAGTATTTCAGTCAGATCAGGATGACCAGGGAGTGATAATGAAAGGCTGTATGCAATGAGTGCATTTACGGTTGGAAAGATATCCCCCTCGAGCGGTCTCAAACCAGGGCCCGCTAGATCAGCAGGCTAGCACTTAACCTACTGAGCTACCGGGACTACTCATGAGGAACTGGTGAGACACCAGTAGGGCTTAGTAAAAGACTGAACTGGTGTAACAGAAGGATGTTTTATTAAATTAACAATAAAGTATAAAATTCATCAACAAAGTTCCCATTTAAGAGAGGTCCCGTAAAAATTCTAAATATTGGGACATATATTAGTCATGCGGCTCCCGACGTTGCATTCCGCTCTGCTACACTGTGAAGTAGCGGTAGTGTAACAGTAGTGGATTCTAAGGCCCTATTTTTGTAGGTCTAGGACGGATAGGACTAAGCAAACAGTGCAGACCCAGATCAAACTGCTCCTGTAGGAGCAGTCTGATCAGAAGTCTACACTGTCATGCCATATGTATCTTTTAGACCCATTACTGATTTGAAGAAACAAGCTGTTTACTTCCTAAGACAAGTATGGTAATTATTGCTGACGTCCCAATATTTAGAATTTTTATAGCATCTCAAAACTGCACACAATCTGAGATGGAATGAGCATAAATATGGCAATAAAATCATACTGTACTTGCATTATTACCCTTTTCCCATTATGACTGCTTGCAGACCTGCACAATTCCTTAAGATTAATTCCTTTAAGAGTATTCCCCCCTGAGGAGGATTCAATCAGAATAATGTCTTCTAGAGTAACCTTCCTTTGAAGGACCCATATACCAAATTATGAGAAGCAAGCATTCAAAGGAAGTTGCCGGCAAACACATACTGACAAACTTAGCCATATAAACTCATATAAAAATCAACAACATAATTCATGATTATTATGCATTTCTATAACAGCAAAATCATAACACAATCAAATAAGTAATTCTGGCCTGCTAATACTGACACTTTTGATTTCAACAACACCTTTATATATACAGATTAAAATATTCCAAATTTACAGCTTTATTTTTGACGTGAATCGCCATTAACACTTAAAGAACCAGAAATGAAAATACATGTAGCTCAATTCACAAATATTGTAGATCCATATGAGGTGGCTCAATATTGATGTACATTTTACAGTTGACTGGCTTCGCAATTTTTGGTCGATTTTTAGCATTTAAGTCTGTTTCTCAGAAACTATAAGGGCTAGAGCCATGAAACTTGGGTCATGCATTCATCTAGAAGAGAAAAGCTCAAAGTCATCATCAATATTGAGTCTTGACCTACATTTTACGGTTGACTGACTTTGCAATTTTTTGTCAAGTTTTCACTATTAGGTCTGTTTCTCAGAAATTATTAGGGCAAGAGCCAAGAAACTTTGTTCATGCATACATCTTTGCTGATTGAGCTCTGTTTTTGTGACAAAGCGCTAGCAGGCGAGACACCGCATTCCGCGGAATTCTTGTATTAACATAGCGAAATTTTAGGAAAGGATAAAGGGGATGTGGTATCAGTTCAGGAATGCATTGAGGGTATCAGTTTTTCTCTGAAAAACATTTCTAGCTCATAGGAGCCCCAGTAGCTCAGTAGGTTAAGCAATGGCCATCTGATTTGGCAGTCCTGGGTTCGAGCCCCACAGGAGCAGAAGTCTTTCCAACCGTAAATGGTTCCATTGCACAAAGCCTTTCATTATCACCTTCCCATTGTCCTGATTTCACTGAAATACTGTTGGAAAGGGTGTAAAATAAAGTTATTCTTCCATCCATCTAACTCATATTACAAATTTAAAGGAATGACATGGATCTAGTAAAAACCCAAGGGGTATTGTAGTTTAGAGTCCTAAAATTGTGTTCTTTAGGCAGAATCTGGACCAAGAAATGAGATCTTTTGATGGCCTAAAGCCAATTTGAATAGCATTAACCCATCTTTTCTCCATAAAATTCTTGAACCACCTTCTACTAGAGACAGGACATTTATTACAAACATAGTAAGATTCTAAGGGTCAAACAAGCTCAACATCTAATATTCAAACATACTGCAGTTTTTACTAACTATATAAAAATGTTAACAAAACTTACAATCATAAGGCTTGTTTACAAAAATGACTGCTAAAAATAGCGTATTATATCTGCATGTACTTTGAAGTTGCATTGACAAAGTCTTTGGCAGTCTTGTTAAATGTTTAAACCTCATACTTGTGGTTTACTCTTATTCATCAAAAAGTTTGAAAATATGAGCTACCGTAATGACCCTAAATATTCGGACAGACAGGTCTAAGCAGACATTGTAGACCCCGATCAAACTGCTCCTCAAGGAGCAGTTTGATCACTGTCTACAATGTTTGCTACTCACTAAGCATCATTTGGATGCATTAATGTGTGTAAAATCCACTCTCAACGGATTTTTGAAGAATAATTATCCGACTTTCAGGTGTCCGAAATTATAGGGTCATTACAGTACTAAAAACTTTAATGGTGTTCCAAGGCAAATGCAGGAGCAAAGGAAACACCTGTTCATGGATTTTTCAATGAAAAATATACAATTTGTAAACAGAATATATCCAGATGAATTGGCTTATAAAAACTCATCTGGCTCTATACTGTTTGCCATCTATTCTCTGAATTCTTACTGAATAAAATGGTTTTGAATTTTGCAAACATAAATTTTGTTACCTGCTTTTTTTGACACTTTAAAGGTTATATAAATGCAGCTGCATGTCTTCTTGATGATGCTATAAATTAGCTGTGACACGACAAAACCAACGAAGTGGCATTTGCCCTAACAAAGACTCAGATCAGCCTGGGCATTTGCCCAGTCTGATCAGAGTCTTTGCTGTGGGCTTTAAAGGTAGCTAAGGGTCTAAGCTAGCTCCATGCAGACAGCAAAGACACTGATCAGACTGGGCACTGATCTGAGCCTTAGCTAGGCACACATTCCACTTTGTTGGTTTTCTCGTGTTGCGGTTCAAATGTACCCTAAACGAGAATTGGCACAAAGATACATTAAGTATGATAACTTCATGAGAGATACACATATTCTAATAACAATTTTATCCTTAATAAAACTTGGAAGAGAAAATGTATATCGGGACAAAAACCTTTCAACAACCAGTAACTTCTATAAAAGCCCAGACCTCCAAGAACAGATGGGTTTTGATGATAGTTTTGAATATTTTTTTTTATTTTTCCATGAAAGGTATGGGCTCATCAGTAGATTCATTTTTATCTCTCTATTTAAGTTGCATGGTGACACCTCTATGTTTTTCTGACATTTTTACAAAGGGAAACAACTTTTGTGACTTCCCTGGATGCTGACACTCTTTCTAAACAGGGTCTACTCTTAAAGGGGAAAATTTGCTCAAATGGGAGAAAGACTGGCAAAAAGAAGCAAGTCATAGAGCTGCTTCCCCTTTAAGTGTATCCATTTAAAATAAAATGCATACCACATTAATCCTATTACATGCCCTAGGGGCTTTGAACTTCACAAAAGGAGGGCATTTTTTAGAGCCTAAAGAGTAGTAAATCAGTCACTGCCAAAATACTTGTAATAAGCAGTACTAATGTGAAAGGGTGTACTTTCACATTAAGCAATTCTACTATTTTCCCTTTGTTTGCATCCCTTCTTCAAGGGGTCAGCTCTTAAAGGAAAAAATTTGCTCCTCTAGGAGCAAATTCTTTCCTTCAAGAGTGGACCCCATTTGAAGAATTGGGTCCACTAGAGAAGAGAACAGGATTTTATGTAGTACCCCCTCATCAAACTGATGGAAAACGTGGCAGTTAGCAAGTCAAAATAACATTGTTTCTGGGAAAGAGGCAGGAGGCATCTTTTGGAACAGGGGCATTTATCAGGATTAATACAGTATGTTGTCATTCAGTGAAGTGGCTCTAATGCAGTGCCACAGCATACATTTTACTGAAAATGAAGCTAAGGCAGTTTTAACATGCAGCCACAAAGTAATCAATACTGTAAAAATCCTAAAGAGAAGTGTCCACATACAGGATAGCTCACCTGACAGAACTGTGCCCATTACATAATAAACTTTCACCAAAAAATCCAAGTCAGATGCCAGTGCTGGCGGGTATGCTGGGGTAACAACAAAAGCTCTTCCTGTATTTTCGTACGGGCGAGCTAAAAATTGGCACAACTACAATAACTACTGTAACTGTCCTAAAATGGAACATTTTGGTTAAACAATGCAGTAATGCATCCAAACTATGCAGATGGAATGTCAAACTGTGCTGACCCTGATCAGACTGCTCCTTCAGGAGCAGTCAGATATGGGTCTGCATTGTTTGCTCAGACCTATTGTCCCAAGACTCAGAATAAGAATTTGTGTCATAACTACAATCAAAACTCACCTATATCTGGATTTCTGAGGCTACTCAACAAGATACTGGTAAAGCATATTTACAGGAGCATATAACACAAAAGCAACTTGTAAGGATATGTACTAAAGCAAATAACAGATATGTATCGATAAAGCTACAATAGGCATTAACAACTATCACATATGATATAGTATGTTTTTTTTTTTTTTCTAATACACATCCCCAACCCTCGCTAAAAATGCCCCCTCTCATGTTTTCTGTGAAAAGAGGCCAAATCTCAATATAACTGGCTCTGGACACCAGAATTAGTTAGATATTGCCCTAATTTTGTCTCAAGAATGCCATCTGAGCTGCGGCACAACAAAATCAATGAAGTGGCATGTGCGCCAAGGGAAGACTCAGATCAGCCTGAACATCCGCCCAGTCAATTAGAGTCTATGCTGTCAGCATGTATGTAGCTTAGACCCTTAGCTACCCTGAAAGTGCACAGCAAACACTCCGATCAGACTGGGCAATATTATTTTTCATTGCTTGTAACTGATTTGGACTTTTTAGAAAATATTCCATTTTTTCCTTTGCCAAATTGGAAAAACTGTCTTCATCTGCCTATGAAGGACTGTGAAGGATAGTAGCTCCCCTGTCATAACATCAAACTGACGTGATATCTGAGTGATTTGACTGGATAATTTTCAAATGACCTTCCAATGGTTGTGGCTGTTTGAGTTAAAACAAAACACTGCAGTGTTAAGTTTTCTTTACTACTAATTCTGCATTCCCTTTTCAATTTGCCAGCTGAAAAAGAAGCAAACTTGGCTCAAAGAGCAAATACACTATATGGTCAAAAGTAAGTGTAAATATAAGAAATTGAAATTTTACTTTTTGATGTTGTAAAGAGCTCAACCACAAAACTTTACCATAAAATTTGCCTGTGACCTTGACCTTTAGGTCATGGGCATGGGCAGGAGTATGGTTGAATAACTCTGGACCTAGGGCTATCCTCATAACAGATACATAATAAATCAATCATCATATCATTTTGAATATATGAGTTATAGAAAAACTTTAACATGAAGTTTCAAAGTCTGTGACCTTGACCTTTAGATCTTGGGCAAGGGCAGGGTATTGCCCAATGAAATTTTGGATAATGAATGGATGACTTGAGATTCTATGTCCTTTTCAACAGTATTTCAGTCATATCAGGACGATGGGAAGGTAATTATGAAAGGCTGTGTGCAATGGAGCCCGGTTTACCATCGAAAAGATTTCCGCCTCAAGAGGAAATTGAACATGGGGCCGCTAATCAACAGGCTGAAACTTTGGACCTGTATCTATCAGTATGCCAAACATGAACTAAATCCATCATTTGGTTTTGGAAAATCAAAAATCTTTAACGTAAAACTTTGACATAAAATTTCTAAGTCCGAGTCCTTGACCTTTAGATCATGGGTGTAGGTAAGGGTATTTCTGAAAGAAGACCTATATCTAGCATCAATCCAAATATGAACCAAATTTTTCGTAAAGTTTGAAAAATATGAGCTCTTAAAAATTTTTAACATAAAAATGTGGATGCTGACGCCAACACTGATGTCAATTCTGGGGTAGCGCAATAGCTCTTCTTGAACTTGTCCAGCAGTTTCTACAACATGATACAAGTCAAAGAAGCAATATTTCAACATAACCTGAGGAAAATTAATTAATTTGGGAAATACACATATATAAGCTGCAAAATTCCGTGATAAAAATGTTAAATTTTCAATACAGAGTATCAGAAGAATTGCTAACTATTGTAAAGACCTTTCAAACTTTCTATCAATATGGCATGTATTTTATACATATGAAGCTGAAACAGGAATCACAAAAGTAACAGATAAAAATGTAACAACTACAGTACGCACAACGTGGAGACTTGATCTGACACGCTCTCGCGAGAAATTTTAATCTTTTCCACGAAAGTTTAGTGGGGTTTTTGCGTGTGAAATGCGTGGGAGATGCGAGGCACTCGCGAGATGCGTGACGTTAAACTCGCGAGAAAACAATTTCTTTTCACGCGAGACACGCAACTTTCGAGAGAAAGGATTAACTCCATGTATGCTCAGGTGAGTCATCGGCGTCAAACTTAATCACGCGTGACGCGTGTTTTCGAGTGGAAAGGATTAACGATTCCTATCAATTTCACAGGTCATTATATGTTGTACAGGTAATTCATTTATATTTTTACTTTGGGCCTAAAAAAGTTGTGATTCCGGTTTCCAACCGACTGGTCTTTTTTGGCGCCGACTAAAAAATTTTTAGCGGCAAAAATTACAATCGGCAATTTCAGCCATTCCAGAAATAACCGAACAAATAGACGGCATAAACCGCTCACGCTATGACGCGTAAAGCATACCAGTTTGTCGCATAGTATACAATACTGCGCAGGCTGATCCTCATATTTACTATCAGCGTATGAATAAGATTCCTTTCACCATTTTGTGCTCTGAGCGGCGTCCTTTGATGTCAAGGCACGAGACTGACCTATAAACGTGCTGTGTTTACGTATTTCAACAAATGCTACCGTCTTCACATTTTATTACGGCAAAGGCCCTGAATGCGTTCAGTCACCTCTAAATATGAATACATATATATTATGTTTATTAGTCCGAATACTTTGAGAATTTTTCGCGCAGCAGAATCAGTTTCTTTTTTCATATAGATAATGTGATTTTGCAACGCGGAGATCGGAATAAAAAACAAACTTCTCACCTCTTATTTTTCATTCATTTTGATGCATTTTTAAAATCCAAACACTTTGACTATTGATCCACGACGCAAAATCATATTTACTATATTTCTTGAAAATAGGATGCAGCTGTGACGTATTTTTTTTTTAGCTGTCAAACCAACAGGTTTACAAATTTGCATATTGCAGCGAGTGGTTAAGCGGACGTCAATCACCTCTGAGACAGCCCATTTGCTAATCAAGTCATTGTTGTCGCGTGCGCTTTTAATGGAAACTTGACAGCTCTTACATCAGAAAGTTTATATTGGTTAATAAGTAAACATTTCGGCACGTGCCATTAGCTGTATAGCTTTGAGTTCAAAAGCTGATCGAAACGCTTTGATCTTTGTGACTGTTTTGACATGGATTGGGCTATTATCGGTGGCGGCTGAGCGAAAATTTTTATCTGTGTCATCATTCTAGAATTTTGCTACTAAGTAACCTATTAACAATATTCTTTCAAACATAAGCCTCTCTAATTAACTCGCTGCGTAATTGCAACAAAATTACGCTGATCATGATTGTTTATCAACACATCCTTAATTCGTAACGGTCAAACAATACTTGCGTTGAGGATGCGATCAATTAGGTTATTCACGCACGCTTACAATGTATTAATTGAACCATTATCAGCGTCGAAAAAAATGCATTGCGAATCGTAAAGATATATGTATAGAAACTTGCATTTACTGTACATGTACATTGTACCTACCTGGACAAAATTCCACGCGTGATGCGAGAAAGTTTCTCGCATACATGTACATCACTCTATGAATTTCACGCGAGATGCGAGGAATTTTCTTGCGTGGAACGTGGCGATTTTCAAACACGCGAGGAAGTTTAGTGTGAAATGCGTGAGAGTTGCGAGAGAATCTCGTGGATTTTAATCCCTTCCTCGCGATTTTAAGTGTCACGCGAGAGCGTGTCAGATCAAGTCTTCACGTTGCGTGTACTGTATATACAAATCATATAAAAACACCCTGTTAAGCACTAACCACCATAACAACATAGAAGCGTGACATGACAAAACCAACAAAGTGGCATGTGTGCCCAGAGAAGACTCCGATCAGCCTGGGCATCTGCACTGACTGATCAGAGTCTTTGCTGTGCACTGATAAGGTAGCTAAGGCACCAAGCTACATCCATGTGGGCAGCAAAGAGTCTGATGAAACTTGGTTGATGCACAGGCTGATCTGGATCTTTGCTGGGCGCACATGCCACTTTGTTGGTTTTGTCGTGTCGCGGCTCAATTATGTCATAAGTTTATCTTATTCTTCTGAAGCATTCACATGGCTGAGTAGTTGGAGATCCTAACTTAGTCCTGCTAGAGGCAAGATATATTCAGAATATAAACAGTGCTCTGTTGTGCAGTCTTCATTATCATCCTCCCATCATCCTACTATGACTGAAATACTGTTGAAATGGAAGTAAATGCTCAAAATCATCCAGCCATCAGTCTTCTTCTCTACTTTTCCTTGTTCTTTCACAACTCATGAAGCTCCTGATTAGCAGAATTTTTTAGGAAGTAGTTTGTAGATGCTCGAGATAAGACAAAAGTATGAGACAATTCTGAGATCTCTTAAAGTGAAGGGGAACTATTTGGGGAAGCAACTCTGCCATTTTCATTTTTGCCTCCTTTCTCAGCTGGGGCTAACTCTTAAATGAAAGAATTTGCTCCTGTAGGAACAAATTTCTTTCCTTTAAGAGTAGACCCAGTTTTGGGAGGACTACAGAAGCAAACAGTAAGTCACAATAGCTGTTTTCCTTTGTAAAAATGGTGTAAAAACATAAAGGTGTAACTATTCGCCTTAATATGTTTAGTGAGGAGAAATACATTTATAAGAAGGTTTTCTTCATAACATTTTAACTTTTGTGGAGCTCTTAATTCTATATGACACCGCATGAAGTAACAGCTAAGGTCGTTTTCTCATTATAAAAATTTAACTGTGAAAAAATTCAACAATTTAAATGCTTCCTTGTGTGACAATATTGCACTGTTAGACCGCCTTTGACACTGTTCTGAATGTGCTCTGGCTTATGTGGAGTTCTGTCATCTTTTCATTACTTGTCTTTTCCATTTTAACCTTGATGGTTTAGACTGTTTGTGTTCAAGTACTCGACTCTCAAACAACTCTGAAAATGAGAAAAAATAAATAAACCCAAGGTTATAAAACTTTATTCATGCTCAACTCAGCTGAGCATGAAATTTTACCTGCTAATAAATAGCAAATTACTGATAAGTATAGTTGTTTTCTGGCTCAGTTCAGCTGAGTATGAAATTTTCTCTGCTTATGAATATGAAAATGCCAACTAATGTTGGCATTTCATATTTATCATCAGAGAAAATTTTATGCTCAGCTGAATTGAGCATGAAAAGTTTTATAACCTTGGGTCCTGTTATAAAAGTACCATATTTAATCAGCTTTAAGAAGATTTTTTTCCTCTCTTTTGTTTAGAAGGAATGATTAAACCAACATACATGTATTATAGCAGCATTAGTACAAGTGATTTACATATTTGGGGTCATTTTAAAGTGGGGGTGGGGGTTGTTCCTGTTGAATTTTATTTTCTGGTTGAGCAAATTGTTTCCATTAAAAGTTGAACTCCATTTAGAAGGGAGGCAAAAAATACAAATTGAACATTTGCTTCACCTGAATAAAAACCCCAATTCACCAAAACTTTTATAATTTTCAACATCTGTTGATGGCTAAATATTTTGTTAAGTTGCCGGGTCGTATAGCGCAGTTGGTAGCAAGTCTGACTCAAGAGCTAGAGCTCCCGGGTTTGATACCGAGTCCTGCCACACATACTTTTGTTTCCCCTTCTGCTGATTCAAGAAGGGCAGTTGTCAGTTACTGGCAAAAGTATGTGCACTTAGTACTGGTTAACCGCTTAGGAGGTCTAAGCCTGTCCAAGAATAGTGTGGTTAGGTTAACTGACCGTCCCGACAGGACCATAGCTGTTTACCGTGGACGTAAAGTAATAACACATACAAGTGTAATAGCATTGTTATTTCAGCAAAATATTTTCTTCTACAATTTTTCAGTTCAAATGAAAACATCTTTCAGAGAATAAAATTAACACTATTTACCTAATGTATTACCCCAGTCACTCTTTTCCAGTTCTTTTGTCATGAACACTTCAAACATCTGAGTCTCAACAAACCACTCTAGTAATTGTTCAAGAGAACTAGATGCTGCCCCTTTGATGAACTCTTCTTTCCTGAAAAGTTTCTTGCCTCCCTGTTGCGTATGAATATGTTGCCCGTAATGTCCGATGGCCTCCACGAAGAAGAGAAGGAAGGCTTCTGAGATCATTAGGTTAGGGTTTGATTTTGCATCTGAAACATTACCACAGATCTAGGTCAGAATTCTGAGACAATTTTCTCATCAGTAAGAGCTTCAGAAATAAAAACAGATAAATTTGAGCCACGTCATGTGACTTCCAACAATGTGGCAATTTTGTCATGTGACAGTCTAATCATCCATCTCATTCAAATAGGGTATTCAGAAACTTCACTGTTGGCTCTGTGGCTTGGGCCACTTCCATAGAAGGCTGATGTGACAAGAGAAGGCTCTGATCAGACTGCACTTATGTGCAGTCTGATGAGAGCCTTTGCTTGTCACCAATGCCACATTGTTGGAAATCACATGATGTGGCTCATTTGTGAACAGCACAGATGCTGATGTGGCAGATCACAAGTTGCCTCATATGAATTGATACTATTTGCCCTCTATTCTTTGAATTCTCACACAAAACATTTTTTTTTTTAGTTTTGCAGATGTAAATTTTGTCATCTGCGTTTTTTGGTGGTTTAAAGATTGCCTCCCTCGTTTATTTCATGTTTTCATAAAGAAATATTTTAACAAAATTTCGTTAGACAATATGTAATAGTCTCACAATTAACGGTACAAGTTTTGAGAAAATGCATGCTTATTCGATAAATGTTGATTAAAAAATAATCTTCAAATTAAAATGCAAATTACCTATTTCCTCACGGCCTGTAAGAATATCGATTTTGACCACGTGTGTCATGTGATCAGGTATTTTTCTTATTCGTGCACGTGATTGTGACGTATGAATAAATTTTTGTCCAATAATGCGATTTCAACCGCGGTCCGCGATTGTATTACAATTTATCTTAGTTTTTGTTTAAAGTCACTTTTATCAAATATTATTATCTAAACTCTAATTCAAATGTATAGTTAGACCATGTCGGAGGTATTGCATGAAATATTTCATCAAATCATTTTTGTTATTATTATAAAGGGAGTAAATTTTTAAGAGTTATTTGCTGTGTTTGTGAAAACAAAGTTTGCAATTTTGGATATATTCACAAGTTTTTACGGTTTTAAAAGTTTGTTATTTTACCACAGAAAAAATCAATTTGTGCGCTCTAAGTTTACACATTTATGTTGATTAAATAAAAAATGGCAAACTATTTATACAATACACAGAGGCAGATAACTGGGGCTGGGCCAGGTAACTACACATACCTATATCTATTCTACACATATTGAGAACAGTCTTGAGGGCCTTTTCTATCTTTGTAGGCAGGAGAGTTCCCTCATCTCCCTGTGACCTTACAAAGGACTTCTTGTCAAGGTCAACTATGAGAACATTCTGAAGAAAAGACAAAAGAGACTGTCAAGAGATGTTTTTCTTTAAATTGATATAATAATGAGGGTTACTGAAAAGGGGCCTGTATACCAACACTCATTGTTTAAAGAAATCAATACAGAGATCATTCACACATATACTACATATTGGTACATCAGGGCTCAGGGCAATTTGGGAGAAATAGTCTCCCCAAGCTGGCTGACTTCTCCCCATTTTGAGCTGAGGCAGAAGTGAAAATGTATAGATCATATAGAGAAAGCCAAAATTTTAATCAAAACTTCTCCATAGAGTCCAGAAAATGTCACACGACTTCACCCTGTCTGAATGCTCTAGGCTGACCCCTGTACATATTACTAACCTTCTTTGTAATTGTTTCTATCAAATAATAGTGTTTCCCCTAGCCTGGAAAAAGGGCAGGGTGCTGGCCAGAAAAAGGGCACTTTTAGGGCGTGACACACACCCTGAAGGGCACTTTTCTGAAGCTATTATTTTCAGAGACAGTTTTACTAAGGGTATGAACACTTTCTAACAGGATAAACACCTTATCTTTACATTGAGATGTAAATATAAGCATTATAAAAGGCCTCTTTTATACACAGAAAGCTGAATATTACAACAAAGTGACATTAATATGAATGAAATTACCCTCTGAAATTTGAGGGCAGAAGGGTAAGGTCAAAAGGCAGAAGGGTAAGGCCAAAAGGCAGAAGGGTGCAGCACCCTTCTAAACCTCTATAGGGGAAACACTAAATAAGAGAACCACCGTGGTCATCTATGGTGCAGAAGCTCAGTGGTTCAAATCCCCACTGGGACAGTCAGCATTTAACAACAAAATTTATTCAATAAAAATATTTCCCTAGTTCAATGACAATACACAGTTCCGAGCCACACCCAGAAAGTCACTCAAAATCACATGATAGCGTATACCTGGCCAATGCAACGACAACTTAGCACGTGACATAGTCTCACAAACAAATCGCACGTGGTCAATATCGGACATGAGTCCGTGATTTTACCTTACATTTAAAGAAGGGATGTATACCTGTTTTAAGAAAACAAACCAACACCACTATTGATAAACTTACCCTGTTCTGCAAGAACAAAACGCATTGGAAATGCATGATTGCGCCAACTGTCATGTGTAGTTCATGAGGAGGCTGATTCTTCGCCATAGATCGCCAACATTTAGCAGACACTTGCATTTGCCATTCCTTTTTCCGCCATCTTTGTGTAAGCTTGTGAGACGTAGTAACAGTAACTAAGCAGGCGGAGCTAAGCGGCTATTCTCGGAACTGTTTATTTGTTGCTATAGAGAATGAGCTGTACAATGCCTATGAGCTGCGACATGAGAAAACCAACAATGTGGTTGTGCGCCCTTCGCAGACTCAGATCAGCCTGGGCATCCACCCAGTTTGATCAGAGCCTTTGTTAAGTACTCAAAGGGTAGCTAAGGGTTTAAGCTACCCCCATGCGGACAGCGAAGACTCTGATCAGACTGGGCAGATGCCCAGGCTGATCTGAGTCTGCGCTGGGTGCACAACCACATTGTTGGTTTTGTCGTGTCGCGGCTCCTATGTCTTAAACAAAATTTCTATTCTGTTCTGTTCTGCTATACCAATGGCATTATTAAAGTCAGATGGTTCAAACCCATGACATTACAGTTGAGCCACTACATGACGAAACCATCGAAGTGGCATGTGCGCCCACCTAAGTCTCAGATCAGCCTGGGCATCTGCCCAGTCTGATCAGAGTCTTTGCTGTCTGCACGGAGCTATCTTAGAACCTTAGCTACCCTTTAGACACACTGCAAAGGCTGATCTGGGTGTATGACCAGGCTGACCTGCATCTTCGATGGGTGCACATGCCACTTTGCTGGTTTTGTCATGTCGCTGCTCACTTGTACGGTTTACTTACTTCCTCCAGTGGTAATGTTAATGCTTTTGGTAAATGGTTGGATGTTATGCCAATAATGTAGGGTGTAGGTGAGCAGATGACATCTAACATGGCTGTTGGAAGAACTGGGATAAATGTGTGTTGCCATGAAAACGGGTACAGCAGTGAAGACAGGGCATGGATTGTCGATGATAATATACTGAAATGCAAAAATATTTAATTCATACTGTTACAAGCAATCATTCATATGAATTTAAAATCAAGTTATTGATAACTACTCTTGGCCAAATTCTGCAAAATGCAGATGACAATTTCAACTTTCTAAACATGGCTGCACTTAAAGAGGGCAGGTACACCACCATATTTTTTCTGATATTTTTACCAAGGGAAACAATTTTTAATGATTTTCAAGTGTTTTTCCCTGAATAGCTAGTCCTTCGAAAATGGGGTTTACTCTTGAAAGAAAGAATTAGCTCCCCTAGTTTACTCTTGAAAGAATTTGCTCCTAGGGGAGCACATTCTTTCTTTTAAGAGTTGATCCCCATTCATGGGAAAGGCAAAATGAAAGTAGAAGAGCAGCTTAGCCTGAAAGTGCGCCCATTTTCCTTAATTGTAGTCTGATCTAAGCATTTGTTGCTCATATATCCCAAGTGGTGGGCTTAACACTGTAGAGTGAGTGAACTCTGGTTTAATGTCCCACCAACACATAGGTCATATGAGCCGCGACACGAGAAAACCAACAATGTGGTTGTGTGCCCAGCGCAGACTCAGATCAGCCTGGGCATCCACAAAGTCTGATCAGACTCTTCGTTAGTGGCTTAAAGGGTAGCTAACGGTCTCAGCTACCTCCATGCGGACAGCGAAGACTCTGATCAGTCTGGGCAGATGCCCAAGCTGATCTGAGTCTGTGCTGGGCACACAACCACTCTGTTGGTTTTGTCATGTCGCGGCTCATATAGAGATCAGGTTTAGTCTCATCCAAAGGACCGGAGGAGTGGGGGAACCTGTGACACCTGCACTGGTTGTCTAGTACATAAACCAGCAGACCACTGCTGTTTCAACTCTGTGAGGGCTCATTCAGATAATATTCTTACCTAAGATGTTTGGCACAGAAAAGAACGCTCCTCTCCAGTAAGATGGAAGCAAAAACTTTGAGAACTTTGTCAGACCCAAGAGCTGTCAATAAACACTCGCAATTTACCTGCAAAAAAAAAATAATTTGTATTTGTAACTAATAATTTCTTCTATTTATCCATAAAATCAACACTGTATTTCCATCCAGCAGGTACGCAACATTGAATCAACGTTGATTCAATGCTGATTCAACGTTGAATGCCCAGTTGGCAGCTATTTATAATCACGACTCGGTGTTGCATTGCAAGAATGGAATTTTTAAACAACCCTGTATACTAAAATACAAAATGTAAAACTTTCCTCAAGATAAACTCAAGGCAAACCCAACTAAGTGGCATGTGTGCCCAGCAAAGACTCAGATCAGCCTGGGCATCCACCCAGTCTGATCTGAGTCTTCGCTGTCTGCATAGGTAGCTTAGACCCTTAGCCACCCTTTAAGCACACAGCAAAGACTATGATCACACTGAGTGGATGCCCAAGCTGATGTTAGTCTTCGTGTGGTGCACATGCCACTTCAATGGTTTTGTCATGTCACTACTCATTTCAGAATGATAAATGTCATAACTGAACACAGAGCTCTAGACAAGAGGGAGTATTTGATGATAATCAAGGATAATTTTTCTTATTTCTCATCAAAACCATATGTTGTGACCCCTCATCTGAACCGTCTCGCTGAGACGGTTCAGATGAGGGGTCACAACATAGGGTTTTATGCAGAATTAACAAAAATTATCCCTAATTATCATCAAATACTCCCTCTTATCTAGAGCTCTGTGAACAACTTACATTTTCAATCCTACTGTCTGTTTCTCTGGTGAGGAAAATGGTCTCCATTTCTCCATGCATGTCCTAAACAAAAGTAACAAAATCTAATAATGAGAACTCATCAATATGACAGCAACTTATTTAACAATTTTGCAGTTTACAGCTCTTTCAATGGTGTTTCAGTTATTTAGAGTTGTTGGGGAACTAGGTGAGAAGGTTATGAGATAAAAACAATCTCATGATTTCTCATGATTTTGAAAATATTCTGAAACTAGTCCCAAATGTACCTAAACCATTTACCTTTTATTACAATTTGGAATTTAACTGCAATGGCTAACAAATATAAAACTCATTTGAAATAACAATCATACATATACAGAGATATAAATCATGTTTCTTATACAATTAGCCATTAAACCTTTTCTTACAACAGAAACTCAATTAATACTCAGGTCTGTGTTTCCTTAATCAGTAAGTTTCTTTGAAAACAGTACACTGAACTACAAAGTCCAGATTGTCTCCAAAAAATGTCAGCCGCGACACGACAAAACCAACAAAGTGGTAAGTGCATCCAGTGAAGACTCAGATTAGTCTGGGCAGCTGCCAAGCCTGATCAGCATTTTCACTGTGATGCACTTAAAGGATAGCTAAGGGTATAACCTACTGTCATGCCAACAGCAAAAACTGATCAGACTGGGTGGATGCCCAGGCTGATTGGAGTCTATGCTGGGTGCACATGCTACTTTTTTTGTTTTGTCATGTCGCAACTCATATATCTTTTAGTACAACTTACCAGAGTTCTTATAATACTTTCTTTCCCTGGCGAGGGTAGAGGCCTTCCAAATGCTGCCGCTATCAGTTCTTGAGCAAGATCTAAAGACAAGATACGTTTCTTCTCTATCTCTTGCAGAAGCTGTAAAATAAAAATTGAATTTAAGGATAGCTGTATTCAAAGGACCTCTGACAGTTGTAATGTAAATTTGCCTATAAAAGTGGTCAAAAATGAACTTTCAGGTTTACTTCAAAATTTCAAATGAAATGTATTCCTCTGAACTCCCTCTAATTGGCACAAAAACAATTTTTTTGGTTATGAAGCACACAGACTGAGATTTTTGGTGTAAAAAGCACATTTTTATTATTGAATGTATGGAAAATAGGAAAAGTTTTATAAAGATTCTAATGCTAAAATCATCAACATTGGTTTCCTATGGAAGCTGCAGTAATTAGCTGAAAAAATAATATACGAATGGGGTACACTCTGGTCAGCCTGTCCATCCACACAGTCTGATCAGAGTCTTTCAATTTTGCTATAATCTATGAATTAAGACTCTAATCAGCCTGAGCTGATGTGCAGGCTGATTCACACACACTGTGTCTAAACATGGCACAAGGTTGTTTCTCTATATGCTCCTCATACATCCATACAGGGTCGAGTCTGGTAATTTCGGACAGTGGGTGAATTCTGACTTACCATTGCAAACAGTGAAAATCCAGATGAGACGGCTCAAAAAGAGCCATCTCATCATGATTTTCACTGTTTGCCCAGTTAATTTAGTTTTAATTCCAAACAACTGACATATAAAGGAAACAATGTCACTGTCCGAATTCACCCGCTGTCCGATTTTACCCAACTTTACCCTACAGAACTTACAGTATTATACATGTAGAAGGCATCCACAGGACTGATGATGCAGATGACCTCTGGGACTTTGTTAGGGGACTTTGGGGGCTGAAATAAAAAAAGAAACTCATATTTAATACTCGAAGCATTATAATATTTACTTGGTCTTCTTTTGTGGACTCTGAAGTCAGTCTGCCCTAACATAAAATTCATTCTGCACTGAAGCATTTGACACACAACAAACTAAGACTGAATAGTAACATAACAAATGCTGTCAAAGGACAGCTTATTACATCTCAGTTCCTTTTGGGCTTCTGTGGAGTTAATTTTCACTAACAATATCACAATAAGATATTTTCTTTTTAAGTCAACAGCAACAGTGACAAACTTACAATTAAACGCCGACAGTATCCATATACTCGTCCACCATCAATGTTGGTTAGAACAAATAGATAGCACTGACTGAAATGAAAAGAAAATCAAAATTACTGAGATCTCAATGAGCTGCACCATACATAAGTATTAGACAAGTCAGCCTGCGCAGCCACACAGTATTCATCTCAATACAGTTGTTTAAGATACATAGCATTATGACAATAAGGAAAATGATCAACTGCTTGTAATTTCATGGCCCCTTTAAGGATAATCAACTGCAGCTAGTTGCACTCTGTAATGACAAAGTGCTTTGTATTAAAAAAAACCTTTTTTATGGCTACTGACAAAGCTGAGCTGCAATTACTCGTAAATGTCCATGTTGTGCCTTACCTTTTCACAGTAGATGATGATGGTTTAAAGTTGGCAGCATCAGGAAAACAGAATTGTGGCACTGAGACATTACTCTCCATCTGAAGAAATATAACAGAAGCAATTGGAAGCAAGATTACAAACCAATGTGGCCCTAAATATTGGGACAGATGTGCACCAGCATAAAGTGTAGACCCAGATCAGATTGCTGTCAAAAGAAGCCATATGATTTGGATCTGCATTTTTTATTTTCCCTCCATAACCAACATTCTGACACATCATTATTCAATGGAAGAGTAAAATTTCATGATATTGCAGATATATAGGAATATTTCCATGCTTTTCTGCCATTTTTACATACTTAAGGTAGAGGAACAATTTTTGTGACTTTTTGGTTTACTCCCCTGCATGCAACAGCCTCTCCAAAATGGTGTCAATTCTTAAAGGAATGAATTTGCCCCTAGAGGAACAAATTCTTTCATTAAGAGTTGAGCCCCTCTAGGAAAAATGGTAGAATGAAAGTGCATGAGCTGCACCCCTCTCCCTCCCTGAAAGCATCCCCATTTATCTTAAGGCAAATGTAACTGGTTAAAATATCCCAGAATTTAGAGTCACTATGACTGATTCTGATGCCATCTCCAATCTTACAAGTGTAAAAGTATCATTTGGTAGATCATGAAAAGTATGTGCAGGGTAATGAATAAACATGACATGCCTTTATCAGGTATTACGCAATATAAGTATGAATTCACCATGTACTATATGCATGCATAGCAGAGTCCTAGATAAGAGGGAGTATTTGGTGATAATTAGGGATAATTTTTATTAATTCTGGATAAAAATGTATGTTGTGACCCCTCATCTGAAATGTCTCAACGAGACGGTTCAGATGAGGTGTCACAACATATGGTTTAAATGAGAAATAAAGAAAATTATCCCTCAATTATCATCAAATACCCCTCTTATCTAGAGCTCTGGCATAGTACGGAATTAGACAATGACAACATAAAATTTGTTATGATTAACAATGGGGAATAATTTGCTATATGAAAGACGTCACTAGTTTCTGATAGTTAATAGGCAGTTAATGCTTCATTTTTAATCAAAATGCATATAGATGTTTGTGTATAGCTTTATTATTGGCTAACACTGGTTATGAGGCAAGGATCAAATACAAGTACCAGTGTAACCAACATAAGCATTGTTTGGGCTAAGCATATTCTTTGCTATTTTCAAAAGCTCTCTATAGATTTTGACAAAATTTATGACATTAATAAGACCATCTGTACATGCACACTTATCTTGGTTTTCAGTAACTGTACATGGTCTGAGTCCTGGTCACAGCATCAAATAAATAATGATTTCTGTATGAATTAATTGACAAACTATTACAAGTTTTCTATCCATGGTTGTATACCGATTATTTCACAAGAATGGGTGTTTATTATCAACAGATATGCTGATAAACAACAAAACAGAAGCAATATACCCCACAACTTATGTAATTTCAGGGACAGAAGGGAGGGGCCATAAAAATAAAACAAGAGGCCCATGGGCCACAAAGCTCACCAGATCTCTAGCTCAAAATTGCAATCAAATTTGTATAGGCTTAAAATTGCTGCCACATTTGTACAGGCTAATACAAAATATACAACTACAAAATCTCAGTCTGACAGTCTGTTGAGCTGATAACAAAATATATAACTAATTCCCACATTTTGATTGCAGTAAATGCCATTTTAGTTTTCCACATCATTAGTCAATGTAAGTCTAATTTGTCATAGCAACCAAACGAAAGAGCCTATTTTCATAAAAAAAAAAAAAAATTCAATTCCCCAGCCCAAGGATACTAAAGATAAAATCTGAGCCCAATCGGCCCAGTGGTTCAGAAGAGATAATTTTTTAAGCATTTTTCCCCCCATTTTTTGCATTTTGGTTCCCATGGCAACCAATAAAAGGAGCAGTGGGCCAGAAAACATATTGCTGATAGAACACTTCTCAAGGAACATTTCTGTAAAAGGTCTGTCAACATATCTGCAATGGCTTGGCAATAAATGCCATTTTTCAATTTTCCCCATTATGAGTCAAAGCAACTCTAAGTTACCATAGCAACCAAACTAAAAAGCTGATTTTCATATAAAATACAAACTTTCAATCCCCCAGCCTAAGGATACTACAGATGAAATCTGGGCTTAATCAGCCAAGCGGCTTCAGAGAAGATACTATTTTAAGTATTTCTTTTCCATTTTTTTGCATTTTGGTTTCCATGGCAACCAATAAAAGGAGCAGTGGGCCAAAAACATTTCTGCTGCTAAAACACTTCTCAAGGAACATTTCTATAAAAGTTTTGTCAACATACCTGCAATGGTTTGGCAGTAGTAAATGCCATTTTTCAATTTTCCCCATTATGAGTCAATGCAACTCTCAGTTACCATAGCAACCAAACTAAAAAGCCGATTTTCATAAAAAACATAAATTTTCAATCCACCAGCCTAATGATACTACAGATGAAATATGGGCCAAATTGGCCAAGTGGCTTCAGAGCAGATAATTTTTTAAGATTTTTGTTTCTTTTTTTTGCATTTTGGTTTCCATGGCAACCAATAAAAGTAGCAGTGGGCAAAAAAACATATAGCTGATAGAAGACTTCTCATGAAACATTTCTATGTAAGTTTTGTCAGCATATCTGCAATGGCTTGGCAGTAAATGCCATTTTTCAATTTTCCCCATTATAAGTCTATGGGAACTCTAAGTTACCATAGCAACCAAACTAATGGGCCGATTTTCATAAAAAACACAAACTGCCAACCCCCCTGCCCAAGGATGCTACATATGAAATATGGGCCTTATTGGCCCAGTAGCTTCAGAGGAGATGTTGTTTAAAAGTGTTGACGGACGACAGACGACGACATACGACAGACGACGACGGAGAACTGCCTATACTATAAGCTCCCCCGGAGCCTTCGGCTCTGGTGAGCTAAAAAAAGACTAGGGTCCATATGGTATACATTACAGAATTACACATACATGTCACTTTCCCACAGGAATGCCTTGAAAAAAACGAAGAGGAATGCATGTTAGAAACTGACAAGCTGATATATAATGTAAGGTAAGTTACCGGAAATCACTAAAAAGAAAATGACACATTAGATTAATGGAGGCATTCAGAAAATACACTTGAAATACTAGCCATGAATAAATACAGAGATGCAATAAAAACACCAACAAGAACAGTAAAACAAGGATGATGTTCACCTTGGCAATAGAACAGATCTCTCTCTCTCCCTCTCTCTCTCTCTAGCTTTACAAGGTAACAGAAAATAAGCCAAGATGTATATTTTCATGCAAAAGTTATACATGACATATTACAAATTTTGTTGGTAAACTAGCAAACCTTCAGCAATACTTAGTGGGAGAAATCAAAATCCTAGTGTTAATGATACATATGTGTTTTTGATATTTACTGAAATATCTCATTCTGAATTTCTCAAACTGTTAGATGATCTACTAAGAACCATCTTTTCAGAGTACTTATGTGAGATTTTAATTGTACTACATTGTAAGATATGATAGAATCCACAGCATATATTTTACCACCAAATTCACCCAAATTCATTTCATCACTGAAAATCACAGCATAAGGCATGTTGGCTTACAACTTTTAACTGAATGGTAACAAATTTTATGCAGTGTACATCTGGTAAAATAACAGTGCAAAAGATGACATACAATCAGTTGGTGTTTCATATAACCAAATAATATGCTGCTAACAATTTTCCAGTGAAAGAAAAAAAGATTATCTAATAATAGATTTATTCTGATGAAACTATTCATTGGAAAGTCTCTAAGATTTTTAACTAACCATAAACAGCCCTATCTGCATTTGTTGGTAAATCACTAACCTTCTTATTCGGGACAGAAAGCCAAAGATTTTCAATGATAAAATACATTAGTTCTGTACAGCCCAACTGTAGCAATAACAGCCTTTTCTGTTACATGCTAAGCCAATTTTGTTGATTATTCTCTGCATATAACAGCTAAAAAGTTAAAATATTATATGTCAAGTTGGTATTGAGTAAGACAAAGGAAATTAGATACATATATGGGCTATGGACCTCATGATAAATCAAAATTTGGAAAAAGAAAATAAACTATTTTTCTTATTCCTCATACAAAAGTATCTGAAGAAATAAAGAAAAAAATATAACAACATTATCACTATGTGGATCTCTGCAGTCACTCACAAGTAGGAGAACCCTGTAGCTCAGTAGCTTAATGGCTGGTCTGCTGATCTAGCAGTCTCGGGTTCGGGACCTTCTGAAGGCAGAAGTCATTCCAAACATAAACTGGGTTCTGTTCCACACAGTCTTTCATTATCACCCTCCCACCATTTAATATGACTGAAATACTGTTAGAAAAGGATATAAAATCACAAGTCATCCATTTATCATGTATGTTTTTCAAGCTCAGAGTCTAAATCTGTAAGCTGAGGTTAATGCTCTGGACTCATAATCTGAAGGCTGTGGGCTTTGTTTAGCTTCCCTCATAGCTCATCTTAACTTTAAGCCTCTGGATAATTTTGGTGTCATCATTCCCATTGGTCCATAATACTTGAAATACTGTTGAAAGGCCATAAAACCTGAAGTATCAATAAGCTCTGTTATAGCATAAACTGAAGCATTACTTTAGTTACCCTAAAAAACCTGACTGTTTCTTTTATGCCTGTCCTTCTTCAAATTTGGACAAAGTCTATAAGCCATAATTAGATCATTTATATGAATGAGCCAAACATTGTAGAACCAGATCAGACTGTTCCTTTGGAACAATCTGATTAGGGTCTGAATTGTTTGGTATGGTTTGTCTGTCCAAAAGTTTAGGGTAAAAGTGTATATTATATAAACAAGCTAGCATGGGAATAATATTGCTCCTTATGAGCAATCTGATCAGGGTCTGCATTAGTTGTTAGGGTATTTCTGTCTAAAATTGCAGGGTAAAAGTGTATATTATATATACAAGCTAGCATGGGAAGTAAAAAAGGAACAAAACTCACAGTCAGCTGTCTGTTTCCGGCCTTTGAAGCATTTTTTCTCTGTAATTTTATATTTACCTTTTTAAATGGGAATGGACCAATGATTTTAACAGTTATTATCTGTTTTAGGCTCATAACTCAGTAACTACCAAAACATTATGCTCGTCACACTAAAGGGAAGCTAAATTACCGTATAAGTGGTAATTTTCGCGAGTTCAAATTTTCGCGGTTAAGGGTCAAAATTATAAATTTTTATTTTTCGCAATTTTTAATTTTTCGCGGTTAGCAACATACTCGAAAAGCAAAACTATTTCTTTTTCACTTGAGTCAGTTCTTTCATTAACCTGCGGCAGGGCCGCCGCAGGTTAATGGAAGAACTGGCTCAAGTGAAAAGTACCAGCTACTACCGAGGCAAACACGAAACAAAATATATGAACACTGTGTCTACAGAAGACACTTTGTTTCTTTGTAAGAAACAGGAAATTATTCGCGATTTTGATAATCGCGGTTTGTAAGTGACCGCGAAATACAGCGAAAAATGGAACATCACGTAAATTACCATGTATACGGTATCCTAAGTAGGAATTAGATTATCATTGAAAGTCATTGATAAAAGCATAATTTTTATCATGTACTCTGAAAATAGCACCCACCTGATGGGAGGCCAAAAATTGTCTGCTTTAAAAGCAAAGGATAAAAAAAATAATGTTCAATGCAAAGCATGGATGCAACTGATAGTTTCAACATTACCTTTGATGTTTTTTTTTTCAAAATAATAATCTTTTAGCAATGAGCAGATGCAAAAATATGCCATATTCTTTTTTTAATTTTACAGAAAGAAGGCTGGACTTTGCATTCAAATTGTTCCTTAAGGCCAAGTTCAGGGTTGATTTGAAACAAATGTCAGCACTTTCTGCAATACATATGATAACAAAAAAATATTGTAAATACTGTCTGCTAATATTCAGACTCCAGTCGCGCACCAGAGCTCTAGATAAGAGGGAGTATCTGATGATAATTTTTTTTATTTCTCAATGAAACCATATGTTGTGACCCCTCATCTGAACCGTCTCATCGAGACGGTTCAGATGAGGGCTCACAACATATGCTTTTATAGGGAATTAACAAAAATTATCCCTAATTATCACCAAGTACTCCCTCTTATCTAGAGCTCTGGCACACCATAGCTTAACTTCAGTCATTCTACAACATAGATCATCACTCTTCATGAACAGAGTATATCATACTATTTTAGGCCATGAATTAAATTAATTTCAACAAATTAAGTCAGAATTCAGTCCAAAGGATGAGCACCACAAGCACTTCAACAAGGAACTTTCTTATTCCTACATAGGATGTGCATAGATTCCTAGCAATATGAGTATACTAGCTTAACAGTGCCGTAAGTACTATAAACAGTTAAGACCAGGACAAATCCTAGTACCTGAAAACAAATAAGGCAAACCAAAAATATTTTAAGCATATGAGCAGCCACCAAAGGAGATTACAATTCCACTGAAACAGTGACAGAAACTTCTACACAGCCATCTAACTAGGGAAACTGTATAAGCCATGTCAAAATAAAAGGTTTCTTATGTCATATACAGTCAGCACAGACTTGGACCAGCACACAGATGGGTATACCCAAAATCAATCTCCATAGGCTGCTGAAAATCAATCTGTAACAGTCACAACAGTTAACATTAAAGCAGCATATGAAAATAGTTAAATCTGCAAACAGTGTAGATCCAGATAAGGCAGCTTATAACGAGCCACCTCATCCAGATCTACACTGTTTGCTCTCTAGTTTTTTTAATTCTCAATATGATATAGGTTGGAATTTTTTGAAATTTTGAAGAAGAGAAGTTTGTCATCTTCTTTTCTGTTGCTTTAAGGGTTAAGACCAGCCCCGAGGTTATAAAACTTTTTTAATGCTCAACTCAGCTGATCATGCAATTTTTCTGCTGATAGATATAAAAATGCCAACAAATGTTGGCATCTTCATATTCATAAGCAGAGAAAATTTCATACTCATCTAACCTGAGCAAGAAAACAACTGTACTTATCAGTAATTTGCTATTTATTAGCAGGTAAAATTTCATGCTCAGCTGAGATGAGCATCAAAAAAGTTTTATAGACTCGGGGCCTGACCTAGTGGTGATGATGACAGATATGACATAAGGTACCTCTCATGATGCAGCTTTCATCACAGATATGTTGCAAGATACCATGCAACAACATAAATCACACTCCCTTACCGCCTCTGAGCATGGGTATAATTTTCCTTCCATTGTTAGTTTATAATTTCTCTACAAGGTAATGATAAATATGTGATGAATACTTCATTTCTACTCCCAGAGCTAAAATGGTCACTGTTACTAATAAAATACAAGTACGGCAATAAAGACTTGATGTATTATAAAATTTTAAAAAATTTTAGACGAGAAGCTTTAGAGTTTATATAATTAATGTAATGTGCCTAAAGTTTGGAACACATAAAAATAAATAATTTTCCATTTGGGACAAATAAAAAATGACTAATTTTTACGTGTCCCAATTCCTAAGCACATCATGGGATAAATGCTGCCAATATATTGGCAAAATACAAAGTAACATGCATATGAGTTATAACATATTATATCTGTATCAACTAATGATTTACATATGGAAACATACCACGATAAAATCTGAACTAGTCTATCCCTTCACCAAATCAAGATGTCTCCTTAACCACCTTAGACCAAGCAGCATTTCAACAGTAGACGGCTATTCTGATGGCAGAAGCATGCTAATTTTAAATTTTCATCCCAAAAAGTTACAGCTCACCTGGAGGTCCTTAAAACTGAAACAGAGCTCCAGATAAGAAGGGTTAACAGGGATATTTTAGAGAAAATTTTCCTTATTTTTCCTTAAAAACATATGTTGTGACCCCTCATTAGAACCGTCTTGGTGAGACGGTTCTAATGAGGGGTCACAACATAAGTTTTTAAGGAAAAATAAGGAAAATTGCTACTTAATTATCAGTTACCCCTTCTTATTTGTAGCACTTCTGGAATTACTTACTATTTCTGGGAATTTGTAGATCACATATGGCTCATATTCTCCAGTATCACCTGGCCGCAAACTAACAATCATGGCATACTCAAACAGCTGTGGGTAAACCTTCTCTTCATATTTACGTGACTCCTTAATACTGGCTGACTGTAACAAAAACATCACTGACATATGAATACAGATTTATGTGCACAGAAAAGCAAAGACAAATATCCCTAAACCATTATTGCATAAGCTGGTCAGTGGCAAGTAGGGCTGGGACGAGTACACGGGTAGCCGAGTCCAGGTCGGGTAGACCAATTACCCGGGCACATATTTACTACCTGTTACCGGAATGCTTGTCATTATGAAATTCATGAGTATTCTATTTCAATAGAATTCCAAGCAAATAGAGCAAAGTTTTGTCTTGTATTAATTGCCATCATAATTGCCAAACCGTTTTTGTATAATATAACAGGGAGATTTCTAAATTTTTGTGCCCTTCCCATACATATGTAAGAAAATGACTTATACCTTTCTTATTATTTGAGATGAACGTATATTTCTAACTGTGGACATGCTCAAAATGCTATGGTAACGGGCACCCGGGTACGAAATCTCTACCCGTCCCAGCCCTAGTGGCAAGTAGACACTTTCCAGAATCCCTGATCAACACAAAGCCAAAAACAAACAAAAGAAAAACAACAGGTTTGTCAACTTGCTGATTGGATTGATTCTTCAGACACTTGTTTATATGTGTCACTCATATTGCGGTGTTTTGTTGCAGACAACACCAATGAGTTGATAACTTGTAATAATTTGGTACTGTTTAAAAATTCTTCTCACTTGAAAGATTTGTCTTAAAGACAAAAGGTAGTTGATTTGAAGTATATCATCTTCACTGCTATGGAAATATTCCTACACATCAACTATGAATTAGACACTTCCAATTCTGAATTTTTGTAAGCCCATGATTCATTCAAATTCACAACATGGCCCTGAGGTTATAAAACTTGAGACTGTCTTGAGTACATTCTCAAACTCAAAATAAAGCACACTGATTGGCTACTTCCGAACACATGCTCGGAAGCTGCCAATCGGTGTGCTTTATTTTGAGTTTGAGATTATTCTCAATTTTTATAACCTCGAACCATGTTTTATAAGCTTAAGCCCAGTTGTTCAAGCATCACTGGCTTAACTTACTTGTTAGTCTAGGATTTGTTAAGTTTTCTAGCACATATAAAATCAAGTGCTAATATATTTTGCCAAAAATTGTGGGGAGCTTTTTCATTACTAGCTCCACACATTTATTTTTGTATAAGAATGGCGAGTTTTTGCATACAAAATGTTTGAATATTTGAAAGTAAACATCTCATTAACTAACAATGCCGTTAGTTTTGAGCAACTGGGGTCGTATTTATAAAATGACTAAAGTGGTTGCTAGGCTGTTGCTAAGGCTAAATTTCTATGAAGGAGATTTCCTACAACTATAAAATTTGCTCTAGAGGAAAAGTCTTTTTCAGACTGTTCCTCCAGAGCAAATGTCATAGTTGTATGGAATCTCCGTCATAGAAATTTAGCCTTAGCAACAGCATAGCAACAACTTAAGTGGTTTATAAATACAACCCATGCGCCCTACTGGCTAAATGGTGAATGGTAAGATGTATTGCATCTCAATCTACACTGGCTGCTCAGACATTCAGGGTTGACAAACAGCATCCAATTTTTTCTGTTTCATGAAAAGTGTTGTTTTTCTTAAAGCTGATTGTAAAGCCCTATCCATAGAAGGCCCAGATTCATATTACTAGAATGCATCAGCAAAATTCAGGCAACAAACTCTCATTCTAATGCACTTACGTATGTAACGAGACATCTGATTGGAAAAGGTAAAAAATTTGCAACAGTATATCCTGTGATACACTGCCGGAAACCTGACGTCAAAGTGAAATGTCGCTTCTCACCGGCTGATGTTCGATTTCACGTTGCTGGAAGTGCTTGCATTATGCTATGCTCCCACTATCACGATTCGCGACACAACTGAAATCGTGGTCCTAATCGTGGACTAATCGTGATGATCCTATCACATCTTATCAGGTCTTAAGAGATCTTGAGGTCAGTCGTGGCAATCCTGTTGATCGTAGAAAATTTTTTGGCAGTTAAAATTTTTTCTACGATCAACACAATTAATTTCAATTGTGATAATCGCACCAGATCGTATTAGATCGTAACACAGCACAGCAGATTGCATCTAATTGTGCTTCTTAATCGGGATCAATCTTGGACAAGACAAACACCACGCTCTGTTGAGATCTGATTTAAACATATTTTATTCATTTTAGAAATTGTAACGTACATACATATATATAGTAAACAATACAGGCTTGGGATTAGAATGAAAGCTAGGCGCTTATAGAGTTCTTCTCTCTTCTGTTGAGATTTGCTCTGATCTCACACGATTTGTCACACTCTGCTGGGTCCCATTGCTAACAACCCGACACGCGCGACTCACGAGCATACACGAGTTGATACAGGAAGATGCAAGTAAATGCGATTAAAGCTATGGCCACATCCAAAACTGCCTGACTGCAGCTCTCCTGGCCCTTTGTGGTTGGGGTTGAGGACGCTCTGGCTGCTGCTCTTCTTTTCACTCTTTAGCGATAATGTAAGTATACAGTAATAATGCAGGTGTCCCGTTGTCATCATCCTCAACTCTTGCCATCATCAATGGTTGTGGGTTCTAGTGTTCATTAAATAACGCATTGTTAAGAAACAATGAAGTCCAAGGTCAATCGGGCTGTATATAACCCGTCGGGTTCCAGACATAGCTCAAATCCTGATTAACCACGATCCTGATCGTGAAACAAATTGCGACCGCAATCGCATCTTATTGCAACACAGCGCATTGATTTGGGATGAATGTATCGGAACGTACCAGGTCCTCCCAAATAAGGGAACCCTATTGTGATGATCGTGTCAGATCGAGACCCAATCATGGACTCTATCTGGGCAATCCTATCAGAACGTATATGATTGCACCTAAACGGGAGACCAGATCATGTCACCTCAAATTGACCAGTGGTGACCATATCGCATCCAAGCGCAATAGATCGTACCATAACGTATCGACTCGCATCACCTCGTATCGAAACCTGAAATTTCCTAGAAGCTTACGATAAGCTACGAATGGGAAATCATGGCATTCGTAACGGATTTCACGACAGTGGAAACATAGCATTAGGTTCAAAGCTGAACACTTTGAAAGGTAAAAATATGAAAAAGTGCATTAGAATTGGAATAACTATATTAAAATTGTCATTTGGGGAGGTAGATCATCGGTTTTATGGTTGCAAACTGCGTTTATGTCTCCGCTGATGCGTCACGATAAAATGAAATTTCTGACCATAAAACCAATGATTCACCTCCCCAAGTGACAATTTTGAGTACTGTTATCTCCTAATTCTAAAGTGGTAGCTGTTATATGATTAGTAGATCACTCAACGCTTAAGTTGAACATCTTTAAACTCTCTGATTTAGTTACATCTTACACTGCAAACTGTTATGATGGGTAAATCAACGAAGAGAAAATGATTATATCTTCAAGAGAAAGTAAAAAAAAAAAAAAAAAAAAGAAACAAAACCAAAGAAATTGCTGAAAAAAAAAGTAAAATCAGAACAAAACAAAAGAGCATCTAAATTATGACAAAGTAACTACTGTTATACTGAGTGTGTGATGGGAGAATCACTCATTAAACACAAGTAGCCCAAAGGGCAACAATTGCTCACCTGAGAGACATTGTAAACCTATAGGGATATTTAAGATGCTCAAGGGCAGCTTACTCCACAGTCAGTGGTCCAATCAGGCTGAAAATTAAACTCATCCAAAACATTATGTATGCCCTCATTTAATATATGCAAGTTTAAAAAGTATCCGATCAAGAGCACAATAGACAGAGCTGTCAAGGGCAGCTAACTTCGTAGTGGTTGGCCTGATCTGGCCAAAATTTGAACTTATTTAAGATATTATGCATTTCCTCATTACCCGCAAGTTTGAAAAGGATCTGATCAGTAGAAACCAAGACAAGAGGGCCAAGTGGCCCTGAATCGCTCACCTGAACGAAAAGGTTAAAGGTCAAACTAGGGTCATCATTTGAACAAACCTGATAGTTTGCAACCATTTCCAAATGGTTCTAAAGAAGAGGATTTTTTAATATTTTTCTACGCATTGCTATGGTTCAAACCCTGGTCCCCTGAGGCGGGGCCATTTTGGACCCTGGGGCCATCATTTGAATAATCTTGGTAAAGGACCACTAGGCAATAATTCATTCTAAATTTCAAGCATCTGAGCCTTGCAGTTGTGAAGAAGAAGATATTTGAATATTTTTCTATGTATTTCTATGGTTCAAACCTGGGACTCCCTGCACCAGGGCCATTTTGGACCATGGGGCCACCATTTGAACAAACTTGGTAGAAGACCACTAGGCAATGCTACATACCAAATATCAAGCATCTGAGCCAAGCAGTTCTGGAGAAGAAGATTTTTAAGTATATTATAGTTTCGAACCCAAGACCCCCTGCCCCAGGGCCATTTTGGATCCCAGGGCCACCATTTATACAAACTTTGTAGGAGTCCACCAGGCAATGCATCATACCAAATTTCAAGCATATGAGCCAAGTGGTGCTGAAGAAGAAGATTTTTGAATATTTTTCTATGTATTTCTATGGTTCAAACTCAGGACTCCCTGTCGCGGGGCCATTTTCAACCCTGGGGCCATCATTTGAACAAACTTTATAAAGGATTACAAGGCAATGCTACATACCAAATTTCAAGCATCTGAGCATAGTGGTTCGAAAGAAGAAGATTTTTTAATATTTTTCTATGTATTTCTATGGTTCTAACCCAGGACCCCCGGGGCGGGGCCATTTTAGACCCTAGGGTCATCATTTGAACAAACTTTGTAAAAGACCATTAGGCAATGCTACATACCAAATATCAAGCATCTGAGCCAAGTGGTTCTGAAGAAGAAGCTTTTTGAATATTTTTCTATGTATTTCTATGGTTCAAACCTAGGACTCCCTGCCACAGGGCCATTTTGGACCCTGGGGCCACCATTTGAACAAACTTGGTAAAGGATTGCTCGGCAATGCTACATACCAAATTTCAAGCATCTAAGCCTTGCGGTTCTGAAGGAGAAATTTTTTTAACATTATTCTCTGGATTTCTATGGTTCAAACCTTGGACTCCATGCCAAGAGGCCATTTTGGATCCTTGGACCCTCGTTTGAACAAACTTGGTAAAGGACTATGAGGCAATGCTACATACCAAATTTCAAGCACCTGAGCCTTGCGGTTCTGATGTAGAAGTTTTTAAATATTTTTCAATGTATTTCTCTGGTTCAAACCCAGGACCTCCGGGGCGGGGCCATTTTGGACCTTGGGGCTATCATTTTAACAAACTTGGTAAAGGACTATTAGGCAATGCTTCATACCAAATTTCAAACATCTGAGCCTTGGGGTTCTGAAGAAGAAGATTTTTGAATATTTTTCTATGTATTTCTATGGTTCTAACCCAGGACCCCCGGGGCGGGGCCATTTTAGACCCTAGGGTCATCATTTGAACAAACTTGGTAAAGGACCATTAGGCAATGCTACATACCAAATTTCAAGCATATGAGCCAAGCAGGTCTGGAGAAGAAGATTTTTAAGTATATTTTAGTTTCGAACCCAAGACCCCCTGCCCCAGGGCCATTTTGGACCCTGGGACCACCATTTGAACAAACTTGGTAAAGGACCATTAGGCAATGCTACATACAACATTTCAAGCATCTGAGCCAAGCAGTTCTGGAGGAGAAGATTTTTAAGTATATTTTAGTTTCGAACCCAAGACCCCCAGCCCCAGGGCCATTTTGGACCCTGGTGCCACCATTTGAACAAACTTGGTAGAGGTCCACTAGGTAATGCTTCATACCAAATATCAAAGCCCTAGGCCTAGCGGTTTCAGAGAAGATGTCATTTAAAGCAAATTGTTGACGACGGACGACGGACGACGGACGCCGCACGACGCACAACGGACGACGGACACTGGGTGATCACAATAGCTCACCCTGAGCCTTTGGCTCAGGTGAGCTAAAAAAGTGGCGACATTGATTTTTTGGATGCTCAGGGCAGGTACTCCATAGTCAGTGGTGGGATCTAGCCGAAATGCTAACTAATTCCAAGCTTTTATGCATATCCTCATTACCTGCATGTATAAAGAGGATCCGATGAAAAATGAAATTGTGATGACGTTGTTTTCTCCATTATAAGACTATGGGATTTTTTTCAAATGCTCAAGGGCAGCTAACTCCGTAGTCTGTGCTCGAATCCGACCTGCAAGTAGGATAATGATCTAATCAAAAACCTTGATTGCAGCACCCTGAAAGTCAAACTTGCTCGAGATATTGTCATGCCCTACATTTGTGTGAATTTATTTTAAAATCCGTTGAAAAATGTAAGTGCTAGAGCGATGACAAAGTTTTTCTAAAAATAGCCACAGTGACCTTGACCTTGGGCACAGCATCCTGAAAGTCGAACTTGCTTGAGATATTGTCATACCCTACATTTGTGTCAAGTTATTTCAAAATCCATGGAGAAATGAAGGTGCTAGGGCTATGACAAAGTTTTTCTAAAAATAGCCACAGTGACCTTGACCTTGGGCACAGCACCCTGAAAGTCGAACTTGCTCGAGATATTGTCATGCCCTACATTTGTTTGAATTTATTTTAAAATCCATTGAGAAATGTAGGTGCTAGAGCGATGACAAAGTTTTTCTAAAATTAGCCACAGTGACCTTGAACTTGGGCACAGCACCCTGGAAGTCAAACTTCTTTAAGATATTGTCATGCCCTACATTCGTGTGAAGTTGATTTAAAATCTGTTGAGAAATGAAGGCGCTAGAGCGATGACCAAGTTTTTCTAAAAATAGCCACAGTGACCTTGACCTTGGGTGCAGCACTCTGAAAGTCAAACTTGCTCGAGATATTGTCATGCCCTACATTTATGTGAAGTTATTTTAAAATCTGCTGAGAAATGTAGGTGCTAGAGCGCTGACAAAGTTTTTCTAAAAATAGCCACAGTGACCTTGACCTTGGGCGCAACATCCTGAAAGTTGAACTTGTTCGAGATATTGTCATGCCCTACATTTGTGTGAAGTTATTTTAAAATCTGCTGAGAAATGTAGGTGCTAGAGCGCTGACAAAGTTTTTCTAAAAATAGCCACAGTGACCTTGACCTTGGGCTCAGCATCCTGAAAGTCGAACTTGCTCAAGATATTGTCATGCCCTACATTTGTGTGAAGTTATTTTAAAATCCGTAGAGAAATGTAGGCAATAGAGCGATGACAAAGTTTTTCTAAAATATGTGATGACGTTGTTTTCTCCATTATAACACTATGGGATTTTTTTCAAACGCTCAAGGGCAGCTAACTCCGTAGTCTGTGCTCGAATCCGGCCAAATTTCGAACTCATCCAAGCTCTTATGTATGTCATCATTATCTGCAAGTATGATAAGGATCTAAGCAAAAACAGTTGAGAAAACGTGATGACGCCATTTTCCCCATTATAACCCTATGGGATTTTTTTCAAACACTCAAGGGCAGCTAACTCCGTAGTCTGTGCTCGAATCCGGCCAAATTTCAAACTCATCCAAGCTCTTGTGTATGTCATCATTACCTGCAAGTATGATAAGGATCTAATCAAAAACAGTCGAGAAAACGTGATGACGCCATTTTCCCCATTATAACCCTATGGGGGCTATCTGTTGCCATGGAAACCAGAGTTCTGAGCTGATCGGCACCAAAACCTAATGCAGCCTTTCCCCCACCCAAATGATGCTTCAGATAAAATTTCATTGCGATCGGCCAACTGGTCTCTGAGATATTTATGTTTGAAAGTGTTGACGCACGCACGCACCCACGCACCCACCCACGGACGGACGACGGCTCGACTCCCATCCTATAAGCTCACCTCTGAGCCTTCGGCTCAGGTGAGCTAATAATGTAGACAGCACATACCCAGACCAGCATTTATATGTTCCAAGGCTGGTCTGGGCTTAAGCTATATTAATATGTCAAAAGACAAGTTTTTGTATGATATGGTTAAAATGAAATTTTATTTTAATAGTGTGAGAAAATAACATGTGATCCTGAAATGAATCATTAACAGATGAACAAAACAAACATGAAAAAAATAAATAAAAAATTACACATTACACACACCTCAATATGTTTTAATAATATTACAAAACCTATCCCTCATTAAAGGCCATAGGTGATACAATATCCCACAAGCAAAGCTTATTTTGCTTTAACTTCCTTAAACTGATACATTTTCTTATGAATATTTTCTTCTTTATCAACCAGCTAGAATTTTATTAATGTATGTACAGAAAATACTAGGACACACCATAACCAGTCTTGAAATGGACTATTTCTTTTTTAAATCTAAGGTGAATCAGCATACTTTCAGCCAAAGCCTGTCAGCTATTTTTATTTTTGCATCCTTTCTTAATAGGGGTCAAGACTTATAGGAGCAAATTCTTTCCTTTAAGAGTAGACACATTTTCTGAGGGGTATGTCATTCAGAGAAGCAAACAGGGAATCATGAAAGTTATTTTCCTTTGTAAAAATGACAGAAAAATTCATGAGGTATATACAAAAACCTTGAGAAAGCAATGTGCCCTAGCATGGGAATATCTGAGTCCATAAAATACTGGTGAACATTGCAGACCTCATCACACTGAGTCTTAGGCCCAATTTCATGTACACGGATTAACATTCGTAACACTAGAATTTTTACATTGCACCTTATGGTAAAATAGATCTCTGAGTTCTAACAGTGGCGTGAAATTGGGCTTTAGTCTTAGAAGTATGATTTGGGTCTACAATATATGGACTAATTTATCTGTTCCAAACATTAATGAATACATGGTGACTCATTATATTTCATCTGACACAGCCTTAGCAAGGCCATGAAAAGGGTACAAATTGTTCTAATTTTTTTAAATCTTCAAAACTTTCATTCAAGAGACTGCAATCTAAGTGAACAATCAAATTGCAAAATTCTGGTATGGTGGGTAGGAGTATATAAAGTCAAAAAAAACCTCAGTCTTCTGAGAAAAATTAGGTAAAAAATCACAATTTAGCTTTTTTTTTAAATGACTGTCTAACAGTTCATTCTGTCTTTATTTACCGGTACCTGAATTAAGAGTAAAATTAAAATTACGTTGGGAGAGTTGCATTTGCGATATTGATGGTTTCTATTAGATTTCGTAAACATATGTTTTAGAATTCCATACATCTCATTCCTCAGAAAAAAGTTAGTTTTTTTGTTTTGTCTCATCTGGATCTATGCTAGCTGACAAGGCATTTTTGTCACAATGGCGATCAGGGTTTTAGGACATTTGCTATCATGCGATACAACCCATGCCTGAAATGCTTCTTGTTTACTAGTGGGTTATGGCATACAGATTCACTAACTTTCTGCCTGAACATGCACACAATGCTGCATCTACAGAGCTCTAGATAAGAGGGAGTATTTGGCGATAATTAGGGATAATTTTTGTTAAATCTGCATAAAAACATATGTTGTGACCCCTCATCTGAACCGTCTCGATGAGACGGTTCAGATGAGGGGTCACAACATATGGTTTCGATGAGAAATAAAAAAAATTATCCTTAATTATCATCAAATACGCCCTCTTATCTAGAGCTCTGATTCGTATGTTTCAGCCTATATAATTTAAGCTTTTTGTTAACAATTTGGCACAGATTTTGGAAGACTAACGGTGCATCAAGTACTATATAACAGGATTTCTAACAATGATAACATTTCTTCCTTAGAAGTATTAACAAATATTTATGTGTAATTGTTGCTTCTTAAGCAGTGGGATTGTATTCTTAAGTACCCAGCGTGCTGAAAAAATCTATGTACCCCATCACCAGCAGCAGGGATTGGGTGTAGGAACTGTGTAAACAAGAATTCCGCGGAATGCGGTGTCTCGCCTGCTAGGGCTTTGTCACAAAACAGAGCTAAATCAGAAAAGATGTATGCATGAACCAAGTTTCTTGGCTCTAGCCCTAATAGTTTCTGAGAAAGACCTAAACGTGAAAACTTGACAAAAAATTGCAAAGTCAGTCAACCATAAAATGTTGGTAAAGACTCAATACTGATGATGACTTTGAGCTCTTCTCTTCCAGATGAATGCATGACCCAAGTTTCATGGCTCTACCCCTTATAGTTTCTGAGAAACAGACCCAAATGTGAAACTATACGAAAACTTGCAAAGTCAGTCAACCGTAAAATGTACCTCAAGACTCAATATTGATGATGGCTTTGAGATTTACTCTTCCAGATGTATGCATGAACCAAGTTTCATGGCTCTAGCCCTTATAGTTCCTGAGAAAATGACCTAAACATGGAAACTTGACAAAAAAATTGCAAAATCAGTCAACCGTTAAATGTAGGTCAAGACTCAATATTGATGATAGCTTTGAGATCTGCTCTTCCAGATGTATGCATGAACCAAGTTTCATGGCTCTAGCCCTTATAGTTCCTGAGAAAATGACCTAAACGATAAAACCCGATGAAAAATTGCAAAGTCAGTCAACCGTAAAATGTAGGTCAAGACTCAGTATTGATGATGGCTTTGAGATCTACTCTTCCAGATGTATGCATGAACCAAGTTTCATGGCTCTAGCCATTATAGTTCCTGAGAAAATGACCTAAACGCAAAAACCCGATGAAAAATTGCAAAGTCAGTCAACCGTAAAATGTAGGTCAAGACTCAAAAATTGCAAAGTCAGTCAACCGTAAAATGTAGGTCAAGACTCAATATTGATGATGGCTTTGAGATCTACTCTTCCAGATGTATGCATGAACCAAGTTTCATGGCTCTAGCCATTATAGTTCCTGAGAAAATGACCTAAACGCAAAAACCTGATGAAAAATTGCAAAGTCAGTCAACCGTAAAATGTAGGTCAAGACTCAGTATTGATGATGGCTTTGAGATCTACTCTTCCAGATGTATGCATGGATCAAGTTTCATGGCTCTAGCCCTTATAGTTTCTGAGAAAATGACCTAAACGCAAAAACCCGATGAAAAATTGCAAAGTCAGTCAACCGTAAAATGTAGGTCAAGACTCAGTATTGATGATGGCTTTTTGAGATCTACTCTTCCAGATGTATGCATGAACCAAGTTTCATGGCTCTAGCCATTATAGTTCCTGAGAAAATGACCTAAACGCAAATACCCAATGAAAAATTGCAAAGACAGTCAACCGTAAAATGTAGGTCAAGACTCAATATTGATGATGGCTTTGAGATCTACTCTTCCAGATGTATGCATGAACCAAGTTTCAAGACTCAATACTGATGATGGCTTTGAGATCTACTCTTCCAGATGTATGCATGAACCAAGTTTCATGGCTCTAGCCATTATAGTTCCTGAGAAAATGACCTAAACGCAAAAACCCGATGAAAAATTGCAAAGTCAGTCAACCGTAAAATGTAGGTCAAGACTCAGTATTGATGATGGCTTTGAGATCTACTCTTCCAGATGTATGCATGAATCAAGTTTCATGGCTCTAGCCCTTATAGTTTCTGAGAAAATGACCTAAACGCAAAAACCCGATGAAAAATTGCAAAGTCAGTCAACCGTAAAATGTAGGTCAAGACTCAGTATTGATGATGGCTTTGAGATCTACTCTTCCAGATGTATGCATGAATCAAGTTTCATGGCTCTAGCCCTTATAGTTTCTGAGAAAATGACCTAAACGCAAAAACCCGATGAAAGTTTACGCCGCCGCCGCCGCCGCCGACGACACCGGAAAAGCAATACCTATGTCTCGCTTCTGCTTCGCAGGCGAGACAAAAACAGATGCAAGGGAAGTGACTCATATAGAACCTTAGTGACTCAAGTGGTGGTTATGGTTCTTGTGCTGGGGCAAGTGATATAGACTGAAGACCAGGTCCTGCCATGGAATTGTCAATTTCAATGCAACAGCTGGGCATCATTTCTAAAACAGGGTCTAGATAACAATGAGGATTTGGTTACAACTGGGATGAAATTTTTCACTGAAAATGTATGTTGTGATCCCCTCATCTGAAATGCCTCATTGAGGCAGTTCAGATGAAGAGACACAACATGACATTTTTATGAAGATATAACGGAAATTCAGACCTCTAGATAAGAGGGGTATTTGATAATAATTCAGGAATAATTTTCTTTATTTCTCATTGAAATCATACGTTGTGACCCCTCATCTGAACCGTCTCGTCGAGACGGTTCAGATGAGGGGTCACAACATATGTTTTTATCCAGAATTAACAAAAAATTATCCCTAATTATCACCAAATACTCCCTCTTATCTAGGGCTCTGGAAATTGTCCCAAATCATCACCAAATACTCATTATTATCTTGTGGACTCGTAAACTTCAAGGCAACAGCCAGGTAATTATTTATAAAAGCAATCAAACATCTAGCAATACCAACAGCATACCTGTCTGATGAACCGCTGTAAGAAATATCTATATGTAAATAGAAAATCTGTCCTCAAGACAAGAGCATTTTATTCTGGGATGATTCTGCTTAACATACCAATCTTTTCATCAGAACTTCTTACCAAAGCAAGGTACATGTAATTCTAACGACAAGGCAAAAACATATGGCTGCACAGATTATCATCAAATTCCCTCTCAGGCAACAGTGCTATAATCAAAAGATTCTTACCAAAATTATTCAGATATAAGACCAGAGTTTATCCTTTCAAAATTACAAAAAAATATGTAACTCAGTCATGCGTAATTCAGTAATACAATGTGTTTTCTCTTCCAGATCAATTTCAAAGATCTATATCCATTTTATGCCTCTAGAAGACTTCATATATATTTAATCACATGTATAATTCTGTTATAGGATGGGTTTTCCCTTCCAAAGCAATCCCTCAAAATTTCTAGATCCATCTTTTAATACAGATCTTGATATTTGGGATTGGTTGGATTGGAAAATCCCTCTTTTAACTGAATAAATGTAGCATCAATTTAATTTTTTTTCTTTTCACTGACTAATGGAGATCATGAGTGAATTTATGTTCTTGCTCTTTTATTTGTTTCAGATTAAGACATTTAATGACTAATCTATTTCTACTACAGAAACTGATGTTCCAGAAATCTAAAACCTGGGAATCTATATACTGTACTTACTGTTTTGATCCTAACACTTCGGGAATATTCAACACGCTTTCTAATCTCTGTTTCATCAACCCGGCTATCTTGGTCATCTAAAATATATATACATTGTATAAACGTCAAAGTTCTACATATTTAGAATATGCAGGGCTTTCATTAACTTTTTTGACACCCTGTGGTCAAGGCAAAGTAGGTGGGGCACTTGGCCTGAGTAGAAGGGGAAAATACCCGCCTCCCGCCTCTTAATGACACTCTGAATATGTAATGATAACTCTGCGATTTTTTATTTCTCTCTAAAATCCTACCTTCTGGCAGTTCTAATGCAACATACTACATGTATACTCAACCAAATTAAAATAGCAACAGTTGTTTTGTCTGATATTTCAAATCTGATTTCATGCACTGGTAACTATTAATTGAATAGTCTGTCATGGTACCTGGAAAAATTGTTGCTTCCTCTGAAAGTGTATCTATTCATCTGATCTTATAACAGCTATGGACTGAATAAATATGTATTTACAACTTACCCTGGATAGACTGGTCAGCCTCATCCTCAGCTTCATTCTCATCCCTAGACTCTCTTCTTTTCTTGCGCCTTGACCCTTGTAACCCCTCAAACACTTGTTCAACTTTCTTTCTGATCTGTGAGTGGATTATGTAACAGAATAAAATGTGCCGGGACATGACAAAACCAACGAAGTGGCATGTGTGCACTGCGAAGACTAAGATCAGCCTGGGCATTTTCCCAGTCTGATCAGAGTCTGCACTGTGCACTTAAACGGTAGCTAAGGGTCAAAGCTAGTGAAGACTCTGAGCAGACTGGGCAGATGCCCAGGCTGATCTGAGTTTTTGCTGGGCGCACATGCCACTTTGTTGGTTTTGTCGTGTTGCGGCTCAAATATATTCTCAGGGTAAACAGTTTGTTGTATGCTTATAACTTAAAGTGTATGGGTAAAACGCCAGGTTTATTTGCCTTTTCTTTTTAAAGGAGACAACTTTCTTGACTTCTTGTTTCCTTTCCCAGACAATGCAAAAATTGAAACTTCCCAGCCCAGAGCTGGGCGAAGTTACTATTTATTTTCATAGAAAGTCTTGTTTTTTTCAAAACTCTTTTTTTATCCAAACCTACCAGTATCAGTCATAGAGTGTCATGCTAAGTTCATGTGTACGAGGGGCGTTCGGAAAGTTTTGCAAATGACGTAATTTCTCGGTAACCACCATACAGACAGAACTTCTGATTGCAAAAACACATAAAGCTATATTATGCGAAGAGAAGTCTGCAAACAAGGTGCATTTTTTTTAAAAAATACGCATTTTTAACTTCTTTGAAAGAGGTATACCCTAAAGACACTGCAGAATTTTACTTTAGTAGGCCGTAATTTATATATCAGCTGTCTTTGATATTTTGTTATCTTTGTTAGTTAAAGACAATGCCCAGACAATGTTGTTCTGTAAATATCGCGGAAATTAGTTTTAATCTGGCTTCCGTACTGGGCCGGGAATATGGATTATCCGTACTTTATGCTGTAGCAATTTCTCCTTTTCCAATAAAATTTGATGATTTTGTAATGAAAACAAGTGTATTAGCATTCAAAATATTGTCGGCAAGAGCATTTACATGGGTTAACGAAAACCTGTCAACAAATTCAAATTAATGCCAAAAATGAAGCCTTTGCAAGCTTTCAAAAATGACGTTAACGTAAAATTCAATAAAGTCATAAGAACTGCGTATTGCTTTGCAAGGAATAAATCGATAACAGTTGCCGCCCTTCTAACTTTTGTATGGATATTATAGGCAACGATGGACAAGCAAATGACAAAGATTAATTTGGTATTTACAAGGATATTTGACTTGAATGCCTAACACTGAAAAGATTTTACATATAAAACTAGAGCAAGTGAGCAGGGGCTCACGTATACCCCCGACCAGCGCCACCGCCTAATGAAACCACACCCTAATGAAACCAATCTTATACATGGTATGAACCTAGAAGTAAACTTTATCACCTATCAAATGCTTCCATCAAAGTATATTACAAATATCAGTAAAGAAAACCAACTAAGCACAAAATTTTAATGTAAACCTATAAGTCTGTTTCCATGACCTTGGATAGCAGCAGCATCCAGATGATGTCAACTAATCTGCATGAACACATAGAAGTAAACCTAGTCATAAATCAGAAGGTTTCATCAAAGAATGTTTGAAATATAAACAAAGAATGTAAACTTAACGCAAAACTTTAACGCAAATGTTAAAGTCTGTGACCTTGACCTTAGGTCAGCAGCAGCATCAAAATGATGTCAATCATTGTGCACGAACATAGAAGTAAACCTAGTCATATATCAAAAGGTTTCACCAAAGGATGTTGGAAATATAAGCAAAGAATATAAACTTAACGCAAAACTTTAACGCAAATTTAACACATATATACAAATCTGTGACCTTGACCTTTGGCAAGCAGCAGCATCCAGATGATGTCAACTACTCTGTATGAACCTTAAAGTAACCCTAGTCAAATAGCAAAAGGTTCCATCAAAGGATATTGGAAATATAAATGAAGAATATAAACTTAACACAAAACTTTAACGCAAATGTTTAAGTCTGTGACCTTGACCTTAGGTCAGCAGCAGCATCCAGATAATGTCAGCTATTCTGCATGAACCTAGAAGTATACCTAGTCACATACCAAAAGGTTTCATCAAAGGATATTGGAAATATAAGCAAAGAATAAAAACTTAACGCAAAACTTTAACGCAAATGTTAACGGACGGACGCACGGATGCACGGACACACGGACGGACGAACGACCTTTGGCAAGCAGCAGCATCCAGATGATGTCAACTACTCTGTATGAACCTTAAAGTAACCCTAGTCAAATAGCAAAAGGTTCCATCAAAGGATATTGGAAATATAAAAGAAGAATATAAACTTAACACAAAACTTTAACGCAAATGTTTAAGTCTGTGACCTTGACCTTAGGTCAGCAGCAGCATCCAGATAATGTCAGCTATTCTGCATGAACCTAGAAGTATACCTAGTCACATACCAAAAGGTTTCATCAAAGGATATTGGAAATATAAGCAAAGAATAAAAACTTAACGCAAAACTTTAACGCAAATGTTAACGGACGGACGCACGGATGCACGGACGGACGGACACACAGACGGACGAACGGACTAACGGACGGAAAGACGAAAACTATATACCCCTCGACATACGAAACTATATACCCCTCGACATACTTCGTATGTCGGGGGTATAATTAGCCCAGTGGTATGACTGGGACCTATTAAAATGCGTTGCAACTCAATACGGGAAAGTGTCTTTGTATAGTGTTTGGTATCATTGTAAAGACAAAATGCAGTGCTTTCTGTACATGCATAGCAGTTGTACCCAGCTTGCTCCTAAACAAAGTCATGAGGTCATTTGCAAAACTTTTCGAACGCCCCTCGTATACTGTAAATGACTACATTTTAAATGCGCTGGTAGATGACTGGTATTGATTAGATATTCTTTATTTAAATGACTGCGATGAATTGACCCTTCTCCTGTATAACAGTATTTTCATATTCAACAATTTTAGCAAAACCAATATTGTTTATTAATTTCTACTTCCACCCCTAAAAGCACACCAAAACTAATAGGGTAAAGTTGGGTGAATTCGGACAACGGGTAAATTCGGACAGTGATATTGTTTCCTTTATACGTCAGTTGTTTGGAATTAAAACAAAATTAACTGGGCAAACAGTGAAAATCCTGATGAGACGGCTCAATTTGAGCCGTCTCATCTGGATTTTCACTGTTTGCAATGGTGTGTCCCAATTTACCCGCTGTCCGAAGATACCCGACTCTACCCTAAACAATACTTACAATAGTAAGCTTTCTCTTCGTGCTACCCTGAGTTGAAGACTTTTCACAGACTGGTGACTTCTCTGCCTCAGAAAATAAATTCTTAAACTTCTTGAACTTAGATTTTACTCTGTCTCCTATTGGTCTGGAAGGCTGTAAGAAAAAGTATGCATGTATGTAATGGAATCTCATTCTTGAATCCACTTATTCTCAACTTCAAAATTCTCTGGCTTTTTCCTGGTTTTCTTTGCCTTTTTTCAATTTTCGATCTAAAACTGATTTTACGGTGCTGAAACTTCCCCTCCTGTAAACATATTCTTTCACTGAGAAACCACTTAAATGTTCCTTGAAAAACAAATTCTGAATCTACACATGTACAAAATTTGCTATCAATTCTATCTATCTTCTTTTTAAAGTTCCTACTTGAATCTAAGCTGTCTGAACAGCAAAAGATAAAATCACAGAGCTTCTCCCTTACAAAGCTTGAACTTATATCTTACATGTTCACGCATGGATATATGTATGTCAACTGAAAAAGCTAAATAAAATATGTTTAAATCAAATACCTCATTTTCCATTTCATCATCATTTGTAGAATGTTGCCTTCTGACCAGCCTGCTAGGGACAGCATATCCTGCAGAATCTACATAAATATCATATCCCGTACTGTCCTGAGTTGCCAGTTTCTTAGGATCAAAATATACAATGTTTCCAGCATCATCGACAGCCTTAGGAATACAGTCATCACTAAGACTCCTTCTGATTGGCTCAGGATGGCTGAACCTAGGTAAGTCCCAGTGTTTGATTGGATCATTCAAATGGTTACGTGTCACAGGTTCTTCCAGACTTTCATAAAATGAACAGTTATCTGACATATGACCATCAGAATCTGAACTGAGTCTTTCATCTGATCCTAAAGAAGAAACCTTGTCAGTAGCGATAGAGAATGGTCTAGGTTTCTTTCTAGGGGGAGGGGGTCTCTGGGGTTTTTGTAATTTCTTTGATCCTTGGATAGTTTTAGCCTTATCAGTATTCTTATCAGTTTTCTTTTGTGGAACAACAACAAAATCACAATCCTCATACTCCTCTTCATCACTTTGTGTCTTTGTTTCTCTTTCCTTTTGTGTCTCGTTTTCTTTTCCTTTTTTTACCCTGATATAGTCATCATGAGCCCCAGTGCGAGGGGGCTTTGACGGGGGCTTGAGAGGCTTTTTAGTCACTACATTATTCTTATCACTTGCAGAACTCTGATCTACATTTTGTATATTTGTGTCTTGTGTTTTCTTTTCCACTAATGACCTTTGTCTTATTGGTGGTCTGCTTGGTCTCACTTTTGTTACTTTTTGCTCATCTTCTGCTGCTTTGTTTGAGCTTTGACCTTCAGGCTTATTTGACCTCTGACCTTCAGATACCGTGACCTTTGGTGGTGGAGGTTTAGCAGGTTTATTTGGTGATGGTGTAGGACTAGACTGAGATAAATTATCAAACAGTTTTAATCTGTCTAAAACACTAACTGGTCTGTTGTCTTTGTTTACATTTTGCACAGATAGATTATTTTGTTTTTGTGTACCACTATCCCATAGTTTTGCATAAACAGGAGTTTCAGTTTTAGGATCACTTTGAATTTGATTATGCTTTACTTCTTTGGCTTGATTTGTGTTTATCTCATTATTATCTACATTTGGAGAATTATGTTCAAGATGTCCAACTAGTCTTGATACACGACTAGCAGATGCATCATCACCACCCATAGCAACAACCCCAGCAACCTGACCTAATTTTCCTATAGGCAAAGCTGAAATGCCATGAAAATTTTTATCGCTTTTTTGATCAACAGATGTCCTTGGTGTTGGTTTTGGGGTCACGGCTGAAGCTCCAGTTTGCCTGTTTGGAGATACACCTGTCCTCGGATTTCTCGTTGGTGAAACATTTGGTTTTGGAGGTCTAACTGGTGAGCGCTCTGGCCTCTTCTGTTTAGAAGGTGAGCTTTGAGAACTGTTTTCTGTTTTTGTGTCAAATCTTGATGCAGGTCTTGGAGCAGGTTTTGGTGTTGAAGCTTCTTCATCTTTCTTTTCAAACATCCGCTTGAATTCTGCCATCTTAGCTGGTGGCAAACTTCTAATGCTTTCATTCATTTTTGTCTCCCCGAACTAAAGTAAGTATGGGATGAACCCATTGTTAACCCAATAAGTAACATTTCATTTGTATGGCATTTAGCTTATACATGCACTGCTGAACATGTTTGTCCAACTGATCCACTAATTTACATGATCAGTTAAAGCCTCCGCTTCCGGCTAGCATGTACATGTAAGGTAACTGAAATAAACAAAAGAAAATTAAAGCTACATTTGCTTTTGGTAATAAAGATGTCTACTCACCCTACCCCCATCCCCCACCACATCCTAAACCACTTCACTGAAAGTCCTCTTGCGCCTATGTTGTTATGCAAAAGTGGCTGTTGATAGGGAGGGTTTATGACATAAGATTGACAACAAAAAAATGGACACGACAGAAGAATGACATGACAAAAGACTGATATGACATAAGAACCAGAGCTCTAGATAAGAGGGAGTATTTGGTGATAATTAAGGATAATTTTTGTTAATTCTGCATAAAAACATACGTTGTGACCCCTCATCTGAACCGTCTCGACGAGACGGTTCAGATGAGGGGTCACAACATATGGTTTCAATGAGAAATAAGAAAAATTATCCCTCAATTATCATCAAATACCCCTCTTATTTACAGCTCTGAGAACGACACCATAAAAACAAGATACGACAACAGACAGAACCATAATAGAGTGACTTCTCATGTCGGTCTCTAGTTGTACAGTGAACCATATTTACAAGCCTTTTCTCATAGCATTGCCACTCACCTGTGTGCATTAAGAGCATCTAACCGTAACATGTATACCTGTTGGCAAACAATGAGGGTGATTTAAGAACAATGATCAAGGGATCAACGCATCAAGCCCAAGTTCTATTCACACAAAAGGTCACACTAATGATCTTATTTGATTTTACACTGGCATGCTTTTTGAGTTTTGTCTAACTTTTGCAACATGGATTTCATCTTGTCTGAGAAAGGGCACAAACAACTATGTTTTGAAGATTTTTATTTACATAAAAGATTGAAAACGCGAAAAAAGATTTATTGGAAGTGTGCCCTAAAAGACTCCAGTGACAGCTGATGAAGCAGAAGCTCTGTCTACAAAAGATCATAACCACAGCCCCGATCAGGATGAGGTAGAAGTTAGTTTTTATCATGATATCTAAATCCTCAGAAATAAATATTTTACTGAGCCAAAGTAAACTCGTGCAAAATGAGCTGTTGATATTTCCATCTGTTGTCGTGTTGATCTATTGACCTGTCCATCTTATATCGTGTCTGTCTTTGGTCGTGTCAACCACTTGACATGTCGAGCTTTTGGCATGTCGTTCTTACATTGTGCTGTTGTCAGTTGTCTGTCGATCTTTTGTCCGTATCCCAATAGGGAGGCTAAGGTAGTGATTTTCATTTCTAAGGTCTTGCAACCGAGTCATAAAATACAGACAGTCCAATTCTACCTGACCCTTAGATGAGCTACAGTAGAGTGAAGTGCAGCCAAACTGGAAGAGTCATGCAGGACTACAAAAAACAGAGTGGGAGGCATTACACAGAGCTCTAGATAAGAGGGAGTATTTGGTGATAATTAGGGATAATTTCAGTTATTTCTGCATAAAAACATATATTGTGACCCCTCATCTGAACCGTCTCGTTGAGACGGTTCAGATGAGGGGTCACAATATATGGTTTCGATGAGAAATAAGAAAAATTATCCTTAATTATCATCAAATACTCCCTCTTATCTAGAGCTCTGTTCGAGAAAACTTACATTTTTTTTTCAATTATGAAGTCTGATTCCCACCTAGCAATAAAGTATGAGGTGAAAGTCATTTTTCTGTATCTACCCTAAAGATCAAATTAAAACTGGAGACTCAGCTGGCGCACCCCAGAACAGCTGCATGCTGACTCACAACTGGTCCTTTTTTTATAAGATAGTCCATGGTCGTGTCGCAGTTCCGCTACCAATGTACGTCATCCCTCTGACCCGCACATCTCGGACATCCCACCCATTGGCTTTCAGACCAATTCACACTCGGACAGGCTACAACAAATACTCATTCTTTCCCTTAGCAGTTGGTTGTTCAGTGGAATAGCCTCCCAGCCATAGGGGCTACCTTGACAGATCTTGACGGCTTCAAACGAGCTGTCAGTCAGGTGTGCCATGTGAAACTTTAATTTGACCTCTGCTGTTTTTATCCTCACTTTCCCTTTTTCTTCTGTATAATACACTAACACTAGAGTACTTAAGGGGACATGGCTTCGCACAGGGCATGGCTTCACACACCTCCGGGATTTCTTAGTATGTGTCAGTCATCAGTTGTTGGAACATAATTTTGCTCTGCAAAATTTCAAGGTTGATGAATCAAGTTGTTTGAGATCACTTTCCCGTGCAGTGCATCAATGATCATGTGCATTTTGGCGCCAAAATGTTTTAAACATTCAGATCAAAGTTGGCAAAATTTAACCTTTTTAGAAAAGGCAATATTATTGATAGCACACTGTCGAAATTTGTCTCCTGAAGTGTTAATCACAGGGTATAATTGATTCCGCTAATTTTCGCTTCCTGCAGAGACCGCACATCATATTTGGCTTCTGCCGAGACTGTCCGCGAACTCTTGCTTCCTGCAGGGACTACTGTCCTCGAAAATTGGCTTCCTGCGGAGACTGTCCGCGTGACTCTGCTTCCTGCCGAGAGCCTCGGCAGGAAGCAGAATCACCCGGACAGTCTCTGCAGGAAGCCATTTATCATGTACAGAAGTCTCTGCAGGATGCAAGAGATCGCGGACAGTCTCGGCGGAAGCCAAATATGACATACAGTCTCTGCAGGAAGCGAAAATTAGCGGAATCGATTATACCCTGTGTTAATGAAATTGTCACTTGCTTTCTTAAGAATACAAAGTGCACAATCATCAAAAACTATGCCGGTTATATGAACACAAAAGATTTTCATGCTATGGAGTGTGAATTTTGTCCCTCACTATTATGAGAAAAGTCTGCATATTATTTTTAGCTGTCATCCTATCCAGTCTTACGTCCGCTGTAAGATTACACTGTCGAGAAGTAATCATGGATTCAACAACAAATTGTCAGCCACTTATTTACCAGTTTTTTTAAAATCAAATAAAATTCTGAAAATCTCTGATGTTCGTCTTTCCATTAATAAGCATTGACATTATACTATTATCTTGCAAATTCTGAATAATAACAGCATGTCAGCTGTTGTTTTATTGTTTTCAATATACTGGTCGTAAGCTGTATGACAGAATATTCAAAGACATCTAGAATGCTTCTATTTCCTGCCAGAAGGGGTGTGCGAAGCCAGGTCCTAGAGTAAGGGTACCACCACCAGACACCTAAGAATTGCTTTTTCAAATTGTAACATCAAAAGTCTATTGATTTTATGTGACTTGCAAAATACGTACTTCATGTATGGATTCGGTAAACATCAGCTGTTGTATGATGTTATACGGAGGAATCGGGGAGCATTCATTATTTCACATGTAACCGGCGTAAAATCTTGGGTAGGGTACCCCCATCAGACACCTTGATTTTCTACACATGTAAACTAAATAATAGTAACTATGCATAAACAAACTTAAAGGTAGGTTCCTGGGCTAGCGATGTCAATTATGTCCACAAAATAATTTCGTCTTTGTCTGAGCAGTTATTTTTCTGAATTTGTTGCTACTGAGAAACTCGTCAGATGTTGAAGAAAATAGTCGTTTTCCCTTTTGGTTTATTTTCTTTCGTTGGAATTCCAGTTCTAAAAATAACTATGTTTATTATGTCTATAAGTGCGCGATTTCTGATGCCATTCTCCAAAGGTCAATTTTCCCTTGACGTGAGCTCTCCTAGAGGTCCTGGCATTGCGGATGGGTTAAAACTATCTCAAAATGCAATGCAGCATGACATCAGCTGCATGATCTATTTTTGGCGCGAACTAAAAATAGCGCTAACTGGTGTGCGAAGCAGAGTTAGGAAATCCCTTGCAAAACAAATTGTCTAATATTTTTTTGATTTACACTTTTTAGTGAAACTTATTAATTCCCTTTTATAAGTGCTTTCCAACAACTTGGATGAAAGTTCATCAAAATTATGATGCATTCCAAAGTACAGGAACCTACCTTTAATGTAACACTGTAAAGACATATACTTGTTTAAGATAATATAGGCAAAATCAATTCAGAACTTACAGTTTGACATGAAAAGTAAAATAATATGCGCTCCCTCAGAATGATGACGTTTGTTTATTTAGAATTTAGCCGGTGTTGAGGTGCAGACAACAGTGCATTTTCTCTAATTTCTCGAAAACTAGATCTAACTGGAATATAAGTTCTAATTATTTGTGAGATTTCGAGACTAATACAATATCTCCATTCAATTTTGTTGATTAGATCATTGGTCTACAATTAGGTACGACGAAATCACTGTGTTAATATTCACTGAAATGTTTCAGATGTGTACCCTTGTTTGGAAATCATTTGTGAACATTACCTTTACACTCCCAGAGACGAGAATGGCACACGAAAGTGTCGACAAAAAGACCACAGAACATTATAACAATCGGTATTAAACTGGACGAGGTGCTACTCCTTTAAAACGAGAACAGACTGTAAAGGTGGCAACAGATACGCGTACTCGAGGTCATCAGCTGAAGGTATTCAAACCCAGAGCTAGACTCAATGTTAGAAAGAACTGTTTTACAAATCGGGTTGTTGTTGTTGTTGTTGTTGTATAAATTCTGCCTTCAGATTGGCACACCTCTTCTTGAGTAGAACTGTTGTTGTTGATGTAGGAATGTCCATATACCAGTTTTAAAATGATGAATCCTTCACCCTATTTACAGCTTAAATAACTATTTACAGTAAAGGCAGCGTGCTGAAGTGTGCGACAGCTTCCATATCAGAAAATAAGTTCTTTTTTTTCCTGGATCTTCTCGGGACCAGGGATAGTCTTTTGTTAATGTTCAGTATGGAGGGAGTAACATAACTTTCTGGATAATTTTTCAATGTCACTGTATAGGTTGTCAGGTACTGCTTCACAGGCAGAGCAATCAATAAGTAATTGTAAAATGTCTATAGAGTTACAGTCTATATTATTGCGCCTGCACAATTGCGCAATTTGAGTCAGGATAGGTTCTCTAACAGGATCCAAAGAGGAGCAATCAAGCAGAAAATGTTGCATCCTTTCATCTTGCATGTTGCATACCAAACATGTAGGTTTGACTGGGTTCTGGTTGAATGCCGCCCTTGTAGTCTGTAGTATGTAAGTACCGGTAGCTATTTTCAGTTTGACAGCAAGACGAGGAACTTCTCTGAGATCACCAGTTAATAACATGAGAGAGTGACGGCTGCCTGGCCGATAGAAGTTGACACCGAGCCAACGTAGACTTGGATAGAGAGCAGCTTGAGATAAGATGGTTGTGATCCAGTATTTGTTGATAGCATCGTTAACTCTTTTCTTCCAGGTTGTCTTTGATAATGGGTTAATAAGAAGCTCGAAGCCATCTGGCAGATCATATTTAACTAGGAGTCTCTTGACTGGTTGTTGATAACTGGAATATGTTACCACATTCGGTTGCGATGGCACCCTCCCTGCTTTTAAGAGTCGTTTGAACAAATATTGGCAAAATCATCCCTACAAATTCAATGCCGCCTGCTACCTGACCAACCAAGAAACTGAAGGAGAACAAATATCAACACGCGTCAGTATAGTCCGGTGTAACAGTTTATCTTGCCCCCCTGGACATCTTGCCCCCCGGGGGGCAAGCTGTCCCGGGATATCTTGCCCCCCACCCTGGTTTTCTTCACCCCAGGGGGCAACATATCCCAGCTGGTTTATCTTGCCCCCCGGGGGCAAGCTGTCCCGGGATATCTCCCCCCCCCCCCCGCCACCCAGGATCATGCAGAAACATTTTGTACTAGTCTTTTTTTGTTTTGTTTTGTTTCCCAGGGCAAAGGGCTTATACCACAAGGTCTTTTAACTCATTTATCACTTTGGTTACCATGTTTATTTGACAGCATGCTATCATGCTCCTTACCTTGTAGAGGTAGAGTTAGTTCATTTTTAGTAGTTCCATAGTGGATAATGGTAATATAAATTTGTATGATTATTTATTTAAATGGAAATTTGTCACATATTCCAACAGGTTTATCTTGAAATCTTAGCCCCCACCTAAAATTTAAGCTAAACAAGTCATTTTTTTATTATAGCCTACTGCTTTGAAACATACTATAGAATAAACAATTCATAAATTTTTTGGATAAAGGGAAGGGGTTGGGGGGAACCTATCCCGGCTGGTTTATCTTACCCCCCGGGGGTGAAGATAACCCGGCTGGGTTATGTTGCCCCCCCACAAGTGTTAACGCTGCAGTATGTGTGAGTGTTGTTAGTGCACTGAAATATTCACCTAATTTAGGTATCACCACCTTGTTTAAATTAATCTATCACTTGAAAAATGGTGACTGATGGGTGGGGGCAACCTATCCCAGCTGGTTTATCTTAGTCCCCACCTAAGAGGTTGAGTTCTCTGCACTTTTTTCATTATTCCTCCATAATGCTGTCATTTTAACTGGAATGAACAGTTCCAAAGAATACCCGTTTACACAAAGGTAAACTGAAGTACTTTGGATAAGGGGTCGGGGGCAACCTATCCCCCTGGTTTATCTTGCCCATGGGGGTAAATATAACCTGCCTGGGTTTTCTTGCCCCCATACCAGTGTTAAGACTGCAGAATGTCTGAATGCTGTAAGTGCACTGAAGCATTCACATAATTTAGATATCACCACCTTGTTTACACTAATCTATCACTTGAAAAAAGGTGACTCACGGGTGGGAGGAACCTTAACCCCTACCCAAGAGTTTGTTTTTTTTCCATGTTTTCATTATTTCTCTCTAATGCTGATATAATGACTGGAATGAACACATCAAATGATTTAGATTTCACATCCTTGTTTACGCAAACTGATTACTTGAAGCACTTTGGATAATAGGTGAGGGCAAACATATCCCAGCTGGTTTACCTTGCCCCCCACCCAAGAGTTTGGAGGGACATCTATCTACAAGTTTTGAAACTGCTTTAAAGTGCTTTAATAGTTATTATTATGAGCTAACTACTGAATCCGAACAGCTTATGCTTGTTTATAACAATCTATCTCTTGAAATACGTTAAATTAGGGGTAGGGGGCAACCTATCCCAGCTGGTTTATCTTACCCCCCACCCAATATTTTTGATCCACATGTATCAACAAGTATTGAAACTGCTTTAAAGTGCTTTGATAGTTATTATTATGAGCTAACTACTGAATCCACTTGTTTCATGCCTGTTTGCAACAGCTGATCTCGAGAAATACCTCGTATCAGGGGTGGGGGGGGCAACCTATCCCAGCTGGTTTATTTTACCCCCCACCCAAGATTTTGCATCCACATCTATCTACAAGTATTTCTATCTTAAAAGACTGAAACTGCTTTAAAGTGCTTTAATAGTTATTATTATGAGCTAACTACTGAATCCACTTGTCTCATGCCTGTTTACAACAGCTGATCTCAAGAAATACCTCGTATCAGGGGTGGGGGGCAACGTATCCCAGCTGGTTTATCTTACCCCCCACCCAAGAGTTTGGAGCGACATCTATCTACAAGTATTTCTATCTTCAAAGACTGAAACTGCTTTAAAATGCTTTGATAGTTATTATTATGAACTAACTACTAAATCCACTTGTCTCATGCCTGTTTACAACAGCTGATGTAAAAAAAATACCTCGTATCAGGGGTGGGGGGCAACCTATCCCAGCTGGTTTATCTTACCCCCCACCGAAGATTTTTGATCCACATCTATCTACAAGTATTGAAACTGCTTTAAAGTGCTTTAGTAGTTATTGCAATGAACTAACCACACAATCCTAACGGCTTATGCTTGTTTAAAACAATCTATCTCTTGAATTACCTTAAATCAGGGGTGGGGGGCAACCTATCCCAGCTGGTTTATCTTACCCCCCACCCAAGATTTTTCATCCACATGTATCTACAAGTTTTGAAACTGCTTTAAAATGCTTTGATAGTTATTATTATGAGCTAACTACTGAATCCACTTGTTTCATGCCTGTGTACAACAGCTGATCTTTAGAAATACCTCGCATCAGGGGTGAGTGGCAACCTATCCCAGCTGGTTTATCTTACCCCCCACCCAAGATTTTTCATCCACATGTATCTACAAGTATTTCTATCTTCAAAGACTGAAACTGCTTTAAAGTGCTTTAATAGTTATTATTACGAGCTAACTACTGAATCCACTTGTCTCATACAACAGCTGATCTCAAAAAATACCTTGTATCAGGGGTGGGGGGGGGGGGGGGGGCAACCTATCCCAGCTGGTTTATCTTACCCCCCACCCAAGAGTTTGGAGCGACATCCATCCAGTGATTTTAAGATAGCTGTTTAGTGCTTAAATAGTCATAACTAAGAGCTAAATACTCAATTTCATGTCTAAAGCCTGTTTACAACAACCATTCTCAAGTAATACCTCAATTCAGGGGTGGGGGGCAACCTATCCCAGCTGGTTTATCTTACCCCCCACCCAAGATTTTGCATCCACATCTATCTACAAGTATTTCTATCTTCAAAGACTGAAACTGCTTTTAAGTGCTTTAATAGTTATTATTATGAGCTAACTACTGAATCCACTTGTCTCATGCCTGTTTACAACAGCTGATCTCAAGAAATACCTCGTATCAGTGGTGGGGGGCAACCTATCCCAACTGGTTAATCTTACCCCCCACCCAAGAGTTTGGAGCGACATCTATCTACAAGTATTTCTATCTTCAAAGACTGAAACTGCTTTAAAGTGCTTTGATAGTTATTATTATGAACTAACTACTAAATCCACTTGTCTCATGCCTGTTTACAACAGCTGATCTAAAAAAAAATACCTCAATTCAGGGGTGGGGGGCAACCTATCCCAGCTGGTTTATCCCCCACCCAAGATTTTTGATCCACATCTATCTACAAGTATTGAAACTGCTTGAAATTGCTTTAATAGTTATTGCAATGAACTAACAACACAATCCTAACGGCTACGCTTGTTTATAACAATCTATCTCTTGAATTACCTTAAATCGGGGGGGGGGGGGGGGGGGGGGGGGGGGGGGGGGGGGGCAACCTATCCCAGCTGGTTTATCTTACCCCCCACCCAAGATTTTTGATCCACATCTATCTACAAGTTTTGAAACTGCTTTAAAGTACTTTAATAGTAATTATTATGAGCTAACTACTGAATCCACTTGTTTCATGCCTGTTTACAACAGCTGATCTCAAGAAATACCTCGTTTCAGGGGTTGGGGGCAACCTATCCCAGCTGGATTATCTTACCCCCCACCCAAGAGTTTGGAACGACATCCATCCAGTGATTTTAAGATAGCTGTTTAGTGCTTAAATAGTCATAACTAAGAGCTAAATACTCAATTTCATGTCTAAAGCCTGTTTCCAACAACCATTCTCAAGAAATACCTCAATTCAGGGGTAGGGGGGGGGGGGGCAACCTATCCCAGCTGGTTTACCTTACCCCCCACCCAAGATTTTGCATCCTCATCTATCTACAAGTGTTTCTATCTTCAAAGACTGAAACTGCTTTAAAATGCTTTGATAGTTATTATTATGAGCTAACTACTGAATCCACTTGTCTCATGCCTGTTTACAACAGCTGATCTCAAGAAATACCTCGTATCAGGGGTGGGGGGGGGGGGGGGGGGGGCAACCTATCCCAGCTGGTTTATCTTACCCCCCACCCAAGAGTTTGGACAATGCCCCCCGCCCCTGAATCGAGGTATTTCTTAAGAGCGGTTGTTGTAAACAGGCATTAGACATGAAATTGAGTAGTTAGCTCTTTGTTATGACTATTAAAGCACTAAACAGCTATCTTAAAATCACTGGATAGATGTCACTCCAAACTCTTGGGTGGGGGGTAAGATAAACCAGGTGGGATATGTTGCACCCCACACCAGATTTAAGGTATTTCAAGAGAAAGATTGTTGTAAACAAGCATAAGCCATTTGTATTTGTGCTTAGTTCATTGCAATAACTATTAAAGCACTAAACAGCTTTCCCAAAATCCCTGGAAAGATGTCTCTCCAAACTCTTGGGTGGGGGGTAAGATAAACCAGCTGGGATAGGTTGCCCCCCACCTTGATTCAAGGTAATTCAAGAGATAGATTGTTATAAACAAGCATAAGCCATGTGGATTGTGTGCTTAGTTCATTGCAATAACTATTAAAGCACTTTAAGCAGTTACAATACTTGTAGACAGATGTGGCTCCAAAAACTTAGGTGGGGGTTAAGATGAACCAACTAGGATGGGTTGCGCCCCATTTCTGATTCGAAGTATTTCTTGAGACTGTTTGTTTTAAACAGGCATGAAACATGTGGATTGTGTAGTGAGCTGATTTTAATAACTATTAAATGACTAAACAGCTATCTCAAAATCCCTGGATAGATGTCGCTCCAAAATATTTGGGAGGGGGGGAGGGGGGGGGGGGGGGGTGTTAAGATAAACCAGCTGGGATAGGTTGTCTCCAACCCCTGACTCTATGTTTTTCAAGAGATTGGTTGTTGTAATCAAACAGATTGTGTCAGGATGATGTGTTAAGTTATTTACAATAAATATTACTGCACTATACAGCTGTTTCATATTCCATGGACAGATGTGGCTCCAAAATATTGGAGGGGGTAAGATAATCCAGCTGGGATAGGTTGCCCCCAATCCCAGATCAGAATAATTTCAAGTGATCGGTTGTTGCACAAACAGTTACTTCTAATAACTATTTAAGTCCTTGGCAGCAATTTCAAAATCTGTTGACAGCTATCACTCCAAAATCCTGGAAGGGGGGCAAGATATCCCAGCTGGTTTATCTTCACCCCCGGGGGGCAAGATAAACCAGCCAGGATATGTTGCCCCCCGGGGGTTAAGATAACCAGGGTGGGGGCAAGATATCCTGGGACAGCTTGCCCCCCCCGGGGGGCAAGCTGACCATGGTTGGCTTGCCCCCCGGGGGCAAGCTGTCCAGGGTGCAAGATAAACTGGGACACCGGTCTCATGGTACCAAGGGTTCCATGATACCAAGGTAAATTGGATCTGGCTTTGTTATGAAACTTAAACCATCTGCTAGGCCTTGATTTTACTATATTGATAAAGCAGGGGGATGCTACTTTGTACTACAAAATAATTTATAAGATAATTAGGATATTATCTGAATAAATATCAAATAAAGTAAAAAATTGGAGAAACTGATTTCTCAACTTTTCCAGCTACCACCAGTACTATACAATTGTTGATATTTAATGTCAGCAATAATTCTCAATATAACTTTTGCTATTGAATGATTCAACATACCCTTCCCTTAAAAATGCAAATAGAAATTACAACTTGAATGTATGCTTATTTATTTTTGGAGTGATTTATATATGGGCAGCTAATAAGCCTTAAAACTGAAAATAGCATAAATTTACACAAATCATTTTGATAGGAAATCAGCAAACTGGCTGCAACTGTCCCAACATTCATTTCTCATCTAAATACCTTTAAAGTTACTCTTACAAATAATTTTTGCTTGGTGAAACTACATTATGAGATAACCACACAGTCCAAGTAAATATTATACACCCTATGTCATAATGGAGGAAATTTTAAATATGCCATTTCCAGCTTCCAAATGGTCAAAAACACCTTTATCCAAAGTTTTTATGAGTTCCAATAAGACTGATAATAACCATTAATATCTTGCCTGAAACTGTGTGAAATATTAATATTTTTTTATCATGTTAGCTTTACAAATTTGATAGCTTTCTGTTTGCCTTGGTATCATGAAACTGTATTCTGACAGGAAATTAGTTAGCATGACTTTGTTCGAGCCCTGCTTGTAAATAATAACAGGATTTATATGAACATTAAACTTTAATATGACTTACAACATGGTTTGTTGAAAATACTACTGTGCACCAATCAATGCAGTGTTGCACACAGCATGTGTAGTCTCACTTTAAACATTAAGTACCTTGGTACCATGGAATTCCTGGCTATAAGTCATGAAGACTTGGTCGACGTCGACGTCCAGTAAGGTGTCCGATGGGGGTACACTGTCCGATGGGGGTACCCTCACGCTATGCCCAAAATATCACTTAGGATTGCAGTACATAAAAAGGGTGAAATGTTACAAGCTTTGTCAGCTAATGCTACAAAAGTCATAAAAGTGTGTGATGCCATGTCCCCTTACTCAATGCACTTTTACTCAGTTCTCACTGTCCGCTTTGTTTTTATTCCTACTTTAATCACATGTTGTGGGAACCCGGTACGTAATACTCATATGTTGGTGTAGGCCTTATGAAGAGATAGACACTCAGTAGAAAGATAGATCAGGGAATTGTAAGAGAAGGAATAACAACAGACTGATTGGACCAATTAGCACCAATTAAGTCCTGTAGAATCTATATGGAGACTACTCGGAGAGGTGCTAATCAATTTGATAACATTGTACCCCATCATCGTTACCGACACACCTAGACAAAGAGCCGATTCTTATCGCAGTCTCAGTAATTTATCGAGTGAGGCACCTGTTAATTTTCTTAATTTTATAAATTGGAGCAATTTAGGTAAAGTGCGCGTAATCACAGTTAAGTGTGGCATGTAAAGCAGAGTCATGCGGTTTTTCAATCTTCCAAATCGGACCACAAATAGTTAACTTACAGCGTTTCAAAATATTTCGTCTCCTATAGAAAAGGGAATTAACGCAATTTTTATATTAAATTTTAAAGGCCTTCCGGCGAAGTCCGGAAAATAAGGTCAAGTTCATATGAGAATAAAACATGTAAGGATAATCGCTGTCTAAATGTCTTGAGTGCGCACCGATGCGAACATTGAAAAAATATGAGTTAATGATGACCGGTCATTATCGAATAAAGCAAATTTCAAGGTATGAAAGAAAGAAATGGAATGAAATTTCATGCCTTATGGTAGGATACACATACACATAGTGGTATTGGGCTTTAGAGGCGGTCTCTTAATCAGCATTATGGTCAGGGTCAGAGTCGACCTTAAGTTGAAGGTTAAATCAACAAGGGAGCTTACAAAAGGCCGTTTTTAAAACATCATCGGCATGCATTAAACCTCTGGGATTTTGGGCCATTTTCAAGTTCATAGTCATCCTATGAGGTCACAGTATCAGATTGGGCTGTGCGCTGTGTGAGCAATTTATAAGGCTAAACGAATTTTCAGTAGTCAGTTTAATGTCTAAGCAATGACTCATTAAATAAATCACAAGGGTATAGCAGGAATACTGCAGTTTGATAGTTTACCAGAAATTGTAGGCGTCCGTCAATTCTTACTAAAATGCGGAACAATGCGCAATGTTTTGCAATTTGGAAATATTTCCTTAGTGTTTGACTTTTACTTCTCGTAACATCAACCCATAAGACCAATTTGAAAGCGTAAATATGTAAATTTCAAATTTTAACTTCATAAGACACCAAATTTCAGAGAATAAGAAATTGACCATGCGCCCAGCGAAGACTAAGATCACCCTTTCATCGATCCAGTCACTGAGATCAGTCTTCGCTGTGCGCGTTATGCAGCTGAGGACCAAGCGTTTCTTAGGCGGAAAGCATACTCTCTTCTGACTAGATAGCTCATGGGAGGCTGATCGAAGGCTTCTTCGGTCATACACCATTTTCCTTTTTCTCATACGCTGCGCATATTATAGAAATCGCCTCCTTGAGAAAGGGAAACAAGAGCGCAAACTTCTCACAAGCACATGAAAAAGTCACAAATGTCAAATATGGAACGAAATATTATTTGTATTTCTTTGTATATCTATTTTTCACTTGCAAACTTTGCTTACGACCAAGAAAGCAAGTTGGAAACATCAATTTGGCGCAAAACGGCTATAGAAAAGGTTGTGTCTCTGTCATGATGGCTGACGCCTTTGAATTAACTGAATTGTTGCAATTTTAAAGCATTAAAGAAACAGAAAATTTGACTATTTCAGTGTAAGATCGAGTATAATTTCAGTCTGAACGCTTGGCAACTCGTAAAAATACTGCTTTGGGTGTCCTTTCGGTGAAATAAAAATCGATCTTACACTGAAAAATTCAAATATCCTCTATATACATAAGGTATTAAATGAAGATCACAGCCAGTTGCGCATGCTCGGTTAGACGGTTTCAGTATCGGATAACCGGCCGGACGGTAATCTTGCGCAATTTTCACAAGTACTTATCAATTTATTGCAATGAGGTGATAAAGAGTCGGTAACGATGATGGTACTTTTGAAGCGGGTTCTGTTGTTATTCCTTCTCTTACAATTCCCTGGATAGATAACTGAGCAAATTTTCATAAATTATGACACTCAGTCTAGAATTCCAGTGTTTCATTACAGAAACCTTATTTATCAGTGAATGACATGTTACAAAATAGAGTCTTCAGTCTACATACCGCTTTCTTATCTTAATAACAGTTACTTTATTGATTCGACTTGGAGCTCTACTTTTGTTTTCCGTTACAAGTTAACTTCCTCATTGGAGATGGATAAAACGGCCGGTCAACTATAAAGCTGGCACCGCATCAAATCAGGGGTAATACCGGTTCCGGGACGTTTCGTGCCAAAACCAGTTCGTACCGGGACGTTTCGTCCGGGACGATTCGTCCCAATTTTTCGTTCGAGACGTTTCGTCCCACTTTTCGGGACGATTCGTCCCATGCAATGTTTTATGCCAAAAGTATATTTCTATACATTATTTCATTGACAAATGAATTTTGGAATTGCTTGTGATATGTATTTTATTGTATGAAAAAAAATGCATAAATTAAATAGTATTTTTTTTTCTTTTGCCACTTTCTGACTTGGCCAAGCTGTATGGTGAATTTTGACATGCTCATTGCGCTGGAATCTGTAAGGGGCTTGATAAAATGATGTACATAAAATGCACATTAACACTGTGTATCTGATGCATTTTAATTGCAAACAAAGTTAATTTAAATGTGTTTCTTGGTATTTTTAACATGCTCTTAAATAGAATATTTGATACCCTGGACTCGTAATTAGCCCTGGTTTGAATTACTGCATCACAGATCTTACACATTTTAATAAATTTCAGTACTATTATAGCGCGAAATAATTTATGATATGAAAAAATATTGTATTTCATTCTATGTTAAACATTTCTATCTTCACCATTTTAATAAGTTTCAGTACTACATAGATCCACCACATCTGAGGTAATGATCAGAAAATGATCGTCTCAGTATCGAGAGATAGGTAAATTATAATGAGAAAAAATATTGTATTTTTTTCATTCTATTCTACATGGTCGTACAGTTATCTATAAAATATGGGTTGAAACATCTCGACAAAACGTCCCGGTAAAATTATCATTCTGGGTATATATTCGATCTGTGTAATAAAAAAATAAGTTTAATACCATACAAAAATGTTTGATTTATTAAAGCTGAACAGCATGATAGTATTCTTTCGATAATGAATATAGATCGTATCAAAATATTGTCAATTTAAGTGTGGGACGAAACGTCCCGGACGAAACGTCCCAGTAAAAAATGATGTTTGGGACGAAACGTCCCGGGACGAACTGGGTTTGGCACGAACCGTCCCGTAACCGTAATACCCATCACCGAATTGGTCGGTCTAATCACAGCAGGAACCACCGACCGTTCCCAGGCGGTACCTCAGTGTAACTTGTTCTTATGCTTTTTTCTGTGCTTCTAAAATATGGCCACACTTTACTTGCTCTTTTGTGTTGATATTCTCTGTTTCTGGTGAAGTAAATTCCGCCAGGAGAGTGGCACACTGAAGTCATTGACCTGTAGAATAATAAGTTGACACCGTAAGTATCACAGACGATCCAAAGAATGAAGACTTTTATGCTATAACTATGTACATGTTGTGATGGCCACATTGAAACATAAGTAATTTTAATAAAACACTCAATTTGAAACTTCTTGTATAGTTGCAGTCCGATAGCTCAGTGGTATCTCTAGAGCGTCCGCTTCTGGAATGGGAGGTTGTGAGTTCGGTACTCGGACAAAACGAACCATGGACAAAACGGACCAGACAAAACGGACCATGGTTATGACAAAACGGACCACGTTTCAGGACAAAACGGACCATGTGTTACTGCAGGCAGTAATTAAGCTTGGGTTGTTTGTGATGACAAGGTCAAGGGTGTTATTTCCTCTAGTCGGTGTGGTTACTAGTTGGGTTAGACTGAGGTCATCCAATAGGTCAACAAACTGGTAGGTGAGAGTTGGCCCCTCTCATCAAACCGTTAAGAAACAAGCAGACCCCAAGAAACCCCCCCCCCCCTCTACAAAAGGGCTGACTGGGAAGGGCTAAAGAAACACATATCTGAGTTTGGCAGAAGCTTGCAATCCAATTTGGACCTTTTGACCCCTGTAAACCAACTTTGGGAAAATATAACATCCGAACTGGAAAGAGCCATAAACAAGTTCATCCCACACAAAATAGCCAAAATTAAGGACAAGCAACCCTGGATCACCACCAAAATCAGACGACTCATGAGAAAACGGGATAAACTTTTCTTTAAAAACAGACACCAGCCTTCCCCGGAAAAATCAAGCAAACTCAAAGCACTAAAACACCTCATACAAAGCCAAAGTAGAAAGGCCTACTGGGACTATGTGGAAGACCTGATCACGCCTAAAGATGAACATTCCCCTGACGAAAAATTTTCTATCTCCAAAAAATTCTACACTTTTATTAAACACAAGAAAACGGACTCCACAGGTATCTAAACGCTGAAGAAAAATGGATCCACTGTCACAGACCCAGAACAAAAAGCTGACCTCTTAAATAACCACTTTTATTCTGTCTTCTCCCAGCAAATACCCATGAAACTCACAGCCCTCTGCAAATATTTCACAAACCTCTTCCCAAACAATAAAACTTACATGCCAGAAATCCAGGTAACAGAGAAGGGCGTCCTGAAGCTCCTGCAGGCTTTAAATATCTCTAAAGCTGCTGGCCCAGATGGTATAAGACCAAGCGTACTCAAAGAACTATCTTCAGAACTGGCCCCTATCTTTACTTTGCTTTTTCAGGCATCTCTCCATCAACAAGCTCTCCCGGACACTTGGAAACATGCCAATGTTAACCCTATTTACAAGAAGGGGGACAAGACAAACCCATCCAATTATCGGCCAGTGTCCCTGACCTGCATTTCATGTAAGCTCTTGGAGCATATTATCTGTAGCAGCCTCAAGAAACATCTCACTAGGTACAATATTCTATATCCACTCCAACATGGTTTCCGTGAAAAACGTAGTTGCGAAACTCAGCTTATAGAATTTGTACATGACATAGCTTTTAACATGAAGAAAGGTCACCAGAATGATGTTGTAGTGATGGATTTTGCTAAAGCATTTGATAAAGTTGCTCACAACAGATTGCTTTACAAATTGTCATCATATGGGGTTAAGGGAAACACGTTGGGCTGGATAGCTTCTTTTCTCTCTGGAAGATCTCAGAAAGTTGTCCTTGAAGGGAAAGCATCCTCTTCTGCACCTGTGCTCTCAGGCGTCCCACAGGGCTCAGTCCTTGGCCCTGCACTTTTTCTCATTTATATAAATGACCTTCCAGAATACGTCCCTAATAGCACAGTACGACTTTTTGCGGATGATACCCTTATGTACTTAACAATACACAACTTGTCTGACTGTACCATACTCCAGGAAGATCTCAACAACCTAGAAAGATGGGAATCTGACTGGCAGATGTCTTTTCACCCAGAGAAATGCGAGGTCATCCATGTTACCACCAAGAAGAAACATATCCTACACAATTACACCCTCCATGGCCACACTCTCTCTTCAGTACCCCAAATCAAATACCTCGGAGTTCAAATTTCTCAAGACCTTAAGTGGAATTCTCACATCAACTCCGTCTCCTCAAAGGCAAACCAGACTCTAGGTTTTCTGAAACGCAATCTAAAAATCAACTCTCAAACAATCAAAGAAAAGGCCTATAAGTCCATTGTCCGCCCCAAACTTGAATACTGCAATACAGTATGGGACCCTAAATGTGTAAAAAAATCCCAAAGAAGGCGACAAAACTAATCACAGGCTCGTATACCAGTTAGAGATGGTTCAGAGGAGAGCGGCAAGGTGGGTAACTGGAAGGTACCATAATACATCAAGTGTATCCGACATGCTCCGTAGTCTGGACTGGAGATCCCTTGAGCAAAGAAGAGTGGATTCCAGACTCACAACACTTTACAAAATACGCCATCACCTTGTTGCCACTGAGGAGGATAAATATTTACAAAGAGGTACTGGACGACGAGTATACCAATATCGCCAGTTGAGAGCAGACAAAAGTAAAAAGTATGCAAAGACCAGGAACTGAAACAATCCAAATCCAAATCCAGCCCTCAAACCATAGTTGGAAAAAACTAAGATTACAAATAATCAAGATACAGAGAACATATGGCCAACCGAGTGAGCAGCTTGTTCCCAAAAGGTGGCCACTCAGCAACCCAAACCGAACCAAAAATAATAATAATAACATACATAAGGTAAAACATCACAGAAACTCTGACACCAAAAACAGGCAACAAAGAACCACAACAGAACTACCGCCTTGGAACGGTCAGTAATGAATTACTGGGGGGCTTAAATCGATTTTACAGGCCCAACCTCACCCTCAGTTTCTGAAGTGGTACAAAACATTTAGTTGGTTGTTCGGTTCGCATGATAACCCTCTAACTCGTCAATGAATCATCACGGTTAACACATAAATCAAATTTCAACACCATGAAGAAGCAAAGACGAGGACTCAACAGATACAACGGGCCGTCTGACAGGTGGAGATCCCTGTCCTGCCAAACAACCCCACTGGAAATCTGAAGCAAAAGAAGGTCACCAGTTGAGCCCCGGTGGACCAAGCAACAGACAAAAAGGTTCCGGTCCCAACCAACTAAAATATATAGCTTTAGGTCGGGGCCATCATAGAGTCTGACGACCGATCCCCCGGTGTGCAATTAAAGAGTGCAGCAAAGCTGTCAACCGTGATTGGGTTAATCACTAAGCATGCAGACTGTCGCATAACATTTAAATTATAGCTAATACGTTTGTGACGTATTATTATTTTTCGGAATTGATCAGAAAAATCAGTCCTACCCTTAATCTTTTATACCCGCTTTTCCTTCTTTCCCAGGACAGTCATTCAATGGAACCAGCTTCCAAGTCAAATCTGCCTGGCAGAGTCGCTCGATATATTCAAGGCTCGGGTCTCGAAGATCGAGCACTCTAGACTCAATTAGTCCAAAACATTTCTTCTATCTCTTTGACTTTCTCCCTCTTTACTTCCTTCTGTCTTTCCAATTACTCTACCTTCATCTTTTTCGATACTTCTCCTACCATTTCCCTTCTCGCACTCCATTGGTGATAATCCTCATAGTTGAGGGCATACCAGTATACCGGCAAAAGCAAAAAGCAAAAGCATGTTTCAGGACACAACGGGCCACGTTTCAGGATCAGACGGACCACGCTAGAAGACAATCCAGACCATTAATGGGTGCCAATTAAAAAAGTAAAGAGTATATAATTACCAAACACAATTTTAAGAGACAATCATTTGACTAAGTACTGTTCATGACCTCAACTACCTTTGATTGTCGCATCCATCTAATTGGTTTAATACGTTGATAAAGGGGTAATATTTTTTTTATCTTTTAAAAATGTACATTCCTTTATTAGTGTTGCAACTAAAATGAAACATGCTTTCTCAAGTTAACGGAAGGTCTGAGCGTAGTCCGTTTTGTCCTTAAACGTGGACCGTTTTGTCCTGAACGTGGTCCGTTTCGTCCCGAACGTGGTCCGTTATGTCCCAAGCGTGGTCCGTTTTGTCCGTGGTCCGTTTTGTCCGTGGTCCGTTATGTCCCTAATTCGTGAGTTCGAATCCCGGCTGTGCCATACCAAAGGCATAAAAAATGGCACTAGGAGCTCCCTTGGCTGACGCTCGCCTACAAAGGGCAGTCCTAGGAAGATAAAATTAAGTCACCAGTAAGTATAAATTGTTACTATACTGGATACCTTGTTTGTCGCAATAAAAGCTCTACAGAGCTTATGTTGTCTGTTTCTAATGTTGTCTGTTTCTAATATGCGATGTTAAATGAAGCCTCTTTATCTTTTTATCTTTATCTTTTTAGGGACAGGTCATTTATTATCAGACTGGGAAGCCGGTAACATTTACAACTATGATTCACCAAAATTGTTATGACACTCCGAGTTTCACCATTTTTTTTTTGAACCCTCCCAGATAGGTGACAAAAACATTAATGACCCCCTCCCCCACTATCCTTCACACACACCATCTTACCTATTTCATCTCAGACTGACGTCAATCAAATCTGTACGAAACACAAAGAACAACTTCTATTTTTTACAGGGTTTTTTTTAAAATTCGGTCCAGTTCGATACAGTAAGGCTTTGTTATGCGCTCCATGCTACAAGATATAAGCGGCTAGAGATTGTACCAAGGAAAAAGAAAAAAATAAATCTAAAGCTGTACGTTGAGTCTGTGGTGCCGCCCCCATCGAGACTATGTTGTAAATAAGTTATTCAGTAACTGGTGATGGTTCAGCCCACTACAGCTACTACTACTACTCCATCAGGAGGTGCTCCCTTGAGGGAGGGATTTACATAGAACAGAACAGCTAGTTATTTATTGTCTACGCCCATGGGCGTTGGCAATATTAGGAATATGTTTTGCTCCGGAAGCATTTAAGAAAAGGTTATGAATGGTTGAATGTTATTTTCGATTGACCAAAAGGTAAAGGTAAAGGTTTCCCATAGCCTAATAGCCGTAGGGGCAGTGGGGGTTAGAGACCCACTGAATCTTGGGCACAGCAGATGAAAGGTGAAGCGCATCCCTCTCCTTTCACTTCCCTATCCCTCCCTGATTTGAAAAAGGTACCCATTTACTGCTGGGTTGACAGAGAGAGTTTTCCATTCGTCGGATGGCGACGGTGAGCCGCGAACTCACGACCTTCCGGCGACTTTCTGCACCATAACCGAACGTCTCTAACCACTCGACCACTGCGCCTCTTGACACGGTCTAGTAGTATCACTAAGTGCCGAACATTTCTAAAACAGGTCACTTCTATTTGGTGACCAAATCTGCTAGCTGATTGGCTTAGGATAATTACATGTAAACATGAGTTTAGGTAGCCAACCAGAAATCTACTAGAAATCTACTAGATTAAAACCGAGAATGTCCGATGAGACAGATGTGAAGATTGAATTGGGTTTGGTAGAGGCGCGATTTGACCAAGGTGCCCATCCAGTGACCTCACAAATAAATGTGTGCTAAACGTAGACCCAAGCGTTTTGCTAAAGTTAATACTTGTACAGATTAATGGTCTGTTCATTTATTTTTTTCTGCACTTTTTTCAGCACATGCTCATTCAGGTATTTGATGCTGAATGTCCTATGAAGCTGTTTGTAATATTAAAAGGGGGGGGGTGATTGTGGGGTGGGGAGGGGTTCTGCGGGCGCATCCCCCAGAAGCCACAGCAGTTTTGCTGATGACGAGGCACCTGGGGATCTAATGAATTAATTTTACTTGAGAATGAAATAATCTGCTCGACATGAGTTTGCAGACCATTATAATGTCCTACTAGCAAAATTAATGAAATCACGTTTTATTGGATATGAAGTGATCAAAGTCGCGTTTCTTCTCAAATGTTTTTATTTTAAAGTTTGAAAGAATAGAATCTGAAAATGTATGACTAATGGGAGTTTAGGGAACCAAGCCCCCAAAAGCTGAGACATTTTTTTTAATAAAGACTAATGGAAAATCCTGACCCCCACCTCCATATGCTAAACAAAAGATATGACCCACCCGCCCCTGCTCAAAGGCTTATTGAGTTCCTTGACCCTCCCAGTAGATCAACGAAAATAATTCCGACTCCCAACCCCTCGAGTATTTCCGACCTTAATGCGGTGCGCATGAATGACGTCGATTGACGTCTAGTCTGTAAATTTGTTTCATTACAAATCAATCCAACTCTATAAGCCACATTCACAAGAAACTAATCAAACTCATGTAAAATGTACTAACGCCGTAATAACGTGAATGCGATTGACGTCGCTCGACGCCAAATAGACGTTTGTTACCGCAACACACATGAATATGTATTACAAACCATCCCCTTAAAATACAAAATACTATACAACAGTAATGCATTGCGCAGCCTTAATATGCAAAAGTAAAAAGTATGCAAAGACCAGGAACTGAAACAATCCAAATCCAAATCCAAAACCATAGTTGGAAACAACTAAGATTACAAATAATCAAGATACAGAGAACATATGGCCAACCGAGTAAGCAGCTTGTTCCCAAAAGGTGGCCACTCAGCAACCCAAACCGAACCAAAAATAATAAGAACATACATAAGGTAAAACATCACAGAAACTCTGACACCAAAAACAGGCAACAAAGAACCACAACAGAACTACCGCCTTGGAACGGTCAGTAATGAATTACTGGGGGGCTTAAATCGATTTTACAGGCCCAACCTCACCCTCAGTTTCTGAAGTGGTACAAAACATTTAGTTGGTTGTTCGGTTCGCATGATAACCCTCTAACTCGTCAATGAATCATCACGGTAAACACACAAATCAAATTTCAACACCATGAAGAAACAAAGACGAGGACTCAACAGATACAACGGGCCGTCTGACAGGTGGAGATCCCTGTCCTGCCAAACGACCCCACTGGAAATCTGAAGCAAAAGAAGGTCACCAGTTGAGCCCCGGTGGACCAAGCAACAGACAAAAAGGCTCCGGTCCCAACCAACTAAAATATATAGCTTTAGGTCGGGGCCATCATAGAGTCTGACGACCGATCCCCCGGTGTGCAATTAAAGAGTGCAGCAAAGTTATCAACCGTGATTGGGTTAATCACTAAGCATGCAGACTGTCGCATAACATTTCACACTGTATCGATTCACCATAATACACATACTGTATCGATACACCTTAACATGAGAAAAATAACATTCTCTCAACCCGAATATGCCTGGCAAGAGATAAATCAGGAAGTCAAAATTAAAATTCTAAAGAATTCAAAACTATTTTTTTAGCCAAACATATTCTAAATAAATAAATATTACACAGAACTTTTTGTACTGGTTACAAAAGCTAGGCATTCAATTTATTCTGTTATTAACACAAGTAGCCACTCCTAAAGACGCTTTGAAATCGAGAGCTTTTATACAAATCTTAGAATTTAAACACCTCACCAATATCACGAAAAAATTACGCCTCAAAATATTATTATCTCAAGTACAGTAACTGCCTATAATTAATATACCAGATTTTGGATGACTAAAATAGGTAAACAGTGAGAATTTCGTCAAATGATGTCTTATACCCCGAAAACTATTTGGAACAACTCGGAAACAAAAACTCAATCTAAATGAATGTTAAAATCCGTCAAAAACACATTTCTAAAAAAATGTTATACCCCCATGCAGAAATTGTCTATATGGAATTTCACTAGTAAGAAACAAGTACAATTTTAATAGTAAAGAAGACACATCCCATGAAACATCCGTGCGGAACACGGCGAATACAAGCCGCATTTTTCTTAAATGTGTTATTGCCGTATTTACCTTAAATACTGTTGTATTGCTGACTGACGTTGAAAACACGTCAGACAGATCTAAGATTAAAAAGAATTTAGACATTAAATACCTGCGATGCAATCCATTTCGTAACACTTGCCGCTGAACTAAATGACTCAAGGTCTGGGTCGATAGGGATCTGATTGGGAAGTCGATTCCACTGAACAATGGCCAAAGAGAAAAATGAGCATTTGTAGTAATTGGTTGTAGCTGGTATCTGAACAAAGTGAAGCGGATGCATATGCCTTGCCATTCTAAAAGGGCGATTAATATAAGAAAGGAGGGAACAGCAACTAGGTTGTACACTTTTCTTGTAGAAGGGGATCAGTCGTGCTCTGCTCTTCTGTCCTCCAGAGACCGCCACCCTAGGGAGTTTAGCATACTGCACACATTGGCATTAGCTGAATAGTTGCTGTTGACTGAGCATATTGAATAGTTCCTATTGCCCCACCTGTTTGTAATTTAAAATAGAAAATGAGTAAAAGTAAATGTTGCTGCCGTTTTCAGTTTTCAATAAGGTAAAAAGATAGACAATGATCAGGAATTAATACAATCAAATCCCGCATTCTGCTCTCAAAAGCAATAGGGAAAGAAGACATACACACAGAAATTTGACACAAGTTTACGAAAGACATGCACAGTAAACCGAATGAACAGCTCTTTCCCAAACAGATGGACATTCTGATATCCCAATAACAGCATCAACATCTGTTCTTACTTATTATTTTTTTTAATAACAAAACAAAACACAAGGCAGATTTGGCAGGAATACAGGTGACCAAACCGCCAGAGATAATAGACAAGCGGACACAGCACAATATAACATCAAGCTGAATGACCACCTGTTTGGGACAGAGCTGTTCATTCGATTTACCGTGCGTGTCTTTCGTAAACTCTTGTCAATTTGTGTGTGTGCTTCTTTCTCTTTTGCTTTTGAGGGCGGGATGTGAGAAATGATACGGTATTAATCATTTTGATCGTTGCCTATCATTTTACTTTGGCACATGCCGCCTTGCTTTCATAAAACGTTGCATTGGGTAACTTATTTATTTATTCATTCCGTTTTGGGTTTTTGGTGCATGAGGTGAGACCTTATTATATATTGTTTATCTGTTTACCTACCGGGCCACGTGGCGCAGTCATGATCAGTAACGCATCTGACCCAAGAGCGCGAGGTACCGCGTTGGAACCCGATCCGGCCACTGTTGTTGTTGGTGGTGTTGATAACTTCTGCCTTAGTAGGCACACATCTTCTTGAGTTGATTTTTTCATCACATGTATGTCCATTTTAAAATGATGCCCATCCCATCACCCATCTACATTCTAAGATTATATACATTTAAAATCTGGCTCTGGTGCAGCATCATCTCCACAACAAGGAACCAATATAAAAAGTTATTTCTTCCTTCTACGTCTAGGGGCCAGTTCAAATTTCTTATAGCGTTCAGAGTGAAGGTTGCAACACAGAACTCTTGTCTGGAACTGGGTCTATTTCCCCTAGTAATTTCAATAATATCAAGTTGTATTAATTTTTGGTTGCATGCCATTTCCGCAAATACGGATTCTTTACTATCTAAAGCATATTGAGACCAATTTAACAGTGATGGTGAAAAATGTGCTTGGCTCAGTTTTGTAAAAAATGTAATAACTGAACTTGGTTTTTCACATGTCTGGCATAATCAGGCCACTTTTAATAGTACTCGTTTATTAAGATGTGTTAAAGAAAAACTTAAAGAAAGGTACATCATGTTCTGGAAAAAGCATATGAACTTTGGGGAGGGAAAGAAGAATTACAAACATATAAAGAAATGAAACAAAATTTTGGATTTAAGCAGTATCTTGAAGAAATACATGACAAAAATATAAGAAAAGCTTTATGCTCCTTTAGAATAAGTGCACATAGGTTAAAAATTGAACGGGGAAGATATTTGAAATTGGAAGAAAGACTTTGTGAAACTTGTAATACTATTGAGGACGAAATCCATTGTTTATTTTCATGTATAAAATACATAGACTACAGAAAAATTATGATTGACATGGTAAAAGAGTCTGGATGTCTTACAGGATTTGAAAACAAAGAAAATTTTATCAAATTAATGGGCAATACAAATGTAAAGGTGATTAAAGCGATAGGTAAATTTTTGCAGCAGTGCAACATTGTCTAGTTAACCATTGTGACCTCTGACATATACTCCAAACCATTTCGATAACATTATTGTTTGTAATAATATTTAATGTTTGTGATTGTCTGTGTTATATATGTTCATGTGTATGTATAATTTGCCTTTAACCCAACCTTTGGGTATAGTTGTGCAAAATAAATAAATTCTAAATTCTAAATTCTGTCAATTTTTCAAAATGTTTACCGGATGTTTCGCGCCCTTACACTTCGCTACCTATACATGTTCGCTACTTATACGTCTTCGCTACCAACGTTTTCGCTACCTATACGCTTTCGCTACCTTGCATATTCGCTACCCAACAAATTATAGCCACTCGGAATTGGGGAATTTGGGAAACAAAAAACATAAAGTCAAATTCTAAAAACTTGTCTTCAGTCTGAATGAGAATTTTAGATAGAATGATTAACTAACGTTAAACTGACGACCCTCGTTTCAAACTTATGTTGTCATGTTGACTCACTGTGTGTTGATTGCAGATTTGCCATGTAATACTTTTAAAATTCGCATTTATATTTTCAGCAGTGTGAAGGAGGACAGGGTTTCCAGACAAACCACAGTACTTGACGGCTTGTCTGGAACCCCTGATCTCGAATCATCACAGTGACAAGGACCCCGTTATAAGTTTGCTTCAAACTTTATGGGTTATCCTGTGCTCACATGTATATTACATTATATCACACTATAAAATTGTTTCACTGAAGGATCTCTCCAGAGTATATGCATGTTTTCAGTTTCATCAACTAAAGCAAGAAAGCATAGGTAGGTGGGGCTCCTTCCCAATCACCTTTGCTGTCTAGTTTCGGTTGAGTGTTGTCTAGGGTGTTAATTCTGTGATAAACTTTAATTGGTTGAGGAGGAACGTTTAAAACTCAGGGTGCAGAAATAATACGTTTGAAAAACATTAAATTGTCATAAATTTATCAACATTTTAATGAAGATATCATGAGAACTGTAATTTAGTATGTGATGATATGTTGTATGTTGTTCATAAATAAACATTATTATTATTATTGGGATGGATGAGCAACCGCGAACAACAACGAGGTAGCGAAACGTCTTGGGTCGAAAAGGTGCGAAAAATACCGGGTAGCGAAATCTCCAATGAGAAGGTGCGAAGCCTCCTGGTTCAAAACCGCAAGGTAGCGGAACATCTGTAAATCTTCAAAATCAGCATGTAACTCATGGGGTATATCCCAGCAGTTATAACTGTCGATTATAAGCTGAAGAATGTCTTTAGTACTGTTTTTCCGTATTCTGGGTTTAAGGGAGCCAGGCACTTTGAAGCACATGGAGGCTACCCCGGATAACCTGGATTAGTTTTACCGCTCAACAATGGCTTCGGTCTATAGTAACAAAGTCAATACCATTATATTTACAGAGCTATATTATCTGATGCATCGCAGGTTACTTACTTTCGTTTCTTCTATAGCTGATTCATAAAGGGCAGTTGTCAGTTTTTGGTTAACCGCTTAGGGGGTCTAGGCGTGATCACGAATAGTGTGGTAAGTTTAACTTACATGACATCCCGTCATAACCATAGATGTTGATCCTGGGCGTAAAGCAACAAAACAACAACCATTTATTATGTATAGCTAGCGGTGACCCTGTCAAGGGCGGAAAAAGTTACATTACAAGTATGGTCTGGGGTTTTACCATTAGCTTAAAAAATGCACCGTCTTTCTTTTTCCGGTTTACTAAAAGATGGTAAGTATCATCATTCTGAATGATGAGAACAATTTGAGGTAAATCATGCCGAATTACATTGCATCATCTAAAAAAATCCACCGAGATAACTTGATAACAAACGTTGCCGTTGAATGGTGCCATCATCTGGTCAATTTCTGTAATAGTAGGACCCATTTATTGCCTTATGAGAAACAACGGTCCCAGCACAGTAGCCTCTCCCTCCCATCCTCTCCAGTCACACTCTGACAGGATCAATCCATCATATTATATCAGAGGTCTGTTCTGTGGTGGAAGAGAAGGCCAGAAGTAGTTTCATCTGGGCTGGGAAATACTCCGTGCAACCACCACAGAGCTGAAGGGAAATCCTACAGTACACGCAACGTGAAGACTTGATCTGACACGCTCTCGCGTGACACTTAAAATCGCGTGGAAGGGATTAAAATCCACGAGATTCTCTCGCAACTCTCACGCATTTCACACTAAACTTCCTTGCGTGTTTGAAAATCGCCACGTTCCACGCAAGAAAATTCCTCGCATCTCGCGTGAAATTCATAGAGTGGTGTATGCGAGAAACTTTCTCGCATCACGCGTGGAATTTTGTCCAGGTAGGTACATGTACAGTAAATGCAAGTTTCTATACAAGTACATATACCTTTACGGACAAGGCACATGATTCGCAATGCATTTTTTTTTTCGGCGCTGATAACGGTTCAATTAATACATTGTAAGCGTGCGTGAAAAACCTAATTGATCGCATCCTCAACGCAAGTATTGTTTGACCGTACGGTATTTACTAATTAAGGATGGGTTGATAAACAATCATGATCAGCGTAATTTTGTTGCAGTTATACGCGGCGAGTTAATTAGAGAGGCCTATGTTTGAAAGAATATTGTTAATAGGTTAGTTAGTAAACGGAGTTCTTTCATATTCTAGAATGATGACACAGACAAAAAATTTCGCTCAGCCGATAATAGCCCAATCCATGTCAAAACAGTCACAAAGATCAAAGCGTTTCGATCAGCTTTTGAACTCAAAGATATAGCCGCTAGTGGCACGTGCCGAACTTTCTGATGTAAGAGCTCTCAAGTTTCCATTAATAGCGCACGCGACAACAATGACTTAATTAGCAAATGGGCTGTCTCAGCGGTGATTGACGTCCACTTATCCACTCATTCATGAAATATGGAAAATATTAAGTTTGGCGCCGATGACTCACCTGAGCAGACATGGAGTTAATCCTTTCTCTCGAAAGTTGCGTGTCTCGCGTGAAAAGAAATTGTTTTCTCGCGAGTTTAACGTCACGCATCTCGCGAGTCTCTCGCATCTCCCACGCATTTCACACGCAAAAACCCCACTAAACTTTCGTGGAAAAGATTAAAATTTCTCGCGAGAGCGTGTTAGATCAAGTCTTCACGTTGCGTGTACTGTACCTTCTCCGGGCAAATTAGGAACAAAACGGACCACAGACAAAACGGACCACTCTTAGGACAAAACAGACCATGTTCTTGAAGCTGAATCTGAATCTGAATTGTTTACTGGTGATACGCCAAAATCGACAATCTTTCACCAGGGGGGCGTGACTGGAGGAAAATTAGTCCCTAGCTCTCACGAGAGATGAGAACTTTGACACACAATCATTTGACATTTCAGCAGAGGAAATCAGGGAATCAGGGAGGTCATTCCAGTCCCTGATGGTCTGGGGAAAGAAGCTACATTTATATGCATCTAAACTAGCAATGGGTATCTGAAATGCCATGGAATGTTGATTTCTGCAACGCCTAGTTTTGGGGACAAGGTCACCTGTAGGACGAAACTGACCACATTCAGGATGAAACGGACCACATTTCAGGACAAAATAGACCACCTTTCAGTACATAATGTACCACATTTCAGGACATCAAACAGACCATCTTATTATTATTAGTTCTATAACATAAAACTTGCCACTCTCTTATTTAATATTTCATTTCATTATTCCTATTTCAATTTGATTTTTAAGCCGTTACATTTTTGTGAAAGAACCACATGTTTCCCATTTCCCTGACATTTCTATAATTGCTGTCCAATGATACCTCTGAGATGATCCCAGCGTAGCAGGTATGTAAACCATGACACAGAAGTGAATATATCTGTCCAGTTTGAGGGGGCATCTCAAAGATATTCTTCAGAATCAGAATTGTTTGCTGGTGATACGTCCAAGGACAATCATTCACCAGGACCTGTGAATCAGGGAAGCCAGTCCCTAGCCCTTATAAGAGAAGTAAACTTAGTAACTGAATCCTCTGCACCCTCAGCAGCACGAATAAGTGAATCTTCCAGGGAATTCCAATCTCTAATAGTCTGGGGGGAGAAACTGGACTTGTAAATGTCAGTCCCAGCCAATGGGGTTTGAATTGTCAGGGAATGATGATTCCTGGTACGCCTATTTGGGGGAACAAGGTCATTTATGGGTATACTGGCTGCACCCCTCAGACCTTTGTAAATCATTATGAGTCTACTATCTTTCCTTCTCTTGTATTCAAATTTTTCTCAATTTGCATAAAACGCAACGGTGGAAGTTGATTTTCTTTACAAAATCATAACAGTTTTGCCATCCTTTATACTGTTGTTCACATCAAATTTTGCAGCTCAGCTTTATTGCAAATGCAAAAGCAATAATGCTTTAATTTCCACTCATTTTTATACCTCCATCGGGCTATATAGCTCGATCATAAAGCTCCATTTGAGCTTCTCCCTAACCTGGGCCATCCTTAGAAATATTCTTGTTTCCCCTTACCTGACCCTTTTTCTCAATGGTGGGTAGGTCGGTCGGGATTTAATTTTTTTTTTCGGAAAAAGTCAGAGCTCCAGATAATCTTTATAAGCGGGGACATGATGACGCCTCACTCGAGCTGCTTCATCTGATAGTTTTTCCATCCCAAATTAAGACGTAGGAGTGTTTTCAAAAGGACTTGCATATAAGTCCTATAAAAATAGACGACGCAGTTCTTTATAATTACATAGGGACGGGCGAATGGCGCCCCGTTACTGTGACTACTGATACGTTCCGCCGAGGTGCGTGGGGCATGGAAGTATAAGACACACAAATACAAAACACACACACACTCATAATTAAATGTGTGAACGTGCCATATCGGGGACGTGTAATGCGCATTCTGATCATGGTCTATTCTGGTTACTTACGTATTTGTTTAATCAAGCAGTGTAGATATGAGGTGACAGTCCAAACTGGTACACAGATTTTTTATAAAGTCCGTCACATTCCTTCTTTAATGTTGGCCATATAGCCAAGAACAGTGTATAACACGTTCATTCAAGTTTTACGATAAGAACAGTGTGACCCTGACGAGGCTGCATTGTTAGCAAATATGGGATCGGATGCACTGGAGATAAACACATTCTCGTTGCATCGTCGCCTATACACTTTTGTCACATACCCTGTTGTAGATATTGGAACAACCCAAATATGAAGATCAATCTCCGTAAGATGAGTTTATTAGGGTGAACGGGTCAATCTGTATCAAAACAACATGCAAACATTAATTATGGTCATTGCGAGTTACGCATTCTCATCAGGGAATACGCTATAACGGAGTGTAAAGACGGTAGTAGTTTTTTTTTTCAAATACGGTAACCACCTGCACGTGGTTATGTTGATCAGACATCAAAGAACGCCGCATTGAACTGGACACGTGTCATACAAAACCGTGAGACAGGGAAAGGTACCTTATACCATGTGCCCCGATCAGCCTGCGCAGTAATGCAATGCGACTGGTGTTTCCTATTCACAACTTTGATCTTTGGATTATGAGTGTAAACTTTCACCATAAATTAGAAAAGCGAAAATTTCTGCGCGTTCGTGTTCCGTTGGACACATTTGGCACATTATCTGTCTGCTCACTGGAGACGTTTTGATTAGCGTCGGCAAAATGAGATTTCAGCCATGTGCGTTTCCTAATAATCGAAATAGTTTTCAACCTAATACCAGATGAATTGTTTGTCCAGACAGAGATGACTCTGATCAGACTTGAGCTATTTTTAAACCACATATGGCTGCTCCGAGCATGCATTAACTGCCCGATTATGGTCACTCCAAGTATGCTCGCTATTGACGAAAATTGCATTTTAGAGCAAGAGATCTTGTATAAAGTCAACACCTGTATAGTCTGGCAGCATATATTCTGTGACACTAACTTTAAGTATACTTATATTGCGTTTGGGAAAGCCCAGCGCGCATGTATAATCCCTCTTCTATCTACTTTCGGCAATGGTTGCTCCGCCCAGCTTTTTGTATTTTTTTTTTTTGCGAGTAAGCGCGCACTTTATCTATCCGCTTTCCAATTTATGCTGTTCCCGAGCATGATTTAGAAAAAAGCTAGGAGCACCCTGGGACATGCTCTGGGTGACCAAAACTGGACTGTTAACGCATGCTCGGAGCAGACAAATGTGGGAAGAAAACAAACCAGCAGACTTAGCCAATACACATGCTTATCTGCGTTTTCCCTAGATGCACACGTCGTAAAGTACCCTAAAAATGTAGCATTTTTTAATGCGATTTTCACTAGTCTAATAACTTCAAATCCGATTTTACTTTTGGAACAGTCTCTGTGTATTTCAGAAAAAGACAAATTGAAAATAACAATACCCGGAATGCAATTTCGTTGCTCAACAATTTTCGCATGCCGCTCTGTATCAAAGAATGACCCTTTGTTTTTGCCCGACACCGAATTTTCAGCTCCAGGTTACTGTACATAAAACCTATCGGCACGTGCGTTGAGCGGCAGCTAGTGACTTCAAAAGATGACTGAAATCCTTTGATCTTTTGCCAGTCTTGGCTATTCCGGACTGCTTCTTTTGTCTCCAAACATAGTTAAAAAGACGATGCCGTTCGTTTTTATGATGGATAATCCTGTTTTAGTGGGAGTAGCCTATTCTTAACTCATTAGTTTGGGACTGCAAGCGTTTTTCGTTAGAAACACCTTTGGTACTCGGCACAAAGGTAGAAAAAAATAATTTTTTTTTTGAAATCGGAAAAGAATATTTCCGGTCGCTAGATTTTTTACGGTCGGTCGCGTAAGGGGAAACATTAAATATTATATTTTTGGCCCTGCATATTAAATCTAGAATAAATCCATATTTTCATTCTATCTTCTGTTTGAATATGTTGTTTTGTTTTCTTGTTTGTTGTTACACAGGTGACAGGGATACAGACTAACTCATTTTTCATAGGAGCAAGCTGGGCTCCTAAAAACTGAAACTTAGTCGCCCAGCCAGAAATTTAGGGGCTGGGCCCACATTTAAAACGTGGGAATCTTTTATTCAGAATCTGCGCGAGAATTGCGCCGTTTTTGGTAGTAAACCCTCCTTTCTTCTTGGTTTTGTTTCCTTTTAGCAACCGGGTGTGAAACACCAGCGATGTATCGCCATATTACGCGCGAAAAATTTATAAACGGTTAAGATTTTTAGCTGTCAAATCGGTCTATTTATGTATCTTCCATTAGGAGGAGGCAGCCATGTTGTTTCTCGATAGTGGGTAAAATCCAACACACAAGTATGTCGGAACACCGAATATCCATACAGTTATTTTTACTCTATAAAAATGGTGCCCATAAAAGGCACCAGTCCCAATCCAAAATAGTATCTTTTTTCCCAAGTGCAAGCTGAAAAATTCCCAACTGCAGGAATCATTTTTCTAGAGACCATCTTACAAGCATAAATTTACTTGCTTGCTTAGAGAACTGGCAGATATATAGCTATAAATGAATGTAAATATTATATATTCAGCTTCAAGTCCCCTATCCCACCACTTGAGACTAAATAAAGGTGTTTCTGAAATTTCAAAATTTAGAATACAACGTGATTTTTTCCCAATTCTGTGGGCACAGCACCATTCCCAAAATAGTGAAAAAAATCACTGCCATAGCCGATATCGGCGCGGAAGTTAGCAATACCCTTAGAGGTGGCGGATTTTACTCCAAACCTAAAACACGTCAGCTGACGATCGCAAACTGGGCGACTATCATTTTAATTTTAGGCGCCCACCCGATTTTTTACTCGCAGTGGGCAACCACTAGTCTGTATCCCTGGGTGACATGCCTTTAGTTTAAAAGTCATAATTATCAAAACATTTATTTTATAAAGATGTATTAATTTGTTGACTGAATTAAAGTCATGAGCTGTGGTTAGATAGTTGCGTCAAAGAGTTGAGATCATGAACAGTAGTCGAAGTAATTGCAGTGATTATTTTACAAATTTGCTTCTTTGCATCCCGGGACTCACTAGGCCAGAAATCTTTGAATCCCAAGCTCAAAGTTGTGCATCCTTTCATGGACTCGTTGATTACAAAAATTGTGCATCCCAAATCTTGCATTTTCGCAACCCATTCAAAGAAGCCAATTTGTAAACAAAACCACAGGTACTAAGTTTAAATACCCAGAGTTGTTTTACAAATTTACTTCAATGCGTCCCAGGACCCACAAGGTCAGAAATCTTCTTACCCCACTCTCAGGTTTCTGCAACCCTTCAAACAACTTTACAGCCAAAGCCATTCAGTATCATAAAAGCCAGATTAAACTATGATAGCAATGGACTGGCTGTTACAGGCAAATTTTGGCTTCAAATCTTTGCATCCTGTGGATGCACATCTTTCAAAATGTTGCATCCTCAGCAAATTATATGCATCTAGGATGCAGGATGCAGAGGTAAAAAAATCACTGTAATTGTGGCCATATAACACTGTCTTTGGAAGTCATATACTCTTTCATTTTATAATTGGCACCAACAAATGGTCTGGTTTGTCTTCTAGCGTGGCCCGTCTGGTCCTGAAATCTTGTCCATTTTGTCCTGAAACGTGGTCCGTTTTGTCCTAACTGTGGTCCGTTTTGCCTGAGTGCCCTGTTTCGTAGCAGAGGTATGTAGCCCATCTAAAGACAAACCTCACTACCATCTGAGCTATTGGGTGCCTGTTAGTTTCTTTCCCACCTGATCAGCTGTTTTGCTTTACATGAGTGAATGAAGTATAATGGACAGAGTGATGTCTGATTGTGACCAGACTGTAGCAGTGCCGCAAGTGTGGCCAATTAGTGATTTGTAAATATATATAGGTATATATAGTGTATAACTGACCAGTCTAACTGGTCCAGACCTTTTAGTCTAGTGGTTGTGTGTTCGCTTTGTAATCTTGGGGTCGTTGGGGCAATCAACAAAATTTTCCATACAGATTTTACTCCTACTACTACAGTGGTGCCGTGACTAGTATAACCCACTTACCATCTTTCCTGTTCTCCTTTTCAAATCAAAGAGGACATAAACGGGTGTCATTAAGAGACTTGAGACCGGGTTTTTCCCTTCTACTCAGGCATTATTCCCCACCTTTATTTTGGAAAATTGTATAGAAATTGTATAGGAAACATATACCATAGAAGTGCCAGTAAAGTTAATGAACCCCTACATAAACTCAGTGCCAGGAGGTACCAGCTATGGGTTCATTTCTTAGACTTCCTGAGAATCAGTTACACTATTAACGAGAATCCCAGAGCTCTAGATAAGACGGGTATTTGATGATAATTGATGGATAATTTTCTTTATCTCTCATTGAAATCATATGTTGTGACCCCTCATCTGAACCGTCTCATCGAGACGGTTCAGATGAGGGGTCACAACATAGGTTTTTATGCAGAATTATTAAAAATTATCCCTAATTATCACCAAATACTCCCTCTTATCTAGAGCTCTGGAATCCGACACAAAGAATGTCGGCATAGATGCACACTTGATATTAGAGGTGATGTCAGGTCCACATATCCTCGTTATGCAAGGAATCTCTGGAAACATCTAACAGTAAAAAAGTCAGACGTTGATTGTGTTACACTGTAGATTAATCATTATTGTAATTCACATTTCAGACCACAAAAAATAAGAAGACAAGAAAGTTAAGAGGCCATGTCAGCCATGGACATGGTCGTATTGGTAAGTTTTGATTGGCTGCATACTGAATTAAGGTATTAGGGTATACTTGCATGTTTCTCTGCCATTTTTATACGCCCGTTTTGAAAAAATGGACGTATTATGGCATGGCGCTGTCTGTCCGTCCGTCCGTCCATCTGTCCGTCCGTCAACATTCTTGTGCGCACCATATCTCAGAAACCGTTTGAGATATCTTCATGAAATTTTGTAGGCATATATATTAGGATGGGGCAAGGTGTCGCGTATAGTAATGGTTGCTCCCCCTTTCTTAGTTTCAAAGTTATGCCCCTTTGATTATTTTTTACCCTACTAGTCTTGTGCGCGCCATAACTAGATAACCGTTTGGGATATCTTGATGAAACTTCATAGCAATGTGTATGAGGGTGTGATGATGTGTCGCGTATAACAATGGTTGCTCTCCCCTTCTTTATTTTGGAGTTGCATCCCTTTGATTAGATTTTTAGGGCATTTTTGTGTATACTAATCTTGTGCATTCAATAACTAAGTAGCCATTTGGTAAATCTTGATGAAACTTTATAGCAATGTGCATGATCACAAGACAGTGTGTCACATATAAGAATGGTTGTTCCCCCTTACTTAATTTTGGAGTAACCTCCCTTTGATTAGATTTTTAGGCTAACCCATTCCCCCATAACTACTTAACCCTTTGAAATATTTCAATGAAACTTTGTAGGAATGTGTATAATAATGGGGTAATGTATCATGTGCATGAACCACAACTCTGGCTTCCTGAATTATCTGCCCTTGCATCAATTTCCGTTTTACTCTGTATCTCCTTAACCATTGGAAATATTTTAACAAGACTTTATTGTCTCGCCTGCGAAGCAGAGGCGAGACATATGTATTGCTTTTCCGGTGTCGTCGTCGGCGTCGTCGTCGGCGTAAACTTTTGTCGAGTTTTTGCGTTTAGGTCATTTTCTCAGAAACTATAAGGGCTAGAGCCATGAAACTTGGGTCATGCATACATCTGACTTTGTTGTCTCGCCTGCGAAGCAGAGGCGAGACATATGTATTGCTTTTCCGGTGTCGTCGGCGGCGGCGGCGTCGGCGTAAACTTTTGTCGAGTTTTTGCGTTTAGGTCATTTTCTCAGAAACTATAAGGGCTAGAGCCATGAAACTTGGGTCATGCATACATCTGGAAGAGTACATCTGAAAGCCATCATCAATGTTGAGACTTGACCTAGATTTTACGGTTGACTGACTTCGCAATTTTTTGTCGAGTTTTTGCGTTTAGGTCATTTTCTCAGAAACTACAAGTGCTAGGGCCATGAAACCTGGGTCATGCATACATCTGGAAGAGTACAGCTGAAAACCATCATCAATGTTGAGTCTTGACCTAGATTTTACGGTTGACTGACTTCGCAATTTTTTGTCGAGTTTTTGCGTTTAGGTCATTTTCCCAGAAACTACAAGTGCTAGGGCCATGAAACTTGGGTCATGCATACATCTGGAAGAGTACAGCTGAAAGCCATCGTCAATGTTGAGGCTTGACCTAGATTTTTACGGTTGACTGACCTCGCAATTTTTTGTCGACTTTTTGCGCTTAGGTCATTTTCTCAGAAACTATAAGGGTTAGAGCCGTGAAACTTGGGTCATGCATACATCTGGAAGAGCACAGCTGAAAGCCATCATCAATGTTGAGTCTTGACCTAGATTTTACGGTTGACTGACTTCGCAATTTTTTGTCGAGTTTTTGCGTTTAGGTCATTTTTTCAGAAACTACAAGTGCTAGGGCCATGAAACTTGGGTCATGCATACATCTGGAAGAGTACAGCTGAAAGCCATCATCAATGTTGAGGCTTGATCTAGATTTTACGGTTGACTCACCTCGCAATTTTTTGTCGACTTTTTGCGTTTAGGTCATTTTCTCAGAAACTATAAGGGTTAGAGCCGTGAAACTTGGGTCATGCATACATCTGGAAGAGTACAGCTGAAAGCCATCATCAATGTTGTGTCTTGACCTAGATTTTATGGTTGACTGACTTAGCACTTTTTTGTTGAGTTTTTGCATTTAGGTCATTTTCTCAGAAACGTATGGGCTAGAGCCATGAAACTTGGGCCATGCATACATCTGAAAGAGTAAATTTCAAAGCCATCATCTGTATTAAGTCTTGACATACATTTTACGGTTGACTGACTTCGCAATTTTTAGCTCACCTGAGCCGAAGGCTCAGAGGTGAGCTTATAGGATGGGAGTCGAGCCGTCGTCCGTCCGTGCGTGGGTGGGTGGGTGCGTGCGTGCGTGCGTCAACACTTTCAAACATAAATATCTCAGAAACCAGTGGGCTGATTGCAATCAAATTTTATCTGAAGCATCATTGGGGTGGGGGAAAGGCTGCATTAGGTTTTGGTGCAGATCAGCTCAGAACTCTGGTTTCCATGGCAACAGATAGCCCCCATAGGGTTATAATGGGGAAAACGGCGTCATCACGTTTTCTCGACTGTTTTTGATTAGATCCTTATCATACTTGCAGGTAATGATGACATACACAAGAGCTTGGATGAGTTCGAAATTTGGTCGGATTCGAGCACAGACTACGGAGTTAGCTGCCCTTGAGCGTTTGAAAAAAATCCCATTGGGTTATAATGGGTAAAATGGCGTCATCACGTTTTCTCAACTGTTTTTGCTTAGATCCTTATCATACTTGCAGGTAATGATGACATACATAAGATCTTGGATGAGTTCGAAAATTGGCCGGATTCGAGCACAGACTAGGGAGTTAGCTGCCCTTGAGCATTTGAAAAAAATCCCATAGTGTTATAATGGAGAAAACAACGTCATCACATATTTTTAGAAAAACTTTGTCATCGCTCTATTGCCTACATTTCTCAACGGATTTTGAAATAACTTCACACAAATGTAGGGCATGACAATATCTCGAGCAAGTTCGACTTTCAGGATGCTGCGCCCAAGGTCAAGGTCACTGTGGCTATTTTTAGAAAAACTTTGTCAGCGCTCTAGCACCTACATTTCTCAATGGATTTTAAAATAACTTCACACAAATGTAGGGCATGACAATATCTCGAGCAAGTTCGTCTTCTAGGATGCTGTGCCCAAGGTCAAGGTCACTGTGGCTATTTTTAGAAAAACTTTGTCAGCGCTCTAGCACCTTCATTTCTCAGCAGATTTTAAAATAACTTCACACAAATGTAGGGCATGACAATATCTCGAGCAAGTTCGACTTTCAGGGTGCTGCACCCAAGGTCAAGGTCACTGTGGCGATTTTTAGAAAAACTTGGTCATCGCTCTAGCACCTACATTTCTCAACGGATTTTAAATCAACTTCACACAAATGTAGGGCATGACAATATCTCGAACAAGTTTGACTTCCAGGGTGCTGCGCCCAAGGTCAAGGTCACTGTGGCTATTTTTAGAAAAACTTTGTCATTGCTCTAGCACCTACGTTTCTCAACGGATTTTGAAATAAATTCACACATATGTAGGGCATGACAATATCTCGAGCAAGTTCGACTTTCAGGATGCTGCGCCCAAGGTCAAGGTCACTGTGGCTATTTTTAGAAAAACTTTGTCAGCGCTCTAGCACCTACAGTTTTCAATGGATTTTAAAATAAATTCACACAAATGTAGGGCATGACAATATCTCGAGCAAGTTCGACTTTCAGGGTGCTGTGCCCAAGGTCAAGGTCACTGTGGCTATTTTTAGAAAAACTTTGTCATCGCCCTAGCACCTTCATTTCTCCATGGATTTTGAAATAACTTGACACAAATGTAGGGTATGACAATATCTCGAGCAAGTTCGACTTTCAGGATGCTCTGCCTAAGGTCAAGGTCACTGTGGCTATTTTTAGAAAAACTTTGTCATTGCTCTAGCACCTACGTTTCTCAACGGATTTTGAAATAAATTCACACATATGTAGGGCATGACAATATCTCGAGCAAGTTTGACTTTCAGGGTGCTGCAATCAAGGTTTTTGATTAGATCCTTATCATACTTGCAGGTAATGATGACATACATAAGAGCTTGGATGAGTTCGAAATTTGGCCGGATTTGAGCACAGACTACGGAGTTAGCTGCCCTTGAGCGTTTGAAAAAAATCCCATAGTCTTATAATGGAGAAAACAACGTCATCACATTTTCATTTTTCATCGGATCCTCTTCATACTTGCAGGTAATGAGGAGATGCATAAAAGCTTGGATTAGTTAGCACTTCGGCTAGATCCCACCACTGACTATGGAGTACCTGCCCTGAGCATCCAAAAAATCAATGTCGCCACTTTTTCTTGGTTTCTACTTATCCGATCCTTTTCAAACTTGCAGTAATGAGGAAATGCATAATATCTTAAACAAGTTCATATTTTCGCCAGATCAGGCCAACCGCTACGAAGTTAGCTGCACTTGACAGCTCTGTCTATTGTGCTCTTGATCAGATACTTTTTAAACTTGCATATATTAAATGAGGACATACATAATGTTTTGGATGAGTTTAATTTTCAGCCTGATTGGACCACTGACTGTGGAGTTAGCTGCCCTTGAGCATCTTAAATATCCCTATAGGTTTACAATGTCTCTCAGGTGAGCAATTGTTGCCCTTTGGGCTACTTGTTTTGTCAAGTTTTTGCGTTAAGGTCTGTTACTCAGAAACTATAAGGGCTAGAGCCATGAAACTTGGTTCAGTCATTCGTCTTTGCTGATTTAGCTCTGTTTTGTGACAAAGCGCCAGCAGGCGAGACACCGCATTCCGCGGAATTCTTGTGGTGATGTGTATATTGTCAAGGGAAAGTATTGCGAATAAGAGTTTATGAATTATCTCCCTTGTTTGACTTTGTTGTTTCACAACTTTTGAGCTGCTTCACCCTGGAACCTGATTTTTGGTGTACTAATAGTATTTGATGTGTTGTTTTGATAACATTGCAGTCATTAATTACAGAGTTGTTTCCCCTGTTTTGTCTGCCTGTCCATCCTTCTATAAACAATCTTGTTCATTCTGAAACTCCTTCATGACACTGAAACGGGCGTATTATGCGCCGCTTGCGAAGCCCTTGTTACAAAGGGGGACAACTTTTATGACTTCCTGTTTGCTTCATTGGATGACATAGCCTTTTTAGAATGGAGTCTACTCTTAAAGGAAAGAATTTGCTCCTCTAGGAGCAAATTCTTTCCTTTAAGGGTTGACCCCTGTTGAGATGGGAAGAAAAAAATAAAAAGTAACAAATTTGCTTCCTCTGAAAGTGTACACAATCACCTTAACACTAATCTGACCTTTATGCATGCTAGAAGCATCAGTGTTTGGGGAAGGTATCCTGTGAGATACATGTATGCTAGCTGGCATTTAAGAAAATTGAGCTACACTGAGAAGGGAGGTAAGAAATGTAAGAGTATCTTTCCCTGAAGTGTATTATACACATGTATACACCTTCAGTTCTTTTAGCATACAATGATTTGAGCAGCTGGGCCAAGTTACCCAAGTAGACACAAATGTAGTATTTTGGCATCTCTTTTGATATGCATGTATAACAAAGGATATTATTACTCATATGGACAGTCAGGAGAGCTCAATTGCTATTTGCCTTTCAAACACATGCACACAGACACTCTTTGATGCAATGAAATCTTGCAGAGAAGAAAGGGTTGCCAGGATAATTTACCATGTATTTCTGCACAAAAATCATATGTTATGACCCCAGAATTGATTTATAATGGGTTTCAGTGGGTGGTTCACAACGTTTTTTGTTGAGAAATAAATAGTCTTCGAATTGCATGTATCTTCGAAAAAGCCATGATATCTGGAGCACTGACAAGCAAGCTTTTGATTCCAGCCTCCTTTGTTAAATGCTTGTGTTATGAATGATGCTATTCATGTTGATTTCTTGACTATTTACAGGAAAACACAGGAAGCATCCTGGTGGTCGTGGTAACGCCGGAGGTCAACATCATCACAGAATAAACTATGATAAATAGTAAGTCTTCAGATCTTAATGGGCAAGGGCGTTAGTGAAGATATTGATTAGGATGGCTTTTGAGGATTACTCCATTCGACGGAGTTGTTCTTATTTCTCAATGAAAACATATTTTCACCTCTCATTAGAACCGTTTGGCCAATAGATCTTGCCAAGATGGTGCTAATGAGGGGTCACATGATTTTATGGATAAATGTAGAAAACCATCATCCTTTTTAGCTCGCCTGAACGAAGTTCAGGAAGAGCTATTGCACTACCGTCGGCGTTGGTGTTAGCAAAATGTTAAAGTTTTACGTTAAAGTTTTTTATGTGATGGGCAAGGGGATTAGGCGAGCTATCCTGTCCCTGTGACAGGTCTTGTTACCCTTCGATGTAGATTTTTGAAAGCAGATTTTATTGCCAATGATGTTAAAGTTATCCCTGTCATACAAAGCAGTGGTGAGACAGCACGTCAGACTGAGGCAGTAATAACTGGAAGGGAGACAAAAATGAAAATTGCAGAGTTGCTTCCCCTGATGAAAGTACACCCATCTGACTACTAGCTCTTTGTTTGCATCAGCAACTGAAATGTGGTTTTTGTATTATTATTATAAACAGACACGTGTTGACAGCTATCATTTTGTTGCCTGTGATGTAAAAAGTTATCCGTATTCATACCATGTAATGGTGAGACAGCACGTCAGGCTGAGGCACTGTGATAGCTTCTTGCCAGCACTGTTGAGTATCTGTGTATTTCCTATTTTCATACCTCCATGTGATAATGCTGGAGGGCAGTTTAAGGTTCAGGGTACATGTACACCTTGAGTTATTTCTTTTTATACCCCGCGCCACACTTTAGTGGCGGGGTATTATGTTATACCTTTCGGTGTCCGTCCGTGCTCACCATTTCCGATCGATAACTTGAGTATTTATTCACGGAATTTTTTCAAATTTTGCATACATATTGTTATCGGCGATGAGTGGTATGGGATTGTTAATGGGCAAAATCCGTCCATTTTTAACGGAGTTACTGCCCTTTTTCGTATTGGAAAAATGGTTTCTGGCCTGTTATTCCTTTACTGTTCATGATATCTGAATGAAACTTCACAGATATGTTGCACATCAAAGGTTACATATTGTGACTAAGGACCGTCACTCTGACCTTCCCAGTTTGTGAGTTATCCGCCCTTGATAGGTCTGAAAAAAGGTTTTTGACCTATTGTTCCTTTACTATATGGAATATCTGAATATAACTTCACAGATATGTTTCACATCAAAGGTAACATATTGTGACTAAGAACCGTCACTCTTACCTTTCCCGTTTGTGAGTTATCCGCCCTTGATTGAATTAAAAAATGTTTTTTACCCGTAGTTCCTTTACTATGTGGAATATTTAAATGAAACTTTACAGATATGTTTCACATCAAAGGTTACATACTTTGACAAAGAACCATCACTCTTACCTTTCCAGTTCATGAGTTATCTGCCCTTGATAGGTCTGAAAAATGGTTTTTGACCTGTAGTTCCCTTTCTATATGGAATATCTGAATAAAACTTCACAGATATGTTTCACATCAAAGGCTTCATATAGTGACTAGGAACTGTCACTCTGATCTTTCCGGTTTGTGAGTTATCCACCCTTGATTGATCTGAAAAACGTTTTTTTATCTGTAGTTCCTTTACTATATTTTCCACTATTTTTACAAACGGAGACTAAGGCCGCGTTCACGCGAGCAAAGTTTCTATGTCACAGTAACTTTAACAAAGTACGCCAAACATTTTGCATTTACACGGAGCAAATTATTTGTTAAAGAAAATGTAACATAGAAACTTTGTCAAATAAACTTTGGCAATGAAATATTTGCTGCAGTGTTCACATGATCAAATATTATTCGTCAAAGTTACCTGCAGCAATGGAACAAAATCTTTGTCACATTTTCCACGCTTATAGCAAAGTTCTTTGTTACATAATCTTTAGCAAAGTTCTCCGTTTACATGGACACATTTAATTTATCGAAGTAACTTTACCATAAAGATTTGTCAAAGAAACATTGTCATATTTTGGCATTCACACAAGCATGTTTTTCTAAGGCAAACCGTCTTTGTCGCAGAAACTTTGCCCTTGTAAACGCAGCTCAAGTCCTTCCAAAGTACGTATCTGAAGTGTTTCTTAGAAAATATCAGTAAGTTAAAGAATGGAAACTAAAGAAGTGTGAGTACAATAGAATCTAGAAAACCCTTCTGAGGTTTAGTATAATTGCCTATGATGACAAATTTTACTCCCTCACTTACAAGTACATGGGGAGATAAAAATACGACAAACTGAGGCAATGTTTGTTATGTTAGTGTCAGGGATGTAACGATACATCAGTATATCCATGCATTGTGATAGTGGTTGCCTTGATAGTGCTATCATGATAGTGTTTTCAACTTTTGATAACTGTTGCTGATAGAATAGTTTTGATAGTTTTTGTTCATGTAGATTTTCACCTTTTGGACTAGATTTTGACACTTTGTCTGCTTTGCATCAAAAAACTTTTGTTAAGATGGTGGTAAAGCTTACACTTGTAGTGGACAGCACTGGTATGTAATTTAGAGATGAGGGACTTACTTACATCATCTGAGTGCTTAAGAAATTGCAATTTTCAGAGACAGCAATAGTATTGTGATGCATCAGGTTTAAGACCGTCGATAGTAATAGTATCCTGATAGGGGTTTCTCCGATAGTGATAATATCGTGATAGTCAAAATTTGGGACAATAGTCAGCTTTAGTTATACTTGTCTTAAATATTTATTAAAACTTAGGAAACGTGAAAACGGAACCAATCATGTTAAAGTAACTATAAATTTACAAAATATAGTCTATTCTTTAAGAAACTATACCCGATTAAGGGCCACCCATTTCCAAGTGAGAATCATACAGCTCAAAACATTGGCTTAAAAACATGATAATAGCCCAGTTAAACTTTCCTGTGACCAATGTCAATCTGGCTTAAAAGAATGAAAACAGTCCAGTGACTTCCCTTTGACCACTGTCAGTCAATATTTTGGGGTACTTAACTGTTAAAGGGAAATCACCCTATAAAATCTGCCATCGAGATTTTGTTGAAACTTCACATAGTGGTAGAATATTATATACTTAGTGAAAAATGGAAATAAAAAAATGGGGTCACCGTACTACTTTTTGAGACAATGCAGCGCCATCTATGTGCCTGTGTGAAACATGGCTTTGTCTACTTCGAAGACTTTATACAATATAATAGATGACCGATCGTTTCGAAATAAAGATTAGTGAACTCTTCTTTCTTGTCTCTTTGTTTGAACATCAAAATTCCCATCGTCGTTTGCCTCATTATATACGTTATATACAATTTTTTATTTCCCGCCGTTTTCCGGTATTTGAAAAAACGTGGAATTCCTTCCATAAAAAAAGTTCCACCATTGAAATTTTTATATATTTTTGATATGGTACAGGATTGAGCAACCCCGTGCAAATAAGCTAATAAAAAATATAGGTCATCGGCCAAATATTCGAGTTATGGAAGGAAAACCACTGTTATTTGGCGCGGTTTTCATTTAAAACGCCTTGACGTCAATGTTTTTTGCGTTGACGTCGCTTCCTATTTCGCGCCATTAACGGCCATATGGATAACGCTCTTACCGTTAGAGGCTTGTTCATAGCAATGTAATTCTCTGTTCATTTTCAGCAAAGCCCTTACGTCTTGAAAAAATATAGTCTGTATTAAACTGTCGCCTCCAAAATTTTCTCGTATACAGACAACGCAGTAATGAGAGAAATTCCAAGGACTGAAACTAGGCAGCATGGCCATTGTTATTTCTCATAGAATATTCGAACTTTTTTCAGGGACAGGAGTATATTCCATTTATATCTGATGAACCAGCTCATACATGAACATTGTATATTGGATCTGGCCACTGTCCTACATGTTTTTTCACAGAAACATCATCAAAGCTTGGTCCGTGGTGCATGATCTCTTTTTATCATTAGTGCTAAGACCAATTTCCGAAGATGAGCAGCCTGATCAGTTTTCCCTGCTCCCATTAACAATCTCTGAGTCCTGTGGAAAGTTCTGCTTGGCCGTTGTAAAATTATGTATAAATCTTAGCTGAACTTCTTGTTTGTATCACCTGCGTTAAATCTTGGAAGCAGATGGATGGATGATTTGCAATTTCATACCAGGAGGATGGGAGGGTGGTAATGAAAGGCTGTGTGCAATGAAACCCTGTTTACGGTTACAAGGATTTCTGCCTTGTGCGGAAATAGAACCCAGAACCGCTAGATCGGCAGACCGGCGCTTAACCTACTGAGCAACCCAGGCTCATCAACAAAATTGTTCGAATCCTTTAAATTATGCCTTCATGGTCTGTAAATGTGCATGTGACTTTGGGGTTATGATCGAATAATTTTTTCCACATTTTTGCGTTTGGAACGTCGTAATTTTCAGACTGCATAAGGAAGGTCTAGCTGGCTTGGAAGACTGAGTTTCTTCCCTTGGAAGGCTCTCTCCGAGCATGTATAATGGTCTGCAGAAAAAAAGATCTAACAGTAAATACTTAGATCAGCCTGCGCATTGTGGGAACTTACCTTAATGACATGACCTAACAGCAAAAGCTATCAGCCTGCGCATTTGCTCAGTCTGATCTTCGTTTTCGCTGTTTGCATAGGTATTTCATGACTCAAGCCAAGGGTCCTAAGTCCTTATTTGTATTTATGCTTGCATTAAGAAATTACGAGATTCAAAACGCACTTGCAGTTTTCACATCCTCTTTTTACCTGACAGATAATTCCTAAATATTTACACACTACCCCAAAACCATTGGCGTTCTCTCCTTCAGTCCTGTTTTCGTCATTTTTTTTGTCCAGGTTTATATATGTACCATGTTTTCTGTCGCAAAAAAATCATACTTTTGTTTCAACAAAGCGTCCATTCAGGTGCGACGTCATGTTGTCTAAGCGGCATAAACGTTTTAGCTGGTTACGGCAAACGACGTCATGATAACCATAGCAGGAAACAATGACGCTGCGTCAAAATGTATGCGCACGAACATTGAGGTGATTTCCCTTTAAGACAGTCACAGTTGAATTGAAAAAGAAATAGTATTTTGGCAAATTATTTGATACGACAACTTTGCCTGATCATATGAGCCGTGACACGAGAAAACCAACAAAGTGGTTATGCGCCCAGTGCAGACTCAGATCAGCCTGGGCATCCGCCCAGTCTGATCAGAGTCTTCGCTGTCCGCATGAAGTTAGCTTAGAACCTTATCTACTCTTTAAGCGCATAGTGAAGAGTCTTAGCGGATGCCCAGGCTGATCTGTGTCCGCGCTGGGGGCACAACCACATTGTTGGTTTTCTCGTGTCACGGCTCAATCATGTTGCATTAGTTGGTGGACTTGTAGCAGCTGATGTGGCTGTGTCTTCAGAAGAGCTAAAATTGCCTGTGATGACAAATTTTACTCCCTCACTTACAAGTACATGGGGAGATAAAAATACGACAAACTGAGGCAATGTATGTTATGTTAGTGTCAGGGATGTAACGATACATCAGTATATCCATGCATTGTGATATTGGTTGCCTTGATAGTGCTATCATGATAGTGCTTTCAACTTTTGATAACTGTCGCTGATAGTGCTTTCAACTATTGATAGTTTTGATAGGTTTTGTTCATGTAGATTTTCACCTTTTGGACTAGATTTTGACACTTGTCTGCCAAACAAATGTCATTTAGGAACCCGAAAGGTGTCTGCTTTGCATCAAAAAACTTTTGTTAAGATGGCGGTAAAGCTTACACTCATAGTGGACAGCACTGGTATGTAATTTAGAGATGAGGGACTTACTTAAATCATCTGAGTGCTTAAGAAATTGCAATTTTCAGAGACAGCAATAGTATCGTGATGCATCATGTTTAAGACCGTCGATAGTAATAGTATTGTGATAGGGGTTTCTCCGATAGTGATAATATCGTGATAGTCAAAATTTGGGACAATAGTCAGCTTTAGTTATACTTGTCTTAAATATTTATTAAAAATTAGGAAACGTGAAAACGGAACCAATCATGTTAAAGTAACTATAGATTTACAAAATTTTGTCTATTCTTTAAGAAACTATACCCGATTAAGGGCCACCCATTTCCAAGCGAGAATCATACTGGAGCTCAACACATTAGCTTAAAAATATGAAAACAGCCCAGTTAAACTTTCCTGTGACCAATGTCAGTCAATATTTTGGGGTACTTAACTGTTAAAACAGTCACAGTTGAAATGAAAAAGAAGTAATATTTTGGCCAATTATTTGATACGACAACTTTGCCTGATCATATGAGCAGTGACACAAGAAAACCAACAATGTGGTTGTGCTGCCAGCGCAGACTCAGATCAGCCAGGGCATCCGCCCAGTCTGATCAGTCTTCGCTGTGAATGAAGTTAGCTTAGAACCTTAGCTATCCTTTAAGCGCTTAGCAAAGAGTCTGATCAGACTGGGTGGATGTCCAGGCTGATCTGAGTCTGCGCTGGGCGCACAACCACATTGTTGGTTTTCTCATTCTCATTGTTGGTCGCGGCTCATAGGTTGTATTAGTTGGTGGACCTGTAGCAGCTGATGTAGCTGTCTTCAGAAGAGCTAAAATTGCCTGTGATGACAAATTTTACTCCCTCACTTACAAATATACATGGGGAGATTTAATTACGACAAACTGAGGCAATGCAGGCTGATTTTAAGGTCATATAGTCATGACATCACCATATTTATTTTGTTGTTAAACATTTTTTTACCCGTTTGAAACATCTAAAAAATCTAGATCCATGTAGAATTTTTGGATTGTTTCGGACGAGAAAAACGTCTTATCTGAATTTAATAGAACTGGTTTACATATTTGGTGCCATTTTGGAAGGGGAGGTAAAAGCTCATCTTATTACCAAAAAATGTGGTATGTGAAAAGAATGACTTGTATGATCCGATTGCACTCTATGAGGAGCACTGCAACCTGGGTCTACACCGTTTGCTTAGATGCTTTCAGCTTAGACGATACTATCCCAGTATTTGGAGTAATGATAATGTCTTTTCTTTCATTTTAACAGCCATCCTGGTTATTTTGGTAAAGTTGGTATGCGGTATTTCCACAAAACCAACAACAAATATTTCTGCCCTGTGGTCAACATAGACAGACTCTGGTCCCTCGTGTCAGAACAGACTAGAGAGAAGTACTCTGAAGAGAGAGAAAAGGCTCCAGTAATTGATGTTGTTAGAGCTGTGAGTAGATATATCCTACACCTTCAAGATAAGGCACATTTCTCACATAGAGTTTGCATTATAATTTAGGTCAATTCCTCAAGATGGTAGCTACTCAGTAACAAGACATTACTGAGTTACTTTTGTAACAATTAACCATAGGGATGGTTCTTCTGTTCAAAACAAAGTGTGCATAATAGATTGAGAACAATCACTGGAAATGACTGTGAGTATAAATGTGTAAGCTATATGTTTATAAACCATTGAGCACTTCAGCACAGTACATATATGATTTATAGTGAACAGAACATGTCATCTTTGAAAAGTATTTGATCATAAGACATGCGTTTTTTCCCCTCCAAAACATCCCCAAATCTGGAGCCATCTTTCGAGATGGATATAGATTTTTGGGACTGTTTTGGAAGGGAAAAACCCACATTACAGCACAATTATACGATGCTGATTATGATATTTGGGGTCATTCTGGAGCAATGAGCCTCCATCTTAAAGACAAATAAATATTGTATCATACCTTAGCTTTCATGATTAACTGTAATTGCCAATGATGTAATAAGTTATCCCTGTCATACAAGAACATGGTGAGACTTGCACGTCAGGCTGAGGCAATTACACATAAGTACCATATTTCTTCAGTTATAAGACAAGTTTTTTTTTTCCATTTCCAAAACAACTACAGAAATCTAGATCCATCTTATGAGACAGATCTTGATTTGTATACCCTGCCAAACATTAGTGGTGGGGAATTATGTTTTCACGTTGGTTGTCAATGTGTCTGTTCATCCGCTATACCCAGTCTGTCCATCCTCACTTTGTTTCCATTCGATAAAATTAAGGTTTTTCAATGGATTGCATTCCAATTTTCCATATACAATTGTATCAAGAATGTCTAGCTTGGGATTGTAAATGGGCAAGTTTTGATAATTTCTGACAAAGTTATGGCACTTGGCAATTTACAAAAAAAGTTTTTTGGCCTCTAGTTCCTTACTGTTTGGAGTATCATGATGAAACTTCACAAAAATGATCAGAGTATTAAAATCTTTGTATAAGCACAGAAGTTTTATCATCGGAGGGTTATCTACCCCTGCCCTGGGGCTGCTTAAATGTATAAAGTCGTGAAAAAATCTGTATAAAATTTGATTTCAAAGCAGTTTTCTGAAATTTATGCAGATGACCAGTCCTGAGGTACACAGGTGTTTTTAGCTGTACGAAAGTACCGAGAGCTATTGTTCTCTCTCTTTGTTCATACATACATCTTTCAACATTAGCAATCAAGTTCTAAATTTCAGTTGGACTTCATTAGGAAATGGCCGTGGTTGGGTTGTATATTAGCTGCTGTTCACTGTTTATCATCAGTTAGTTCCCTTGTGTGGACCTCTGTTTATTTGGACTGCGTCATATCCATCTTAATGCCATTTTGATGCAATGGCCTATGATGTAACAAGTTATCCCTGTCATACAAGATTATGGTGAGACTAGCACGTCAGGCTGAGGCAGCTGCTCATAATTGATCAAAGGTCAACATTAGGGAATTTCTTGATGGTGATAATGAGTTATTTTTTGTCAGTCCCCATTAAAACATGTATCATGTTATTATTGTTGATGGCTCGCCTCATTTGAAGCACTGTTTTTGTCTCTTATCTTACTTTTCCGGTGACAGCGATTGCAACATAAGCTATAAACTTTTGTAGAGTTTTGGCGTTTACTAGCTCTGTTTTTGTGACAATGCCCTGAAAGGTGAGACATCGCATTCTGCGGAATTCTTGCTCTAAAATTCCGTCTCATATATCTGCTAGAGTAAATCATTATCAATGAACACAATTTACGCTTATAAATGAAAGACTTTTCAAATTGTCCATTATAAACTAGAACTTCAGTTTCTTTTTCTTTTCTTTATGCCTCTCTGTAGGAGTCAGCTCAATAAAGACTTAAGAGATGGCTCTGTATGGATGAAATAATGTCTCAACGCATGTTATCCCAAAACAGTCAGTAATACAAAAACACCTATTCTTGCTTGCCCAAATTTGATGTAATTGCCAATGATGTAATAAGTTATCCCTGTCATACAAGAATATGGTGAGACTAGCACGTCAGGCTGAGGCAGTTACACAAACTTTGTAATGGGCTTATCCAGAAATTCAGCATGATATATTTACCATATTCATCTTGTTATGTGAAGGATTTTCCCCATCCAAAACAACTCTTAAAATCTAGATCTGTCCCGTGGGACAGTGCTAGATTTTTTGGGTTGATTTGGAAGAGGAAATCCCATCTCACAACAAAATTATGCCAAGATCAGTTGAGAGATATGAGCTGTGACACAACAAAACCAGCAAAGGTGCATGTTTGCTCAGCAAAGATTTGAAGATTTAGGTCAGCCTGGGCATCTGCCCAATCAGATCAGGGTCTTCACTGTCCACCTAGAGCTAGCTTAAGACTTAAGTTTCTGTGTAAGTTCACAGCAAAGACTCGAATCAGACTGGGCAAATGCCCAGGCTGATCTAAGTTCGCTGAGCACCATGCCATTTTGTTGGTTTTGTTGTGTCCGGGTTCATTATGGGGTCAGTCTGGAGGGGAAACATCGCATCTCATAGCAGAATATATGAGCCGCTACACGAGAAAACCAACAATGTGGTTGTCCGTCCAGTGCAGACTCAGATCAGCCTTGGAATCAAAGCAGTCTGAGCAGTCCCTTCGCTAAGCGCTTAAAGGGTAACTAAGGGTCTAAGCTAGCTCTATGCGGACAGCGAAGACTCTGATCAGACTGGGCGGATGCCCAGGCTGATCTGAGTCTGCGCTGGCCGCACAACCACTTTGTTGGTTTTCTCGTGTCGCGGCTCATATACAGTAGGTGTGAAAATGTTTACTGTAATATAGTAATCTTCTCTTCTGCAGGGATACTACAAAGTCTTGGGAAAAGGACACTTACCAAAACAGCCTGTTATTGTCAAGGCAAAATTCTTCAGCCGGACTGCTGAACAGAAGATCAAGAAGGCAGGAGGGGCGTGTGTCCTTGTCGCATAGATTGTACATAGGCAGAAATAAAAGGAAAAAAATTGGATGAAGTCTTGGTTCATTTGTAGTACCTCCCTAACAATAGCTTGTTATTTACCATTAAAGCTGCGCTATGTTAAGTGCTGCAAAGGGTCCTAATTTCTTTAAACAAAACAATTTTAGCCTGCAATTTTGTGTGTAACCATGCTTTTGACAGCTGGGCCTAGTCTGCTGTAAACAAGTCTGATTAGTGTTAGCATTGCATAAAAATATCACATATATTAAAAAAAACAAAAAAACAAAAACTCCCGGACTAGATTGGAAGATAAAGGTGTTGGACTACCGGTAATTGAGAATAGAAAATCTTTCTTTTTAGAAATGCAGATTTGCTAGCTATTGCACTAGCAATGGTATGCATGGTTGATCCATGCTGGTATGGATAGCAATTTATGGTGATCATGGGTGTCTTGATGGCATCATCTTGGTGATGTCAAATTGACTTCAAGAGCACTGATAGCTTCAAAGAAGTATGTTATGCATACCAATGGATATGTCATGCTTACCATTCATAGTGCATTAGCTCGTGAAATTCACAGAATTAAAAATTGTCTCGGTGATTCTTAGTAATAAGGTGTATGGGTATGGTCCCATAATTGTACGCCATTTTAACAAAGAACCCCATTTTAACAAAGGAAGACAATAATTGTTACTTCCAGTTTGCTTCCATGAAGAATGAAGTTCTAAAATAGGATCTGCTGTTTGATTCTTGGGAAGCAAATTCTTTCCTTTAGAACTGATGATCTCTATTGCAAATGTGAAAATGGCAGAGTTGCTTCTCCAGTATAGTGTACCTGAAGCAGCCACCACTGGATAGGCTGCAATCCAAAACGCTCCGGCAGTCGAACGCAGATCAAAAACCAGTAGAAACTGTTTTCGATCGCAAATTGTCACCAATTTGCAATCGAAAACACTGTTTCTAACAGTTTTTGATCTGCATTAATCAATTGTCTAAACTGTTTTCAATTGCTGCCTGTCTGGTGTGCAGCCACATGATACTGTTCTCACAGTTACACATACTATCATAACTCGTTGTACCGAGAGTCCTTGCAGTTCATTAACCAATGAAATTAAGAGTCTTTAACATTTGAAACCATCACAGTATTGATGCACAGATCAGAACACAGATAACGTTTTCTTGCACACCAGGTTAGGATATCTGTGTGCTTCCCCTGTACCTACAAATCTTATCTCACCCAGGGCCGGATAAAAATCACGAGCATTCAATGTATTGGTTGTAATGGAGGACACGTATCTGCCTCGTCAAGTGACGATTGCTTTTTAGATTATTACGTCACGAAGACGGCAAAATGATGTCAGTATATGCATGCCAGACGTTGACGTAAAGAACAATGGCGGTCGTTGAAAGCGGCGCCTTCTTTTAAAATCAAATAGCAACCTCTGAGGCACTAAAATTACGCATTTTATCAAGTTCTAAAGATAATACAAAACGTGGTGTTCAAGAAAAAGTATCTATCATGGGTGTGAGGTGCGGATAGAAAAATCCGTCACGAGGGGATCACTGTTCGGCATCACTCGAAAATCCGCCACGAGGGATCGCTGTTTGGCATCACGAGGCTTGCCGAGTGATGCCGAACAGTGATCCCTCGTGACGGATTTTTCTATCCACACCTCATACCCATGAAAGATACTTATAATGTATACTGGAGCATTGAGATAAAATACTTTTACCATAGCAATGTCCATCTGGTGCAGCGAATGTGCATGGTTTTTGACACATACAAGCTGGACTTGATCTTTGAGGTGCCACAGCTTTTAGCAGATGTTTGACCATACCATTGCCCAAAACTGCTAGGAGGAAAATGAAATTATACAGCAGGGTTAGCTATGGTGTATAAACTGCAACATGAGAAAAGATATCATAGTGGCATGTGTGAACAGTAAAGACTGATCAGCCTGTTTGCTTGTATGTTTGCAATAATACTGTTATAAAGATTTGGGCACCTAAAAGGATTACCGCTCCTTCAGGAGAGTCTGATATGGGTCTGTGCATGGGATCCTCATTTTATTGATGCAGATAGGAAAGACTCTCCAGTTGTACACAGGCTTATCTGTGTGTTTGCAGTTGTCCTAGGCTATAAGTAGAACGGACAAAAAAAAAAAAAAAGTGGCATGTAACGGATGAGAGCTCATATTTCTATTGGTGAGACTCTTACAAATGTTCTTTAAACCAACTGTTGACAGCCAGAGGACTTATTTCCATCATGCACATTTGTAATGGTTAACCATGCTTTTCAAATTGGCTGAAGTGGTGGCTTAGGGTAGCATACATACACTTTGATCACAAGATGTCACCACCTGTCATGATGGAAAGCCATAATGTTATGTTTCTTCTGGTGTTATGCAAAAACCCTTAAGTGCTTTTCTGCTGAGAAACTGGAAGAAAATCTTGCGTAACTTATATAAAAAAAAAAGCACTGTAGATAATTTTGATTATAAGATTTGAAAAAAAAGAAAAAGTAACATATTTTTCTTGGAAATAAAACAAGCCAAATACACAAATATCTACCTAATTCTTACCATTATTCTGTAAAAAAACACACCAAAAATTAAGACTGTTTGTACTGGCAACAGTTACAGACTGGGCCAGTTATCAAGTTGAAACATGGTACCTACAATCATCAAACATTTCATAATAAACTTACTGGTTAGAATTGCATCATGGTGAGAATCCTCGCCATATACTTGTAATTAAATTGGCATCACCCATTACATACTAGTAAGAAGCCATTAACTACTTGGGTAAACAGGAGCAATTAATTTACGTGCATTCCTCGGGCTAGTCGAAGATATATATATTTTCGAATAGCCCGAAGAATGCATGTGTATTGCTCAAAACTACCGTAGTAATTATGCCAAACGTGCCAAATTCATTTACTAGGAACCCCATACATTAAATCTTAACATACATTACACGCCCCTTATTGATGTACTTTATTTACATACTTGCGAGAAACCTTACAATATTTGTCATGGCTATTGGTAGGAAAAGAGTGGGGTGAGTGGTATCTTCCACATATTATTTGGTACAGGTATATCTACGACAATAAAACCACCCCTTATTTAGTTGCACATTTGGGAAAGCTCAAAGACACCAGACCATATCATTCAAGGATGAAAAGGAGCCCCGGTAGCTCAGAAGGATAAGCGCTGGCCTGCTGATTTAGTGATCCCGGGTTCAAGCCCCGCTGTAGGCGGGAATCTTTTCAATTGTAAACGGGGTTCCATTGCACACGGCTTTTATCATTCACCTATCATCCTGATATGACCGAAATACTGTTAAAAATGGCGTACAATCGCAAGTCATTCATCCACCCATCAAGGATGAAAAGTAGTGTTATTCCAGCCTGCACCAGAGAGACCGATACTCACCACTTCCGCACCACCACACACACAGAGGATCCCAGGAGGACAAACTTGTCAAACACAAATATTATTCGTACTCGATAGAAGCCTTAGACGTAAGGGTAGTAGCTTCACGGGATAAGTGCTCCCGAACCATAGAAATATGCGGGGAATGAAGACTCGGAGAAGTCTTCTCAGTGAACTGCGTAGATTTCTCAAGAGTGTTTGTGTGATCAGACAGCGCAGGTTGACAGAGCTGAATCTTCGCTGTTCACCCTTAGGTATGAGCCCAAATTTTCAGTTTTATCGTTGACATCGGTTTCCATATAATTTTGCTTTACAAAATAAAATACAAATGTAATATTTTGAAATCAATATCTTTTATATTTGACCCAAGATTTACTGCATCTTTATAGCGATAATAAAAAGATATTTGATGACAATCGAAATGAGGTCTTACAATTTTATGATTAATTTTATGTGCTTTTAAGCTATAAATCGATCATATGTGCGTCTACCTCAAGCAGTGGCCTATATGTCTAGTAACCGTGGCAGACTAATATTGCAGGCAGACTAGCTTGTCGTCTGCCTGCAATATTCGTCTGCCACGGTTGCCAGAATCAGATCCATTGCAAGAATAATCTCATGATGACCAAGTAGTCTGGTGACACTGTGGCACTTTAATAGATAAGAGACTGGTGAAAATTTGTCAGACGGATGATAACATGACATGACTAGCAGTGCTGCAGTCACTGAAAAAACGTCTGAAAAGGCCTTTACAACCAACCACTCAATTGAAATGCAAAAGACGACAGGTACCATGGCAGATTAAGCCCAATTTTCACTGTCTTACTTTAGCATCCCCGGTAAGTCCCGGTTAGTGATCCGGGGGAAACCCTGTCAAACCGGGAGAACAACCCTGGCGGTACCGTGAATATCCTGGACGATCCGGGATAACCCCTGTTGATCCTGCTAGCAGCCCCGGTTTTTTAAATATTCAATACAACCTGGAGTCACTGGGAAAGATATCAAAAACAGGCTAATCCTGGATTTTCCGGGACAGGTCCGCGTCTCTACCGCGATAAACCGTAGCATTCCGGTGTGATGTTCAACCCCAGCATTGGGCCGGGAGAGGTCAGGTGAAGAACGGTATAGCCCCGTTTCGTACCGGTGGAGGCAGGGATTGGAACGGTATGATGCGGTTTATCAGCCGGTTAAGCCCCGTTTGTACCCGGAAAATGCGGTTCTCCTACGGTTAGGGCCGGTAGATCCAAGTTTTATTAGGGACTGATCCGGTTTGCCTCGTTCCCAGGCGACTACTATACGGTAGTGATGAAGCGGAAGTTGCGCAGGGAACTGGTCTATGATCCGGTTTAACACGGTTCGTGGGGGATGATCCAGGATCCACCATGGTTAAAGACGGTGAAGCTGCGATGACATAGGGTTAATGCCCGGGGTATTCTAGACCAGAGATAGACGAAGGGAACGTCGGTAATGTGTGAATGCAATTTATTTTTTAGGAAAAAGATCCCGGATCATCACGGTCCCGTCCTACTGTAAGTTGATTGTTGTTCTGGCCTGTTCAAGGATTTACTTTTAGATGGTCTTTAAACTAGCTTGCTACTAGTTAGCTGGTTAGATATGATTAATTAAAAAGGCATAAAATAATTTGGTTATAAAATTCATCAGTATTGCCATCATGCATTCAAAACAAAAATCCTCAAAATTATTGATCATTGAAGTATAATAACCCGACAGGTACTGTTAAGAAAAAAACTCTTTATAATCAATGGAAGGAATTAGAAAATATTCATAAATAATAATTCTAAAACTGTAGTTTTAGCACGAAACAGTTAAACACATTAACATAATTTGTTAGGTTTGCTCCTTACGCAATTTGAATATTTAACAACCCAAACAATAAAACCTTTCACCGATCATACCTATGTATTTGATCCCCTTTGACAGTATTTAACACTTAAATGGCCGGCAATAAATATTTTCTATTAAATCCGAAAACAATTTATCCGCGTAAAAAATTGGTCTCATTCAACCTGTTCAAAGATAATTCATCTTTCATTGTTAGTGCGGTAATTCTCCTGCTATCTCAACAAAGCTTGTGAAATGTTTAAGGTATATGGGTACATTTCCGTGATTTTTTGCGAGTTTTACCAAGGGACACAACTTCTTGTCATCCTATTTGGTTCTCTGGACAATGAAACCTTCTAAAGAGGGGGTTTACTCTGAAAGGACAAAATGCTCCTAGAGGAACAAATTCTTTTCTTTAAGAACTGACTCCCATTGAAAAGAGGTGCAAAGATGAAAATGACAGAGTTGCATCCCCAAAAAGTGTAACCTTTTCATTTTACCAAAAAGAAAATCTACGTTACAACAGGGACAAATAGTTCTTATATGCGTATTCTAACATAATCTGTGCATTTGCTGTGAGCAAGAAAATTGCTCCAGGGTTTATACAACTTTTGTTTTACATATTTAGACCAGACTGTGTAGATGCGCAAACCGGTCTGAACCTTTAAAGTTTCTATATTCTCAAAGAAACCTTTACACAGATAGCGGACAGCCAGTATCATGCCGCGACACGACAAAACCAACAATATGGTTGTGCGCCCAGCGCAGACTCAGATCAGCCTGGGCATCCGCCCAGTCTGATCAGAGTCTTCGCTGTCCGCATGGAGGTAGCTTAGACCCTTAGCTACCCTTTGAGCACTTAACAATGAGTCTGACCACACTGGGCAAATTACCAGGCTGATCTGAGTGTGCGCTGGGCGCACAACCACATTGTTGGTTTTGTCGTGTCGCGGCTCATATCATCTACCAGTATTGGAACAGAATCGGCGGAACAGACCCGGATTATAGTGTGTTTAGCCTGTTCTGACAGTTTTTTTTATACATCGCCTTCAAATGAAGAATACTTAAGATGAATGTGTGTACTTCCAGGAAAAGCAACTCTGCAATTTCCATTTTTGCCTCCCTTTTCAGGTGGGGTGAACCATTAATGGGAAGTATTTGCTCCGAGCAAATTCTGTCCTTTAAGAGTAGACCCCATTTTACAAGAGCTACGTTTCCCAAGGGAACAAACAAGGGGTCACAATCAACATTTATCCTTTTAACTCTTTAAGCCCCGGTGACGCAATTAGCAAAATTTGCAAACAGCGTAGATCCTGATGAGGCGGCTCATAATGAGCTGCCTCATCTAGATCTACACTGTTTGCCCTCTAGTCTTTGAATTCTCAATATTAAAAGTCTTGGACAAGGCATTTTTTTTATTTTTGCAGACGTAAATTTTGTCGTCTGCTTTTTGGTAGTGAAAGAGTTAAAAACGTGAAAGTGTACCCATTCACCTTAAAGCTTTTGGCTGAGATGTCTTAATATTTAGATTAATTACGGTATGTAGGATGATATAAGACGAAAAGATAATAAATATATATCCTAGTCGTAGCTAATGAAATAAGTTTGTTTTGGTGTTTTGGAGTATTTTGATTTGCAGTGTAGGATTTCTTTATTATACAGGAGTGTACAAGTGAATTGTGATTGTGTCACAAGGATAGAATAATGGAAAATACTTAACTTTACAAAGGTATTAAAACATTTTTCTTTCTTTTTATACTGTTTTAGCAGTCATGTTAGACAGTGTAATAAAATTAAATGTAAATATATTACGACAAAAATTCTAAATAAATGATGATCACATATTTGATTAAATGTTTTCATTTGCCAGTAACATTTCTGAATCCCAATTACATTTGAGCCGCGACACGAGAAAACCAACACTGTGGTTGTGCACCCAGCGCAGACTCAGATCAGCCTGGGCATCCGCCAAGTTTGATCAAACTCTTCGTTAAATGCTCAAACGGTAGCTAAGGGTGTACGCTACCTCCATGCGGACAGCGAAGGCTCTGATCAGACTGGGCGGATGCCCAGGCTGATCTGAGTCTGCGCTGGGCGCACAACCACATTGTTGGTTTTGTCGTGTCGCGGCTCATTTGTACTTTTTTTAAACTTTGCTTGCCACTACCAGGCTTAAGTAGCTTTTCACAATCTTTAACTTCCGCACTTTCAGAAATCACGTTTCTAATAACACAGGGTATAATCGATTCCGCTAATTTTTGCTTCCTGCAGAGACTGTACATCATATTTGGCTTCCGCCGAGACTGTCCGCGATCTCTTGCTTCCTGCCGAGACTTCTGTACACGATAAATGGCTTCCTGCAGAGACTGTCCGCGTGATTCTGCTTCCTGCCGAGAGCCACGGCAGGAAGCAGAATCACGCGGACAGGCTCTCGGCAGGAAGCAGAATCACGCGGACAGTCTCTGCAGGAAGCCATTTATCGTGTACAGAAGTCTCGGCAGGAAGCAAGAGATCGCGGACAGTCTCGGCGGAAGCCAAATATGATGTACAGTCTCTGCAGGAAGCAAAAATTAGCGGAATCGATTATACCCTGTGTTATTAGAAACGTGATTATCACGTGCAAACCACAATGTCCCAAAATTCATAGGACACATCTGCATAGACCTATCTTATCAGCAGAGCTCCAGATAAGAAGGGGTATTGAGGATAATTCAAAGATAATTTTTCTTATTTCTCAACGAAAACATATGTTGTGACCCCTCATTAGAACCGTCTCAATGAGACGGTTCTAATAATGGGTCACAAAATATGTTTTTGTGGAGAAATAATGATAATTATCCCTAAATTATCTCTGTTACCCCTTCTTATCTGGAGCACTGTATCAGTCTTCGTTGTCGGCATCTACGAGGTAACTTTAGAGCGAAAAATCAAGACTGATATTAACCTGCGCACTTGCGCAGTGTGATGTCAATCTTGGCTTTTCGCAAGCGTTATATGGCCTTATTCGCATGGCACCTTTACTTTATCATCAAATTACAATGGAATTAGTGGAATATGGGCTAGTTTCAATATTTACTTTCTGTTATATGATACGGTCCTACACCAGTTTGATTATTTTAAAGTTGTAATTGACCATTAAAACACTTCAGTTTTGTTAAAATTTTCATGCCAATTGAAACCTCACGCGGTAAAACGTGCGAATAGCCGCGTGTGGAAAATGGCAGTTTTGACTAAGACGTGCTTCCATACATTCAAACCAGAGATTGGCGGTCTGTTATCTCTGAATATTGCTGAGGCTGACCGGGAAAGACATGAACATTGACCGCCAATCGAAGACAGCTTCCAGTCAGCGATGCTGTCATGAAGTGGTGTGGTGATAAGCCCAATTCCCATGCGGAGCCCAAATTTGGGTCTCCATGACATTTTTGGCTTCCATTAGCCGTCGAAGAGCCACTTCTCCTGTCTGAAGTGTTTAACTTTTCATAAATGTTTATATAAAAGATTAATAAACTGCCACTTAGCTCGGGAGACGAACATTGTTGGTTGGTATTTTTTTCATTATACCTTCAATATACGAGGTAAATTTGCCACCGGTGCATTTGAGGAAGACTTAATAGCATGCCTTTCTTTGCTTGTATAAAGCCTAAATCCTTTAAAGCTTTGTTAGATGAAGTGTAATGTAGTGTTCCTGGATTTTATCAATCTCAAAAGGTTAGCTTTGTACTGCTGTTCAACATGTATAAGGTAACTGCCTAATTCTTGTCAGCTTATGAAACAGCGAGCTGTTGGTCCTTGTCGTTGATGGTATATATTCAGATTTTTTACCAATTTCTGCTCCGAGACAGATGGACCGCTGAGTAGCGTCTAGGTGATGGGAGAAAGGAATCATTTTTTCATCTCCAGTCATAATTATGATATGGTTGCCTTTTTTGAAATAGCAGTAACCACAGGGTATAATCGATTCCGCCAATTTTCGCTTCCTGCAGAGACTGTACATCATATTTGGCTTCCGCCGAGACTGTCCGCGATCTCTTGCTTCCAGCCGAGACTTCTGTACATGATAAATGGCTTCCTGCAGAGACTGTCCGCGTGATTCTGCTTCCTGCCGAGGCTCTCGGCAGGAAGCAGAGTCACGCGGACAGTTTCGGCAGGAAGCCATTCTTCGAGCGTCGGACAGTAGTCTCTGCAGGAAGCAAGAGTTCGCGGACAGTCTCGGCGGAAGCCAAATATGATGTACAGTCTCTGCAGGAAGCGAAAATTGGCGGAATCGATTATACCCAGTGGTAACATTGTGAAAGCATAACATTTTTTCTCCTAAGCGCCGGAGGGGTTCGGCTGATATTTTGCAGGACCCCCCCTCTCTCTCTGTCTCTCTCTCTCACGCCGATTTATATTATTCTTGCCTCTCCTTTCTCTCCTTTTTGTTCTGTTATAATTTCCAAAACGTCAAATTACAAAATGTCAACACCGGGACAATGACGAACCAGCGTCTTTGAAACGTCACGGACGAACCACTTGTGATTTTGGTCAGAGTTTTGAAATGTCTTCTGGGATATAAGCATAAACCTAAGTTCAGTAGAACTTGAAGCTATTATTATTTAGCGCCATCTTCTGAGTTCATTGATATTTCGCACAATCCAGTTTGAACAAGTCTGTGTAACGTGCGAGTTCTCAGAATTAAAATAGTAAATAGGGAAATTCTCAGGAACTGACCCAATTCAATCCCAGATCCCACCCAAGACACCATGTGGGAAAAAGACAACACAAAATTAGTCACCGCCAAAGACATCAGCAGCGGCAGCCATGTGAACAACCGTGTCCCATGTAGGTGGTCACCGGGTTAGCCTAAACATCACAAACAATATATCAAAACAGACATAGCAACAAACAACATAGAAAACAACCAAGACGAACCAAAAAAAAAAAAAAAAAAAAATCCTGGGTGGCTTTAACCGGTTTGTGGTCGACCAACCGATGCCCTTGTTTCTGCCTTGGTTCATCAGACACTAAAGTTGTTCGGTTTGCGTGGAAGATTCCTAACTCATGATTGAAATATCTCAGGAACATAGAAATCAAAATAAAAAATAAGATAAAACAAACATGAGGACTCATAGAAATAGACACACTGAAATTCTGGAGCAGAAGAAACCTATCAGTTAAATCACGGTGGACCCTATCCCAAGACGTACCACTCTGATTTCTGGTTATGTAGTAGCTTCCCAGCGGACATATGAAGTCGAAATGACGTCGCACTGACGTCGAAGCGACGTCAACGGACGCCTGTACGACGTCATTATGACGGGTAGTGCCTTCTAGGTTAGTTGTACACCATTTTATGCGTTCCCAGGACGCAGTATCATGTAATGTGCAAGGTCTACCCCGATAAGGGTGTTCTAAGCAGGCCCACATGTTGGAGTGGATTATCTTCCGTGTCTGGCTTATACGAATGACTCGGGATGAGCCCCGAGATGGGAGACATACGAATAGCGTGTGCCCATACCAACCATTCGCTGTTTCCAACTAAGTAATACACCAACAGTGGTTTCCCTTACACCATGAAGAAAAGATGAAAAGTTTATGGAGCACAGCTATTTAACAAACGCGCAGCAGAATCCCGATTTTCCGAGACACGACAAAACCAACAAAGTGGCATGTGCGCCCAGCGCAGACTCTGATCAGCCTGATCAGAGACTTTGCTGTCGGCAGGGAGCTAGCTTCGACCCTTACCTACCCATTAAATGCAAAGCAAGGACTCTGATTAGACTGGGTGGATGCCCAGGCTGATCTGAGTCTTCGCATTGCGCACGTGCCACTTTGTTGGTTTTGTCGTGTGGAGGCCCATTTTGTCACTATTACAAAAGGCAACAGCTTTCTTGATTTCCTGGACTATGCAGCTCTTCCAGAATGAGGTCTGCTCATGGGAGAAGATATCTGCAGATTCTTTCATTCATGAATTGAGCCGCGACACGAGAAAACCAACAATGTGGTGGTGCGCCCAGCGCAGACTCAGATCAGCCTGGGCATCCGCCCAGTCTGATCAGAATCTTCGCTGTCCGCATGAAGTTAGCTTAGACTCTTAGCTACCCTTTAAGTGCTTAGGAAAGACTATGAACAGTCTGGGCGGATGTCAAGGCTGATCTGAGTCTCCGCTGGGCGCACAACCACATTGTTGGTTTTCTCGCGTCGTGGCTCAATTGACCCTTAAAATTGAGGCCAAACTGAAAATGAACGAGTTGCTTCCCCAGACGATGTAGCCATTTACCAGAAGACGTCCCCTTTTTACGCGTATACCCTAAAGTACTCTCTAAGCATCAATTGATATTTTGCTTGTTTGGTGTCACAGTTTCTCCTTTAAAGCAAGAAACTAGAAATGTTTTTTTGACAAAAACTGATGTCCGCCCCCACCAGCGCTTTCCCAGCAGTATCATTTCCCCTAAATGCTGTCAAGTTAAAACCTCCTGTGACTTTGAAATATAGTTAAGGTCACCTTCGGCGACCTTGAAAAAGAGGTCAAGGTCACCAAAATTTAATCACTTCTTTTCCATTTCCCAGTGATGTATCTATGACAGTTTGGTTTCAAATCCATCCATTCATTCAGGAGATATGGTGCAGACAAGCAATTTTTCAACATTCTTTGACCTCCTGTGACCTGACCTTGAAAATAGGGTCAAGGTCACCAAAATATAATCAGTTCTTTTGCATTTCCCAATTATATATCTGTGCAAGTTTGGTTCAAATCCATTTATCTATTCAGGAGATATGGTGCAGACAAGCCATTTTTCAAATTCTTTGACCGCCTGTGACCTTGAAAATGGGGTCAAGGTTACTAAAACCTAATCAGTTCTTTGTCATCTCTCAATGATATATTTGTGCACGTTTGGTACAAATCCATCCATCCATTCAGGAGATATGGTGCAGACAAAGCTTTTTTCAACACTCTTTGACCTCCTGTGACCTTGAAAATGGGGTCAAAGCCACCACTTTGCAATCTCCCAATGATATATCTGTGCCAGTTTGGTAAAAACCCATCAATTCCTTCAGGAGATGTGATGCAGACAAGCTATTTTTCATCATTCTTTGACCTCATGTGACATTGAAAATAAGGTAAAAGTCACCAAAATCTAATCAGTTTGCCCCCCCCCCCCCCCATCCGGTGATGTATCTGTGCAAGATTGGTCAAAATCCATACATCCCTTCAGGAGATATGTCGCAGAAAAGAAGCTACGCTGATGCCGACGCAGACGCCGACGCAGACGCCGACGCAGACGGGATCCACACCAAAAACAATATGTCTTCCCCATGGTGGGGGGCATAATATGTCATGCTGTAAAGCACCAGTCACACATTCACGGTTCAGGCCACGGTTCACCACGGTTTCACAAACCGTAGCACACCGTCGTGATTCGTAGTGGCACCGTAGATGCATCCGTCATGTTCCGTAACGATCCCTGAAGAACAGTGGTGATCCGGGAGTCGGTACGGAAATTTTAAACTGGTGACCCGTGGTGGCTTGTGGGCGTGGCCTAAACCGTAGCGCAACCGTAACAGAATCGTGCTCATTCATAGCGCTACCGTAGGTGGGTCCGTGATTATCTCTGGCTTTCCGTCGGTATTCGTAGATAACCGTGGCAGTTTTGTCACTACGAAAACTCACTTTTTATTCAAGTGAAAAAAAAGCTCCCAGACTCGAAAGTTTATGATCTTGGATTACTTTCCTTATCAATGCAAAATGCCTACTTAAAATTAATTTTTAGTATAAAAATTTTATTTGTCAACAGAATATCAAATTTTTTGCTGCACATTTTACGAAAAGTTTAGTATTATATAATGTCATATAATACTTTCCTTGCCTACAAATATATTAAACATCATCAACAAAAATCATTATCATGACATCCGTTAAACCGTAGACAATCGTAGGAGCCCGTGGTGCTACCGGCTTGAGTCGTACTAGCACCGTATCGAACCGTAGTAGCATCGTAAGCGTCCGTAATGCGACCGTGGAATGCCCTTGTTGTCCGTAGTGCTGCCGCCCTGCATCGTCGTGAATTCGTAGATGATCCGCACAGACACCGTACAAACACCGTGAGAAACCCTAATGGAACTCCGGCAAACCGTAGTGATGCTGCATTTTCTACGGTTCATCCTGGTTTTGCCGTCCAGGTCAAACCGTGGTGAATCGTGGTGAACCGTAGCCTGATCCGTGAATGTGTGACTGGGGCTTAACAAAATTCTTCTTAGATTTACATTAAATAGAATGTCATGTGCAGTTTTGCGGATTGGAGACAGTCCTCTTACCTTACATAGTTATACGAGATACAGTCTGCACAGAAAAACCTAAGAATGTAATCTCTATTCCAGCTTATTGGAGGCAATATTCTTACCTTACCTTGTCATATCGGATGCAGTCTTGAACTCTTCAAGGAAATACCTCAGAATGACAGCTCTATTTCAGCTGATTGTGGACAATCTTTATGGAAATACATATCCCTCAGTAGGTCATTTTTATTTTAGCTGACTGGAGAGAGTCTTTATAGTAACACGTCAGATTCCATGTTTACTGAAGCTTATTGGAGGCAGTCTTCGTATAAATACCCTAGACAGCCATCTTTACTTTAGTTGATTGGAATCAGAACCAGTCTTCGTAGAAATACCTCAAACTGTATTATTATTTTTCGCTGATTGGAGACAGGTTTCAGATTGGAGACAGGTTTCATGGAAATAACTCAGAATGTCATGTTTATATTAGCTGATAGCAAGGCCTCAGATTACTTTTATTTTAGCTGATTGGAGACAGTCTTCATAAAAACACCCCATAATGTCATGCTGGTGGCAGTCTTTATAGAAATACCTACACTCACTAGTCAGCACATACCTTTTCCGTAGCCAGTCCAGGTACATTATCTTTATAGAAAATCTCTGAACGTCATTTTTATTTCAGCTGATTGTGGACAGTCTTCATAGAAATACCTCAGATTGCCATGTTCAATTAACTTATTAAGCTTATCTGAGGCAGTCTTTATAGAAATAACTTAGACGGCCATCTTCATTTTAGCTGATTGTAGAGAGTCGTCATAGCAATACCCCAGATTGCCATGTTCAATTAAGCTGATCTGAGACAGTCTGCATAGAAATACAGTCAACTCTCGATATCTCGAACACTGATATCTCAAAATGTCTTCTTATATCAAATAATATATTTCCTATTTTTATATACAGGTCAACTCCTGTTAACTCAAACGACTGATATCTCAAAGTAAATTTTCTGGTACCAGAAAATTTACTTTCAGATATCAGTAGTTTGGGCTGTAGTTCGACTTGGAGATATCGAGAGTTGACTGTAACTTAGACGGCCATCTTCATTTTAGCTGATTGTAGACAGTCTTCATAGCAATACCTCAGAATGTCATATTATTATTGTTAGCTGATTGGAGACAAGTCTTCATAGAATAACCTAAGAATGTCAAATTAAAATTCCTTAATTGGAGAAGTCTTTATAGAGGTACCTCAGAATATTTTGTTTATTTAGCTACACAGTCTTCATAGAAAAACCTCAGAATGTCATCTTTGTTTGAAAACCTCAGAGTGTCGTTAGAATATCAGGTTTCTTCTTGGTTGTTTTATGTGTTGTTAGTTGAGCACTGTGTCTGTTGTTGATTCATTGTTTGTGAAGTTCAGGCTAGCCCGTGGACCACCTACACGGGAAATGGCTGTTCACGTGGCTGCCGCTGGTGTTGGCTTTGGTGATGACTAGTTTTGTGTTGTCTCTTTCCCACATGGTATCTTAGGTTGGATCTGGGATTGAATTGTGTCAGTTCCTGAGAATTTCCCTCCTTACTTTTTGTATTTTAGCTGATTGGAGACAGTCTTCGAAGAAATATCTTAGAATGTCATTTTCATTTAGATGTCTTCTGGATTATACCTTATATTGTGTATATCGGCTGATTTGACAGTCTTCATAGAAGCATAGTAGAATGGTTTGGGTATTTTAGAAGTTTGAGAAAACCTTTTTAAAAAGCCTTCACCACTGTCCTGTGGAGTTGCCTTGTAGGAGGAAGACAGTTTAGAGCTATCTTGTAATCATCTTTGGAGTATGGTTGTCGTTTTTTTCCCTAGTTTCCGATTTGATGGCCTCAGCCGAAGCTCAGTATTGGACTTTCGTTTTCACTGACTTTTTCCACTGATGCATAGATATTGCGCCGGGTGTATTATAATAGGCAGGTGATGCTTACTACTCGCGAGCACCAGATTACACCTTTGTTTTGGGGTCCATGTCTGTGTGTCTAGAATATTCCGGTATTGTCACTGTTTAAATGACTTACGAGTTCGGACTTATGATTTGGGTACTTTGACCACTTTCATTTTGTGCCTTAGAATGTCATCTGTATTTCGGCTTATACGGGATCCTTCAAGAATTATCTTAGACTGGACTGTGATTTTTTTGTTCTTTAGTGAAATCTCCTCTCTTATGTGTATATTTGGCATACCCTGGACCTTTCTATATTTGGCATACCCTGGACCTTTCTGTTAACTTTTTTGTTCGAGAAAGTCTTATAAGAGCGTTGGAATGTCGTGTTTGGTGCGTTGGAAACAATATTCTTAGAAGTATCCAGAATGTGTCCTAAAGCTTTTAGAGAGGTCTTCATAAATGTACCTTTGAAAGTCGTTAAAGCTCGTTCATGTACATTGCAAAGTAAACCCAAATCTTGAAACGTTTTTTTGCATTTGCGAGAAATATTTACTGCTATTTGACTAAAACTTATGCAGCAAGCGTCAAAGAAACCGGATTAAAAAAAAAAACCAAAAAAACAATAGTATGTGAAGGTTTTGAACTTTTTCTGTATATGTTGTTTATTTTTCAAATCGAGAGTATTTCACAATCTATGCATCTTAATGTTGTTTCAGGGGTTGTTATTTGGAATACAAGAAATGAAGTGAAGGAGGGATAACGATAAGCAGATGCTGCCGGTGGCGAAAAGTAAGCGACTGTTGTCGCGCCATGAAAGCTTTCTCTCAGAGAAGGAGAGGACCTTTCTCAGTGCTAGAGAACCATTGCTTGGAAAAAGGGTAAGGCGATCTGAGATTTGTTTTGTTTGCTTAAAGGTTTGTTTACACGGCAATACATGTTGCATGACACATGTGTCATGCAACACATGTAAACACGCGTCATGCAGCATATGTCGCCATGTAAAGATGTGCCATGCAACATTTGTCGTCGTGTAAACACATGCCGTGCAACATGTGTCGCCATGTAAAGATGTGTCATGCATTGGTCGCCGTGTAAACACGCGTCATGCAGCATGTGTCGCCATGTAAACACGTGTCATGCAACATGCGTCGCCGAGTGAACATATGTCATGCAACACGTATCGCGTGTAAACGTGTCATGCAACATGTGTCGCCGTGTGAACAGGTGTCATGCAACATGTGTCGCCGAGTAAACACGTGTTGTGCAACGTGTCGCCGTGTGAACATGTGTCAGGCAACATGTGTCGCCGGGTAAATATGTGTCATGCAACACGTGTCGCCGTGTAAACGTGTCATGAAACATATGTCGCCGTGTAAACGTGTGTCATACAACATGTGTCGCCATGTAAACGTGTGTTATGCAACAAGTGTGCCGTGTAAAACGTGTGTCATGCAACATGTATCGCCTTGTTAATATGTGTCATGCAACTTGTGTTGCCGTGTAAACACCTCAAAACATTGTTCATGAAAACAAAAATTTGTTGCATGCAGTATGTATAATCGTTCAAACATAACATAAATAGTTGCATGACACAAGGGACTTGCAACTCGTGTCGCCGTGTTAGGCCGGGTCGCTTTAAAGGAGTTTGTAAATGTGTTTAGCGAATAGAAAAAAAAATCCATTCAGAAGTGTTCCTAACTTTTCCTCATCAGTATTGGAATGTATCGTTGAAGAGAAGCAGAGAGAATATATCACGATTGTGGGATCAGAAGCTGTTACTGTTGAGTTGTGGGCCAACGTCGTAGTAAACAGTATTTCAGCCGTGCCGAGGTTTTGGCGTGAGTTTGTAAGACTTTTCTTCAACTCGCAAACAATCTTACAGTTCTATTTACATTCCCAAACTGTAAAAACAATCCGTAGATTTTACGGTAGAATAACTGGCAACCAGCTGCCAGTCCGTTTCCCGTAAATTTTACGGGCGCCCGTAAAAATGCAGCGATCATCAAGCAGAGTAGGATAGACTGGAAAAGGTGTTAGTGTGGTTATATAAACCTTCAACACTATGAAGGTGTTTTCGAGTAAGGCCAGTTAACATAACACTACCATATCGTGATTTCCAATAATGAACTACAGGCAAAGGCCCGTAAAAAATACGGGAAATGGACTGGCAGCTGGATGCCAGAAAAATGTACGGATTTTTTTACAGTGCAAGTAGGTAGATGTGTTAGTCAACTTAGCCATCAAAAGGTTTGACAAAATTCTTGACATTACATCCAGGATGCGCCGATGAACACAGGTACCCCCATTAAAGTCAGCATTTAGTCGCAATTTGTTAAAAAGCACTTTTTGTAATATCAAACTGACGTGAGCAAAACCACTTAATTACTAAAGTAAATGATTGAAGAAACAGATTTATGCAGAAATGAACACTCTTCCTGCATGACAGTGATCGCTTTGGGTCAAAATGTTAAAACTTACCCCACCACTCAATGCATTTTTTTTTTGAAAATGCGGCTGCCCATATTCATCGGTGCCTCCTGGATACTGTGTATTGAAGGATGGTAAACCTTTTAGTGATATGGTTTACCGACATAGTCGCCTATCTGTCTGTGGCTGCCGAAACCGAACTGTGTGATTGCTTATAGTATTGAGGAAACATGGTAGGTTAGAACTTTTGAGTAGTTTGAATGGCACTCAGGCCCTGCTGCAGCTTCTAGCAGCTCTACCACAGAGGCACTAGGCAGCCCATCTACATGACTGAGCCACGACACGACAAAACCAACAATGTGGTTGTGCGCCCAGCGCAGACTCAGATCAGCCTGGGCATCCGCCCAGTTTGATCAGACTTTTCGTTAAGTGCTCAAAGAGTAGCGAAGGATCTAAGCTACCTCCATGCGGACAGCGAAGACTCTGATCAGACTGGGCGGATGCCCAGGCTGATCGGAGTCTGCGCTGGGCGCACAACCACATTGTTGGTTTTGTCGTGTCGCGGCTCATGTATTTCGAAGGCCCCGATGGCCAGAGAGCATTTTACTAATTATGAAGTTATGAACTGACGTAGAATTCTGCACTTTACCAGTTTCTATCAGACATTTTGATCCAGTAAATCCAGTTCTCAATTTCCGGCTTCTCTTGGTTGATGATCTTCAAAGACTGTATTACATAACCCGGGTATGACAATTCTCTTTGAATACCATGAAAATTATAAATATTTAGACACCTCAAACTTACCTTTATTGTTTTAAAAGGGAACAGTTTGTTTACCAATGCAGTAATACGCCCAAAACATGCAGGTGGAATGGCTAACAGTTTAGACCGAGACCAGACTCTCCTTTAGATGCATTCTGATCTGCGTCTACTTCGTTTGCTCACACCTGTCTCGCCCAATATTTAGATTTTACGGATTGATTTTACGGTAAGTTAATCAATGCGATGACGTATGTCGGTTTGGAAACATGCACTTAGTCTGCGATGCTTTCAGAAGTTTTATGTGTAAGTAAACTGCAATTAAGATGAAACATATGACAGGAAATTAAGATAATTGATATGCATCTGAAATATTTTAACCTGTTAGATTACAGGTTAAGGTGGTGATTTATGGTAAATGTAAAAATCTGCATAAAACCATAAAAAAGTAAGGTATCTCCCTGAAAGTTAGCAGACTTCTTATTTTTGTTGTTCTTTACAGTTTAGAATACAAAATAAACGTTCATGCTGCTTAAAAAGTGTTTTTATAGGAAAGATCAAAGGGTAGTTTTCTGCGCAATAATAAAAAAAAATTAACATCGTTTATGAAAATTTACGTAGTACTGAAGGTGCGTTATTGCATAATGAAGAGCGTACTAGCAATTATTTATTCCAACTCTTTCTCAAATTGTAATGTAGACCAGATGAAAACGGTAGCTTTTTCTCAAATGTTCAACCATGTACAAGGTAATGTACACTGGATGCATTTATTAAATATAGGGTAGGCAAGCATACCTATGTAACACCTACAGTATAAATAATACATTACTTACATGATCACTGGTGTGTAGATGATATTGTTCAACCTTGTTAAAATAGTCTCACCTGTCTCACCTGTGTGTTTTGACAAAAAAATTTGGACACAGACCGCATCTTTTTAGCTCACCTGAGCCAGAGGCTCCGGGGGAGCTTATAGTATGGTCAGGCTCCGTCGTCCGTCGTCGTCCGTCGTCCGTCCGTCCGTCCGTCGCCCGTCCGTCAACATTTTCAAACAACTTCTCCTCTGAAACCACTGGGCCAATTGTAACCAAATTTCATATGTAGCCTCCTGGGACCTTAGGAACGAAAAATTGTTCAAACGGTCCTGGTCACATGACCAACATGGCCGCCATGCCCATATATGGTAAAAACCTAAAAAAATCTTCTTCTCCAGAACAAGTAGGCCGATGGCCTTGAAACTTGGTATGTAGCATCAGGTACGCAAGTACTACCAAGATTGTTCAAATTATGACCTTAGGTTGACCTTGACCTTTTTTACCGTAAGGTCAAATTTTCTTCCTTGTGCTTTTCTATGGTAAAATGCTAGAACATAAGATATCTTGGAAACTGTTGAAAATTTTGGGCTAATAATTGGTATCTATAGTCATCTTAATTAGTACATGAAGATTTATGAGTACAAGAGGTCAAGGTCATTCTTTGACCTTTGACCCAGAACTCTCATATTTTGACAATTCCAAACAATCTCCTCAAAAGTCCTTGGGCCAATTGAAACCAAATTTCATATAGAGCCTCCAGGAGTTGAGGGAACAAAAACTTATTCATACGGTCCAGGTCACATGACCAATATGGCTGCCACGCCCATATATGGTAAAAACCTTTGAAAATCTTCTTCTCCAGAACCAATTGACCGATGGCCTTGAAACTTGGTATGTAGCTTTGGGTACTCAAGTACTATCAAGGTTGTTCAAATTATGACTTTTGGTTGACCTTGATCTTTTTTACGGCAAGGTCAAATGTGGGAGAATGCTAGAACATAAGATTTCATGGAAAGTCCTGAAGATTTATGCCTAAAAATTGGTATATACAGTTATCTTTATGAGTACATGAAGATTTGTGAGTACAAGAGGTCAAGGTCATTCTTTGACCTTTGACCCAGAACTCTCATATTTTGACAATATCAAACAATCTCCTCAAAAACAACTGGGCCAATTGTAACCAAATTCCATATAGAGCCTCCAGGGGTTTGAGGGAATGAAAATTAGTTCAACCGGTCCAGGTCACATGACCAACATGGCCGCCAGGCCCATATATGGTAAAAACCTTTAAAAATCTTTTTCTCCAGAACCAATTGACCGATGGCCTTGAAGCTTGGTATGTAGCATTGGGATCTCCAGTACTATCAAGATTGTTCAAAATGATGACCTTGGGTTGACCATGACTATTTTATGGCAAGGTCAAATGTGGGAAAATGCTAGAACATAAGATTTCATGGAAAGTTTTGAAGATTTATACCTAAAAATTGATATCTACAGTCATCTTAATGAGTACATGAAGATTTATGAGTACAAGAGATCAAGGTCATTCTTTGACTTTTGACCCAGAACTCTGTCATTTTGACAATATCAAACCATCTCCTCAAACGCCCCTGGGCCAGTTTTGAAACCAAACTTCATATAGAGCCTCCAGGGGGTTGAGGGAAAGAATTTTTTTTCAAATGTCCAGGTCACATGACCAACATGTCCTCCATGCCCATATATGGTTAAAACCTTTAAAAATCTTTTTCACCAGAACCAGTTGACCGATGGCCATAGAGTAACTTACCTTAGAGTACTGAGGCTGAATGGACTCGGGTGAGCTACAGGACCAATGGTCCTCTTGTTTCATCTGCTCAGCCTGATAATGTGTGAAAGAGTTTGAAAAAATAATTGCTAGTACGCTCTCCATTATGCAACAAGGATCTCTCAGCACGAAGTATATTTTCAATAACAATATTATTATGCTCCCCGAAGGGTGAGCATATAGTTGCCGCTTTGTCCGTCCGTCTGTCTGTCTGTCCGTCCGTCCGTCCGTCACACTTTTGTCCGGAGTATATCTCTGAAAGTATAAGAGAGAACTAAATGAAACTTCACACATTGATAGAGAACAACGAGGGGAAGTGCAGTGTACAAGAACCGTAACTCTAGCACAAGTATTTACAAAGTTAGCTCCATTTCCAGTTTTTTCAATATTTTGCTTGTCCGGAGCACAGCTCTGAAAGTATAAGGGGGAACGAAATGAAACTTCACACATTGATAGAGGAAGTGCAGTGCACAAGAACCATAACCCTATCACAAGTATTTACGAAGTTAGCCCCCTTTCCATTTTTTTCAATATTAAGCTTGTCCGGTGCATATTTCCAAAAGTATGAAAGGGAATTAAATGAAACTTCATACATTGAAAGAGGGCAATAAGAGGAAGTGCAGAGCACAAGAACCATAATCATGTCTTAAGTATTTACAAAGTTAGCTCCCTTTCCTATTTTTTTTCAGTATTTTGCATGTTCAGAGCATATCTCTGAAAATATAAAAGGGAACTTAATGAAACTTCACACACTAATAGAGGGCAATGAGTGAAAGTGCAGAACACAAGAACGATAACCCTGTCATAAGTAATTACAGAGTTGGCTCCCTTCTTAATGTTTGCTTTATTTTGCTTCTATGGAGCATATCTTAGCAAGTATTGAAGGAAACTAAATGAAATTTCACACATTGATAGAGGGTAATGAAAGAAAGTGCAGAGCTTAAGAACTATAACCTTACCTTTAGTATTTAGGGAGTTAGCTCCCTTCCTAATTTTTTCAGTTATTTAGCTTGTCTAAAGTATATCTCTGTACATATTTAAGAAAACATGAATGAAACACATATAGATAATAGAGGGCAATGACAAGAACTGCAGAGCAGAAGAACCATAACTGTATCCCAATCAGTTGTATGCATATTCAGAGCATTGCTTTAAAAGTATTGAACAGAATTACTTTTTATCCCCCGACCGAAAGGTTCGGGGAATATAGCGATGAGCCTGGCGTCCGTCCGTCCGTCCGTCCGTCCGTCTGTCCGTCCGTAAACATTTTCTTGTCCGCTCTATATCTTGAATACCCTTTGGAATATTTTCATGATACTTCACAGTTATATAGAACAGGTCATGACGATGTGTCGCGTACAAGAATGGTAACTCTTGCTTTCTTACTGTTTATGTAGCATTGGGATCTCCAGTACTATCAAGATTGTTCAAAATGATGACCTTGGGTTGACCATGACTATTTTATGGCAAGGTCAAATGTGGGAAAATGCTAGAACATAAGATTTCATGGAAAGTTTTGAAGATTTATACCTAAAAATTGATATCTACAGTCATCTTAATGAGTACATGAAGATTTATGAGTACAAGAGATCAAGGTCATTCTTTGACTTTTGACCCAGAACTCTGTCATTTTGACAATATCAAACCATCTCCTCAAACGCCCCTGGGCCAGTTTTGAAACCAAACTTCATATAGAGCCTCCAGGGGGTTGAGGGAAAGAAATTTTTTTCAAATGTCCAGGTCACATGACCAACATGTCCTCCATGCCCATATATGGTTAAAACCTTTAAAAATCTTTTTCACCAGAACCAGTTGACCGATGGCCATAGAGTAACTTACCTTAGAGTACTGAGGCTGAATGGACTCGGGTGAGCTACAGGACCAATGGTCCTCTTGTTTCATCTGCTCAGCCTGATAATGTGTGAAAGAGTTTGAAAAAATAATTGCTAGTACGCTCTCCATTATGCAACAAGGATCTCTCAGCACGAAGTATATTTTCAATAACAATATTATTATGCTCCCCGAAGGGTGAGCATATAGTTGCCGCTTTGTCCGTCCGTCTGTCTGTCTGTCTGTCCGTCCGCCCGTCCGTCCGTCACACTTTTGTCCGGAGTATATCTCTGAAAGTATAAGAGAGAACTAAATGAAACTTCACACATTGATAGAGAACAACGAGGGGAAGTGCAGTGTACAAGAACCGTAACTCTAGCACAAGTATTTACAAAGTTAGCTCCATTTCCAGTTTTTTCAATATTTTGCTTGTCCGGAGCACATCTCTGAAAGTATAAGGGGGAACGAAATGAAACTTCACACATTGATAGAGGAAGTGCAGTGCACAAGAACCATAACCCTATCACAAGTATTTACGAAGTTAGCCCCCTTTCCATTTTTTTCAATATTAAGCTTGTCCGGTGCATATTTCCAAAAGTATGAAAGGGAATTAAATGAAACTTCATACATTGAAAGAGGGCAATAAGAGGAAGTGCAGAGCACAAGAACCATAATCATGTCTTAAGTATTTACAAAGTTAGCTCCCTTTCCTATTTTTTTTTCGGTATTTTGCATGTTCAGAGCATATCTCTGAAAATATAAAAGGGAACTTAATGAAACTTCACACACTAATAGAGGGCAATGAGTGAAAGTGCAGAACACAAGAACGATAACCCTGTCATAAGTAATTACAGAGTTGGCTCCCTTCTTAATGTTTGCTTTATTTTGCTTCTATGGAGCATATCTTAGCAAGTATTGAAGGAAACTAAATGAAATTTCACACATTGATAGAGGGTAATGAAAGAAAGTGCAGAGCTTAAGAACTATAACCTTACCTTTAGTATTTAGGGAGTTAGCTCCCTTCCTAATTTTTTCAGTTATTTAGCTTGTCTAAAGTATATCTCTGTACATATTAAAAAAAACATGAATGAAACACATATAGATAATAGAGGGCAATGACAAGAACTGCAGAGCAGAAGAACCATAACTGTATCCCAATCAGTTGTATGCATATTCAGAGCATTGCTTTAAAAGTATTGAACAGAATTACTTTTTATCCCCCGACCGAAAGGTTCGGGGAATATAGCGATGAGCCTGGCGTCCGTCCGTCCGTCCGTCCGTCTGTCCGTCCGTAAACATTTTCTTGTCCGCTCTATATCTTGAATACCCTTTGGAATATTTTCATGATACTTCACAGTTATATAGAACAGGTCATGACGATGTGTCGCGTACAAGAATGGTAACTCTTGCTTTCTTACTGTTTATGTAGCATTGGGATCTCCAGTACTATCAAGATTGTTCAAAATGATGACCTTGGGTTGACCATGACTATTTTATGGCAAGGTCAAATGTGGGAAAATGCTAGAACATAAGATTTCATGGAAAGTTTTGAAGATTTATACCTAAAAATTGATATCTACAGTCATCTTAATGAGTACATGAAGATTTATGAGTACAAGAGATCAAGGTCATTCTTTGACTTTTGACCCAGAACTCTGTCATTTTGACAATATCAAACCATCTCCTCAAACGCCCCTGGGCCAGTTTTGAAACCAAACTTCATATAGAGCCTCCAGGGGGTTGAGGGAAAGAAATTTTTTTCAAATGTCCAGGTCACATGACCAACATGTCCTCCATGCCCATATATGGTTAAAACCTTTAAAAATCTTTTTCACCAGAACCAGTTGACCGATGGCCATAGAGTAACTTACCTTAGAGTACTGAGGCTGAATGGACTCGGGTGAGCTACAGGACCAATGGTCCTCTTGTTTCATCTGCTCAGCCTGATAATGTGTGAAAGAGTTTGAAAAAATAATTGCTAGTACGCTCTCCATTATGCAACAAGGATCTCTCAGCACGAAGTATATTTTCAATAACAATATTATTATGCTCCCCGAAGGGTGAGCATATAGTTGCCGCTTTGTCCGTCCGTCTGTCTGTCTGTCCGTCCGTCCGTCCGTCCGTCACACTTTTGTCCGGAGTATATCTCTGAAAGTATAAGAGAGAACTAAATGAAACTTCACACATTGATAGAGAACAACGAGGGGAAGTGCAGTGTACAAGAACCGTAACTCTAGCGCAAGTATTTACAAAGTTAGCTCCATTTCCAGTTTTTTCAATATTTTGCTTGTCCGGAGCACATCTCTGAAAGTATAAGGGGGAACGAAATGAAACTTCACACATTGATAGAGGAAGTGCAGTGCACAAGAACCATAACCCTATCACAAGTATTTACGAAGTTAGCCCCCTTTCCATTTTTTTCAATATTAAGCTTGTCCGGTGCATATTTCCAAAAGTATGAAAGGGAATTAAATGAAACTTCATACATTGAAAGAGGGCAATAAGAGGAAGTGCAGAGCACAAGAACCATAATCATGTCTTAAGTATTTACAAAGTTAGCTCCCTTTCCTATTTTTTTTCAGTATTTTGCATGTTCAGAGCATATCTCTGAAAATATAAAAGGGAACTTAATGAAACTTCACACACTAATAGAGGGCAATGAGTGAAAGTGCAGAACACAAGAACGATAACCCTGTCATAAGTAATTACAGAGTTGGCTCCCTTCTTAATGTTTGCTTTATTTTGCTTCTATGGAGCATATCTTAGCAAGTATTGAAGGAAACTAAATGAAATTTCACACATTGATAGAGGGTAATGAAAGAAAGTGCAGAGCTTAAGAACTATAACCTTACCTTTAGTATTTAGGGAGTTAGCTCCCTTCCTAATTTTTTCAGTTATTTAGCTTGTCTAAAGTATATCTCTGTACATATTTAAGAAAACATGAATGAAACACATATAGATAATAGAGGGCAATGACAAGAACTGCAGAGCAGAAGAACCATAACTGTATCCCAATCAGTTGTATGCATATTCAGAGCATTGCTTTAAAAGTATTGAACAGAATTACTTTTTATCCCCCGACCGAAAGGTTCGGGGAATATAGCGATGAGCCTGGCGTCCGTCCGTCCGTCCGTCCGTCCGTCTGTCCGTCCGTAAACATTTTCTTGTCCGCTCTATATCTTGAATACCCTTTGGAATATTTTCATGATACTTCACAGTTATATAGAACAGGTCATGACGATGTGTCGCGTACAAGAATGGTAACTCTTGCTTTCTTACTGTTTATGTAGCATTGGGATCTCCAGTACTATCAAGATTGTTCAAAATGATGACCTTGGGTTGACCATGACTATTTTATGGCAAGGTCAAATGTGGGAAAATGCTAGAACATAAGATTTCATGGAAAGTTTTGAAGATTTATACCTAAAAATTGATATCTACAGTCATCTTAATGAGTACATGAAGATTTATGAGTACAAGAGATCAAGGTCATTCTTTGACTTTTGACCCAGAACTCTGTCATTTTGACAATATCAAACCATCTCCTAAAAACGCCCCTGGGCCAGTTTTGAAACCAAACTTCATATAGAGCCTCCAGGGGGTTGAGGGAAAGAAATTTTTTTCAAATGTCCAGGTCACATGACCAACATGTCCTCCATGCCCATATATGGTTAAAACCTTTAAAAATCTTTTTCACCAGAACCAGTTGACCGATGGCCATAGAGTAACTTACCTTAGAGTACTGAGGCTGAATGGACTCGGGTGAGCTACAGGACCAATGGTCCTCTTGTTTCATCTGCTCAGCCTGATAATGTGTGAAAGAGTTTGAAAAAATAATTGCTAGTACGCTCTCCATTATGCAACAAGGATCTCTCAGCACGAAGTATATTTTCAATAACAATATTATTATGCTCCCCGAAGGGTGAGCATATAGTTGCCGCTTTGTCCGTCCGTCTGTCTGTCTGTCCGTCCGTCCGTCCGTCCGTCACACTTTTGTCCGGAGTATATCTCTGAAAGTATAAGAGAGAACTAAATGAAACTTCACACATTGATAGAGAACAACGAGGGGAAGTGCAGTGTACAAGAACCGTAACTCTAGCACAAGTATTTACAAAGTTAGCTCCATTTCCAGTTTTTTCAATATTTTGCTTGTCCGGAGCACATCTCTGAAAGTATAAGGGGGAACGAAATGAAACTTCACACATTGATAGAGGAAGTGCAGTGCACAAGAACCATAACCCTATCACAAGTATTTACGAAGTTAGCCCCCTTTCCATTTTTTTCAATATTAAGCTTGTCCGGTGCATATTTCCAAAAGTATGAAAGGGAATTAAATGAAACTTCATACATTGAAAGAGGGCAATAAGAGGAAGTGCAGAGCACAAGAACCATAATCATGTCTTAAGTATTTACAAAGTTAGCTCCCTTTCCTATTTTTTTTCAGTATTTTGCATGTTCAGAGCATATCTCTGAAAATATAAAAGGGAACTTAATGAAACTTCACACACTAATAGAGGGCAATGAGTGAAAGTGCAGAACACAAGAACGATAACCCTGTCATAAGTAATTACAGAGTTGGCTCCCTTCTTAATGTTTGCTTTATTTTGCTTCTATGGAGCATATCTTAGCAAGTATTGAAGGAAACTAAATGAAATTTCACACATTGATAGAGGGTAATGAAAGAAAGTGCAGAGCTTAAGAACTATAACCTTACCTTTAGTATTTAGGGAGTTAGCTCCCTTCCTAATTTTTTCAGTTATTTAGCTTGTCTAAAGTATATCTCTGTACATATTTAAGAAAACATGAATGAAACACATATAGATAATAGAGGGCAATGACAAGAACTGCAGAGCAGAAGAACCATAACTGTATCCCAATCAGTTGTATGCATATTCAGAGCATTGCTTTAAAAGTATTGAACAGAATTACTTTTTATCCCCCGACCGAAAGGTTCGGGGAATATAGCGATGAGCCTGGCGTCCGTCCGTCCGTCCGTCCGTCCGTCTGTCCGTCCGTAAACATTTTCTTGTCCGCTCTATATCTTGAATACCCTTTGGAATATTTTCATGATACTTCACAGTTATATAGAACAGGTCATGACGATGTGTCGCGTACAAGAATGGTAACTCTTGCTTTCTTACTGTTTGAGTTATTTTCCCTTTGGTGAGTTTTTTGGCAGAGTCGTGTCCACTCTGTAACTTGAATACCCTTTGGAATATTTTCATGATACTTCACAGATATGTAGAACAGGTCATGACGATGTGTCGCGAACAAGAATGACAACTCTTGCTTTATTACTTTTTGAGTTATTTCCCTTTGATGATTTTAGGTGTCTGCTCCATAGCTTGAATACCTTTTGAAATATTTTCATGATACTTCACAGATATGAAGAACAGGTCATGACGATTTGTCTCATACATGAATGACAACTCTTGCATTCATACTTTTTTGAGTTATTTCCCCTTTGGTATTTTGAGCTGCTGTTTGAGTCTCTGCTCCATATCTGTATAACCCTGACCTGCCCCACAATTGTAATAACCTTATACCTTTTAGAATATTGATAAACATGCTGTGATATATTATCAGTAGTGTTCCTAACTCTGACCCCTTCACATTCCCCCCCCCCATCCCATCCCACCAAAAATAAAATTATTATACCCCCGGCATACGAAGTATGTCGAGGGGTATATAGTTTTCGTCTTTCCGCCCATTCGTCCGTTCGTCCGTCTTTCCGTCCGTCCGTCCGTTAGTCCGTCCGTGTGTTAGTTAACATTTGCGTTAAAGTTTTGCGTTAAGTTTTTTACTTCGCTTCTGTTAACCTGAACTTGTTCATAGATGCTTACTATTTAAGTAGAGGATGGAAACTGACAAATTTGCATCATCTAGATGCTGCTGCTGGCCTGAGGTCAAGGTCACAGACTTAGAAATTTGTACAATAGCTGCGTTAAAGTTTTGCGTTAAGTTTCTGCTTTTGCTCTGTTTTTCTGAAAGACTTAATTGTAACTTGTTCATATGTGCTGAGTGTCAGTACAGGATAGATACATATTAGTTTGCATCATCTGGCTGCTGCTGATGATGAAAGGTCAAGGTCACAGACTTAGAAATTTGTATACCATTTGCGTTAAAGTTTTGTGTTAAGTTGTATTTTATGCTTAAATTTTAAATATTCATGAATAGAACCTTTTGCAATGCTATTAGGTTTACTTCTTGGTTGAAAGGGATTAGTTTTCATTATCTGGATGCTGCTGTCAGAGAGTAGCTTTTCCCCCCTAGTAGTTTTTCCCCCCGGAAAAATGACTATGATTTTTCCATAGTAGAATTTCCCACCGGAAAAATGGCTATATAGTAGAATTTCCCCCCGGAAATATGACTATATAGGCAATTTTCCCAGGGGAAAATCTACTATACGTGTTTTTGCATAGCCGTTTTTCCCCTCTATAGTGGATTTTCCCCCTGGTAAAATGATTGCAGGAAAACACGCTACATAGTGGAATTTGCTCCTCCTCCAATTATAGTAGTGAGGTTCATAACAGAAACAGAAACATGAGTATCTGTCCGTAAAATAACGATGGATAACAGATGCTAGAACCGCATGTATGTGTCCATCCGGCAGTCTGTCTTATTTATGTTTTGGGGAATTCAAGCAAGAATTTTGCTTTTTCCATGTTAGCCAAAAACGGATATAAGTGTACGTGGTTGTGAGCATAAATTTGTATAATTTTGTGTTTGTACAAGCTTTCATCTGCGCAGCGGAGTGCCTGGACTAGTGTTGGCCTTTCATGCAGGAGTCGTGGGCTCGACTCCCATTGGCACACGCGTTCGATTATGATTTTCAATGTAATAAACTCCCTACTAAATCAAACATGACTAGACAAAGCACCCGTTCGTACATCTTTCTGTAGCTTGCATTCGTATGTATACGTATAAAAATATCTACGATGATTAGAAACACTTCCTCTTTGTTCCTTAAATTAGTAATTACTGATTATTATAAAAATATGGTTGCTAAATTTGCATATTGATTTTTTGGAATTAATCACGTTTATTACCTCCCTTGAAGTACCTATACATTTCTTATGCGATTAATTCTGTAGAATTTCTCTGTTCCATTCCGTTCCGTTTCGTTCCGTTCCGCAAAATACCAATAGCCATACCAAATTCACTAATAGCCAATTTCTCGGTGGGGGAAAAAGGACTATGGGGGAAAAGTGGCTCTATGAGGTCCGGACAATCCACTATATAGCCGGTCTTCCTATAGCCATTTTTCCGGGGGGAAAGGGGGAAAAACCACTCTCTGACAGCTGCTGCTGACCGACTGTCAAGGACACAGACTTTGAAATTTGTATACTCTTTGCCTTAAAGTTTTATATTAATTCATATTTTTTTTATTGTAGTTCAAATATACTTAAAGTAAACCTTTTATTATGCTACTAGGTTTACTTCTAGGTTGAAACTGATTTGATGACATCATCTGGATGCTGCTGCTGACTTAAGGTCAAGGCCACACACGTAAATTTGTATTGAAAGTTAGTGTTAAATTTGCATTTTTTTTGCTAATGCAAATTTTAAATGGAACCTTTAAGCTTCTGTCTATAAGCCTTTCACTGGGTTTGTTATAAATTGTCCACCTGTCTGTCTTTATTAACCTCCACGTCAAAGCTTTGTATTAAATGCATTATTAGGGGGTGGCGCTGGCCGGGGGTATACGTGAGCCCCATCTCACTTGCTCTAGTTATTTTTCCACCAGATTTGGATTCTTTGTCCAAATTCACTTACTAGAGAGCTCAAAATTAGGTTTGTAGGGCTTGTAGTTTAGAAGTTATTCACACATTTTGAAAGTTTAATGTATCATATGCTATATATTTATGTATATGGCGGCTGTTTGAGATATTACTTCTTTTGAGCAGTCAAGCATACTATTTTTGTCTGAGTGTTAGAGAATCATGCATCTGTTAAACAGATAATGTCAATCAGAAGCATAAAAGAATGACAATATATTACTTATATGTGTTTTGAAGTGTATCCTTTTTACCAAGGCCCATGGGGGTCTTCGGTCGGGGGATTTGCCATCTCCTCTGACGGCTATTTTTTCAATTTTAAATTGTATTTAATTTACACAGAAAATCAGTCCTTCACCAGGATACCCATTCTCCTATTTCAAGCCTTCGGGGAGCATCCATCGGTTTCACCGATTTTTTTTTTTTTTTTTTTTCAGATTATTGCGCACAAAATTACCCTTTGATCTTTCCTTATAAAAACACTTTTTAACATTAACAAATGCTGCATTTTGGGAGTCTGAATTGTCAGAAACAACATATAGAAGGCATATGCTAAGTTTTGGAAAGATCAGTGGTATTTTGAGTGCTTTATGCAGATTTTTGTCTTTGCCCCAAATCAATGATTATCACCACCTTAAATGTAATAAATATTAACCTGTCTGTGTTTGTAGATCCAATTTGATTTTGACTTGAGCCATTTAGGACTGAAAAAGCTATAGATTGTTATGTTTCAGTTGTGACCAATGATGTGCAATGTTTAAGTCCTGAGGGCCAAAAGTTATTGTTTTCAGAATTATCACTCCAGCGGCTGATGGTGGCATTGAAAGTTAATGCAATATTTTTGCACATTCTGATAACTATCGGTATGTTCGTAAAAATCTAAGTAATGGTACAAATTGGTCCCAGGAAACAGTGCAGACAAAAACCAGACTACCTCGTTTAGCAGCAGTCTGGTCAAATTCTGCCCTCTTCGCCATCCCATCTGCATCTTTCAGACGTATTACTGGACAATAAAAAATGTTCCATTTTAGAACACTTAAGGGAGCTATTTTTTTTAGAGTATACAGTATTCACAAACTGTTCTCCAGCTTTAGTGGCCACTGACAATTCTAATGCCAACGTTCAAAACACCGTGATGACAGCATCTTGAGGCATTATTAGCAGCAATCAGAATTTTGAACCCACTGTATGTAATTGCCTGCTCAGGCTGTCGATTTACTGATAAATCATAGATATAAAACAATTTCACAAACAGCGTACAGAAAACATTTAAGTTAAAGATTTTAACGACCATTTTTTTCTATTGATTATTGCCCTCTTTGAGATCGCCCCCGACAATGGTGGCGTATGATTGGATTATGCACATAAAGGTAGAATTCAGGTAACGGGGGCATCTCACCGATGACTGAAATAGTAAATGGTTGAGTTAACGGAATCGGTTCATTTACAATATTTTGTAAACATGGAAGCCCAAACCTGATTTTAGTGAGCTGAATTGCCAGAAAGTGCCTTCGAAAATGTTAACCCGTAAAATTCCATAAAATTTACGTCTGTAAAATTTCAATAAAATGTTTTGTCCAAGCTATATCATACTGAGAACTGAGAGATAATGGACACAACAGTGCAGATACAGATGAGGCGGCTCATCATGAGTCGCATCGTCTTGAGCTAAGCTGTTCACAAATTCAACTTTTTTTTTCATTTTTGACACTTGAAGCGTTAAGCGTGCAGGTATACCAAACAAAATAAGCTGTTTTAAAGGCTTGTGTAATATGTGCTGCACATACGTATACCTGCAACAGTGCGTAGTATGATCGAGCATGGTAGTTCGCATTTTAAATAAAAGTATTTATTGTCGTGAATTATACATGCCACGACTAGTCTGCACATGTGTATAGGCGGGTCCTATCATGCAAGGGGACACTATATTCGCAAGCAAAGGGTACTAACTCCACTTTGTTCTTCACGTACCAAGCCAAAGGTACTAAGTACACTTCGTTCCCCACGTACCAAGCCAAAGGTACTAAGTCGAATTTGTTCCTCACATACGTGAGGATCTTAGTGGACTTAGTACCCTTGGCTAGCGAAGATGGAGTGGCATATGCTTGAGAATGTAGTGGACATTATAATTTAGTAAATTTTGACGAATATTGATATCGTGGACTGAAGATTCTTCGCATTGGCGGGCTGATAATCCTAGATTAACCCGGAAAAGATGATCGATTTCATTTCTAACGGCGGATCCAGCTTTTCATGTAAATATTTCAAGTAAAATCTGTAAAAAATACGGTTAAATGGCATTGCTTTTTTAAAGATCGTTTAGTTTGTATAGTTACCAGCGCCCGTAAGATATTTTCTGACATCCTAAAAATATAACACCAAAATACTTACCATAATAATACAATCATAGTAAACGCCTTTCATTCATTTCATCTTGTCTTTACTTGCAGTTTCTAGTGCATTCCAATAGATTGTCATTTTTTAAATGTTTGAAAGCATACTGACCGCGATTCTAATATCATCCTGCTTTTGAGTTCTTAATACTTCATCTGCAGAATTACACATGAACTTACAATTTTATGTATGGTCGGACATGTTATAACAATAGCTGTTTATCTGTCTACTCACTAAAACTTGGGATTGAGTCACAGTGGAACTACTAAAATAGGGTTGATAGACTCATAGCATTGTAAGGAAATAGGATTGTGATGGGACCAAAAAAGAGTAATAGGACGAGCCGTGATCTTACAGTGTTATACCTGACATCGTTTTATCCACAGTACCGCTATAGTGAACGTCGTTTTCATAAGGCTTTGCTATATTCTGCGTGCTGTGCACGGTTTGTACACTTGTACGGCGATATTTTATACTGCGCTTTGTGCAATAGTAATATAACAGCTTGTACACCTGTACGGCGATACTTTATACTGCGGCCTGTGCAGAACTTATACCACCGTTTGTAAACTTGTCCAGCAATATTTTATACGGCAGCCTCTGCAGTAGTTATACCAATGTTTGTACACCCGTACAGCTATTTTTTGTACGGCGCCCTGTACAATTACTACACCACGGTTTGTACATCTGTATGGCGATACTTTATACTGCACCCTGTGCAATAGTAAAACCACGGTTTCAACACCTGTAAGGCAACACTGTTTACTGCGCCCTGTGCAGTAGTTATACCACGATCTGTACACTTGTACGGCGACATTGTATACTGCGCCCTTTTCAACAGTTATACCATAGTTTGTACACCTGTATTGCGACATGGTAAATTGCGCCCTGTGCAACAGTTATATCACGGTTTGTACACCTGTACGGCGACATTGTATACTGCGCTCTGTGCAGTAGTTATACCACAATTTGTACACCTGTACGGCGGTACATAATACTGCACCCTGTGCAATAGTTATAGGACGGTTTCTACACCCGTAAGGCGACATTGTATACTGCACTCTGTAAAATACCTACACCATGATTTTATACATCTGTGCGGCGACATTGGCCCACTTCGGAATCGAACTGAAGTACCTACCATAGTAGTATTTATGGGTATGCGCACTCGCATTACCAATCGAACGCCAAATGTTGCTCTAATAGTAGATTGTCATGGAAACGGAAATAAATACTGTGCATTCCATTGCCTTCTTCGTGCATGTAGTCTTTAATAAACGATGATTTATAGAATAAATGATAACATATGCCCTAAAATAATTGTATGAACAAATATCCGGAATACAAATACTTGTTGTACACCCACAAATCGCGAGAGTCTTCAACGGCCGCCATCTTGGTACTAGAGTAACGGTGGTTCAGACCTCGGTTGATCTCTGGTAAGTTCACGACGTCATTTTAGTAGCTGCCATCGCACTTTGATTGGAACTTTAGTAAATATAGTAGCTACTATAGTTCGATTCGAAGTGGACCATTGTATACTGCACTCTGGACAATTGTTATATTCCGGGTTTTACACCTATACGGCGACATTGTATAGTGTGTCCTGTGTAGTAGATATACCACGGTTTATATACCTTTACCGCAATATGTATACTGCACCCTGTACAATAGTTATATCAGGCTTTTTTCACATGTGTGGCGACATTGTATACTGCATCCTGTGCAATTGTCATACCACAGTTATTACTCTTGTACGGCGTTATTGTATACCGCGCTCTGTCCAGCAGTTATACAACTGTTTTTGCACCTGTACGGCCACAATGTATACTGCGTCATGTTCAATGGTTGTAACATGGATTTTACACCTATACGGCAATATTTTAAACGGCGCCCTGTGCAATAGTTATACCACGGTTTGTACACCTGTACGGCGGTATTTTAAACTGCGCCTTGCGCAATAGTTATGCCACGATTTGTACACCTTTATGGCGATATTTGATATTGTGCCCTGTGCAATAGTTATATTACGGTTTGTACACCTATACGGCGACATTATACATTGTGCCCTGTGCAATAGTAATACCACGGTCCGTACACCTCTGCGGGGATATTTATATTGTGCCCTCTGCAATTTCTATACCACAGTTTTAGAGCGACGTTCTATTTTGTGTCCAGTGCAATAACTAAACCATGGCGTTCTTCTGTACGGCGACATCGTATACTGCACCCTGTGCAGTAGTTATACCACGGTTTATAGACCTGTACGGTGAAGTTATATACTGCGCCCTGCACAAAAGTTATGCAAAGGTGTGTACACCAGTATAGATTGGTATAATTATTGCACAGCGCGCAGTATACAATATCGCCGAACACAGATGTTCAAATCGTGGAATAACTATTGCACAGTTCACAATATACAATGTCGCCGTACTGGTGTACAAACCTTGGCATACCTTTTGTGCAGGGCGCAGTATATAACTTCACCGTACACCGTGGTATAACTACTGCACAGGGTGCAGTATACGATGTCGCCGTACAGGTGAACAAACCATGGTAAAAGTTATTTCACGGTTTGCACATCTGTTTTCGGCGATATTGTATACTGCGTCCTGTGCAATAATTATACCACGGTTTGGACACATGTACGGCGATATTATATACTGCGCCCTGTGCAATAGTAATAACATGGTTTGTACACCTGTACGGCAAGATAATCCACTCGCTTCAGCAAGTGGAATATCTCGCCATAAAGGTTTACAGACCGTTGTGTATCTAATTTATACAAAGCTCATCAGTGTACATTTTTGCACTATGTAAACGAATGATTTCATGCAAAGGTATACGTTTTGTCACAAATTTGGTATAGGACCTATATATTATTTCAGGACTGAAATTATCTGATGCTATATCCGTTTTTATTTCTCATTAATTGTCAGTGTCGATTTCTTTCTTTAATGCTTTTAATTTCCTGTCATCTTCCATATCTTGCTGTAGAAAACAGGGATTAGATTTCTTTTCTTATTCCTTCAATTTGACACCTTGCAACGGCGGGATGTGTTAAACGTTTGCCAAATAAAATGTCTGTGAAACTTTATTGGCTTTCGCTTTTATGAGACAGACAATATGTTCTTATCTGTATTATTTCAAAACATTTATAAAACCACTTCATGAGAAAGCGTATCTTTGGGTGTATGCACTGTGCATGTACAGATCATCATGCGCACGGCGTACTTTGTTTGCTGCTCGCACGCATATTTTGAAATATACATACAACATAAAATATAACCAGGCTGTGAATTCTGGTCCACTCATGCGGATCAAGTATGTGTCATGAGACAGGTTTGGTCACGAGGCGGGTATATATATTTGCATACACCTCCAAGGGAGATCACCATAACGTAGAAATTGTTGTCTCCCTTGTGATTGAAGATACTCTTAATGGAAAGAATTTGCTCTCTGTGGTGAGCAAATTCTTTCCGTTAAGAGCATCTCCTTTGGAGAAAAGCGTCACATACATAGGGAAACAAATGCTACCATTTAAAGTTTCTTCCCTGGAAAAATGGCCCCAAAACCATAGCGATGCAGCCATAAACTTTAATTTTATTTAGAGTCCGATTTCATTTTATAGATGAACTATTGTTTGTATTAGAAAAATCCATTAATACGAAACTTCGCCGTTTTTCCTGTCAATTTCTATTCAGAATTGATGGATTTTTAGCGCAAGTTAATTTTATTCTGAATAATTTAAATGGGTTCTTTTGATATACATTCGCCACGCAGCTGGGGTATTATAAATTTGAAGGAATATATAAAATCTGTCAATAGGGTTTGTTTGTTGTTTAAACGAGGCGTTTGTTTGGTATGTTTTCTCCTGGGTATTGTATAAAGGTGCCAAATAAACACGTTTAACTGTGGTGTATCTAGATTTAATGAAAGTTTAATATAATAGTGATTGATCACAGCGTCTGTAGCCTTAAAAAGAGAGAGTAAAAGTTATGATGTTATGAAGTTAAAACGATTTTTTTCTGAATTGGAATAAAGTGAGATCAATTAAATATTTGATTGTAAATGTCGGTTTCACTGACAAAGTGGATGGTGTCTTTAAATAGTTCAAGCGTGTTTAGTGGTTATACCAAAATAAGTTATGACGAAAGCAAAGGTATCACGTGTAAGCCATCATCAATAACATATCTAGGGATCTCTGATAGATTCAGGGGCGTAACTAGGGGTGACAATTATGTTTTATACCCCTTGAGGGCAAGACTAAGACTTTAGCCTAAAAAAGATTCCATGTAGTCGTGTGTGTTTGCAGTAACTATTGAACTCTTGACCATTTTACAAAATTTCAGCATCATCAAATAAGCAGATGCTTGTTGAAATTTTGACCAATTGTTACTCAAACCTATGTTTGAAAATCACTATCATAGGTTTGTGCTTTTCTATCATGGGTATGGCAAGGCAAGAGCACAATAAGTCTACAAACATAGGTTTGAAAATTACAAACCTATGTTTGAACTTCAACTTCTAACCCAGGTTTGAAATTCTCTAAAATAGATTTTTAAAGTTCTAACATAGGTTTTTAAAGTTCTATCATAAGTTTAAAAAAATGACATTCTAAAACCAGTGATATAACCTTCTAACCGATGTTCGAAACAAATTAGGGTTGCCAGATGCACAATAAGTCTACAAACACAGGTTTGTAAATTACAATCACGGATTTTTACTCAAACCTATGTTTGAAAATTACTATCGTAGGTTTGTGGTTTCTATCATGTGTTTTAAAATCTATAATTGGTTTCAGAATTTGACATTTTAAAACTTGTGATTTAACTTTTAAACATGAATTTGGACAAAATTATGAATGCCAGGTGCACAATAAGTCTACAAACACATTTTTTAAAATCTCAGTTTTTGGTTTTTCTAAGTTCAAACATAGGTTTTTGATTTACAGTCACAGGTTTTCTGAAACCTAAGATAGAGATTTTAAAACCCATGATAGAAAACCATAAACCTATGACAGCGAAGCTTTCTAACATTGGTTTGAGTAAAAACCCGTGTTTTTAATGTACAAACCAATGTTTGTAGACTTATTGTGCACTTAGCAAGCATAATCATGTCGAACATAGATTAAAAGGTTATATCACTGGTTTTAGAATGTCTTTTTTTTAAAAAAAAAACTATGACAGAACTTCAAAAACCTAATTTTAGAACTTTAAAAATCTATGTTAGAGAATTTCAGACCTGGGTATAGGTGTGTAATTTTCAAACCTATGTTTGTAGACTTATTGTGCACTTGGCTTTTAACCTACGTTATTACACAAATTATGCTTGCTAAGTGCACAATAAGTCTACAAACATAGGTTTGTACATTACAAACACGGGTTTTTATGTGTTTCACAGATGAGTTAGGAAGATGAAGATGCACCTGTGACAAAGCTGTATGATACTATTATCGATTTTTTTATTCAGTATAAAAACTAAAATTTATGGATATCGGTAATAAATAATTAACGACCTCATTAAGGAATCTTAATTTTAACGTTTATGTTTACTTATATTTGTATAAAGCTTTTTGTGGGCTTTTTGTTATGGTTTTAAATAGATACAAGTGATCATTATCGGAGGTTGTTGACCATTTGCCTCCACACTTAATTAGGTCATCGTTATCTTGAAGCAATACACTTAAAAATGTATCAGAAATACGTCTCCTAAATAGAGATTAGTCCAGATTTGATGTGTGAGCAAATACATTTTATGTGCTTTATGAAATATATTTATTGCCTTTAAAGTATTTATTTGGCTGAGAGTTTCTTTGGACCAGTTTTGACTTAATTCCATAGGATTCTATTAATAAAAGCATCTTTTTAAGCAGCTAAAAGTATCTATTCGAAACATACCACAAGAAAAAGGGCCTTCTGATGAATGTTTCAGATCAGCCTGCCAAGTTAGAATTTTTCTGGGTGGCATTAAAATCATACAGAGTGAAAAGCGAAGATTGGTCAGTATGCGCGGATGGATCTGAGCCGTTGTTGTTTGCATATGTAGCTGTCATATGAATTTTGCAACATTGGTTTTATATCTTGAAAGCAGATCAATGTTCTTTTAGGAACTTTATGTTTATCACTGTCTCACAATAATCCAGATTTTAAATAGTGAATATAATTGATCCGCGACACGAGAAAACCAGCAAAGTGGTTATGCGCCCACGCAGATTCAGATCAGCCTGGGCATCTGCCCAGTCTGATCAGAGACTTCACTGTCCGCATGGAGCTAGCTTAGACACTTAGCTACCCTTTAAGCATAAAGCGAATACTCTGATCAGACTGGGTGGATACCCAGGCTGATCTGAGTCTGTGCTGTGTGCACAACCACTTTGTTGGTTTTCTCGTGTCGCGGCTATATAGATTATTGGATGATCATCAAAATCGCCATGTAGTATTTTATATCTCTGCGCCTTTCGAGTCATGTATTAAACAAACATACATAACTTTAAAATTTACATATAAGAACTGGTATTTGTATACTTAACTTGAAAGTCCTTATAGAGACATTAACATTCAATGGCAATTTAAATTCTTGTACGAAGTCAAAGTGTCACATAATATACGGCAAAGTTCTGGAAACTTATTGGAAACAGTACAGAAGATGAAGCCAAATGTAATATAGATAATGCCAAGAGATGGATGATTTTCCATGGTACGTGAAAGCACGAGGCAAATCTCGACTGACAGCATATATTGTGAAGAAGCTTGAGGCTAACAAGCAGGTAAGGAGAACTCTAGTTATATACTCGGCATAGTGTATAGTTTTCGTCTCAGTTTTGTGTTTTCGTCAATTTGTCCAATTATCCGTTCGTCCGTCCGTCAGCATTTACATTAAGGGAGTATATAGGTGAAAATGAATCATCAGTTGAAAGCAAAATAAGATTTCAAATTTACCCGGAGATTTGTCTACTAAATTTTACTGTAAAATAACGACACAGTATGCAAATTACTGGAAGAAGACCTTTAAGCGTATTACTGTCTAACTTGTCTTAAAGGTCATCTCTATTAAGCAAAAACCTGTATTAATGGGCAAAAGTGTCATGTCCCAAAGTAGCATTTTAGCACAAACTGACCTGTTTAGCAATCATCTATATTTTAAGCAACCTGGCCCCGAGGTTATAAAACTTTTTTCATGCTCAACTCAGCTGAGCATGAAATTTTCGCTGCTGATAAATATGAAAATGCCAACTAATGTTGGCATTTTCATATTCATAAGCAGAGAAAATTTCATACTCAGCCAAACTGAGCAAGAAAACTACTGTACTTATCAGTAATTTGCTATTTATTAGCAGGTAAAATTTCATGCTCAGCTGAGTTGAGCACGAAAAAAGTTTTATAACCTTGGGGCCAGTCTTTGCCTTTTCCTTGAGTGCTTTCTTAAAACAGGTTTGAATGTATTTCTGTATTCTATACCGTGACAGCCGGTTCCGCTGTCTCTTGGAGGTCATTGTTCACAGGGTATAATCGATTCCGCCAATTTTCGCTTCCTGCAGAGACTGTACATCATATTTGGCTTCCGCCGAGACTGTCCGCGAACTCTTGCTTCCTGCCGAGACTTCTGTACATGATAAATGGCAGGAAGCAGAGTCACTTGGACAGTCTCGGCAGGAAGCCAATGTTCGAGGACAGTCGTCCCTGCAGGAAGCAAGAGTTCGCCGACAGTCTCGGCGGAAGTCAAATATGATGTACAGTCTCTGCAGGAGGCGAAAATTGGCGGAATCGATTATACCCTTTGTTGTTACGAGAATTGAAACAACAACGATTCAACAATTCTGTTACAGTACATATAGCTGTATGCATTTATATCTGGTCTTATAACTTTCGGCAGAAGTTTTATGATGTAAACTAAAAATAATAGCATCGAAAGTAATCATGTTTTGTCACCAGTACTGTTGCTATGCAGAATTTGCAGCCTAAATTTTAATGAACCAAGGGCACTCATATGTTCCACAAATAGTCTTATGCAGATTCAAGTTTATGGCATATCATTAAATATTTGAAGTAGTCTGCTTAACATTATATGCGAAAGTCAAGTGCTTTAATCAGATAAATAAGCACTTTAATGCTCCTTCCACTCACTTAAAGAAGCCCTAACAAATCAGTCACCCTGACTGATAGCGCGGTTAGCTGAATAGAATGAAAGGACAAATAAATGCGATATGAGGAAGAGTCTACCATACAGCCTATGCAAACAGCGAATACTATGATTAGCCTGCACAGTTGCGCAGTTTGACCAGAGAATTTCTGTTTGCATCAACATTATATGGCTCCTGATGAATCTGTAATGCAAATAGCAAACTCTTACAGAGCTCTAGATAAGAGGGAGTATTTGGTGATAATTAGGGATAATTTTTGCTAATTCTGCATAAAAACATATGTTGTGACCCCTCATCTGAACTGTCTCGACGAGACAGTTCAGATATCTGAACTGTCTCGACGAGACAGTTCAGATGAGGGGTCACAACATATGGTTTCAATGAGAAATAAAAAAAATTATCCCTCAATTATCATCAAATACCCCTCTTATCTAGAGCTCTGCTCTTATCGAACTATGCAGATGTCCAGGTTGATCTGAATGTCTGCTGTTTGTTCTTGATATCAGGTACCCCTCCTTGTAGCAAGGTATAAATATCACCCTTTATTTCGCCAAAGTTATGACGTCATCAAGATCTGGCATCAAAGCATCAACACGTGTTTGCTTTTGCGTCAGTACCGCCAGTAGTGTTGCTTCAGATCCAACGATCTGGTCTCGCGTGTCCGAGTCCAGTTCAGGTCGTGATTTTCTCGGCCCGAAATAATTGAAGTACTGCTAAAAGAAACGTAATATTCCTAAATCAAAGTCATGCATGATGAGTCAGTCCTTCAACACTCAGAAATAATGGAAGTCAGAGCAGTTCTGATACAAATAAATTTTTCATGCATTTCTAATATTACGAATGTACAATGTATATGTATGTATGTGTAGCGAATTTTAGACGAAAGTTACAAAATATGCATTAGGATTAGGAGTGCTGTTTAAAATACATACGGATTACTGAAGTGCGACATGCAAGAAATTTATTAGGACCAGCACTGCTCTAATGACACAAGCTTGCATCTGTTTGAGCACCTAGGCAACACGGGACCCCGTTGTGACTTGACGTCATTGACAACTGCCGCAATATGAATGAAGAACAGGAAAAAAAATCATCCAAGCAGAGAAAGAGAGAGAGAGAGAGAGAGAGAGAGAGAGAGATTGGTCTTAATTTAACAGTAGTTGCCGGGACAATTATGATCCACCGATATCTGCCTGCGTTTGTATGTACAATGAATGTTAAGAGAATAATGTGAACGTTCTAGATTTTCCGTGATAATTACCTTGCGCTAAAGATTTTGTCCCCTTCGAATTTTAATACTACATGTATATGTCTGTCTGATATTCAGGGGATGATTTATAGCGGCAAAGAATGCATATCCTAACCAGACTGCTCTTTTATAGGATAAGTTGAGTATTGAGAATTTGTACAGTACACATATGGCTAATTTTGAAAGGCTCAAGTTATCAAAGCCGTTAATCTCAAACTTAATGTCTGCGTTTCTTTCCTTTTCTGTTCTTTAAATCAGCTTTGAATATATTTTCTGTTAGTTAAAATGTGATGTGAATGAAACTTCTCGCTAGAATTAATACATCAACATAATATATAGCACAAACTGAACCTTAAAACCAACTTCGACCTGTTTATAAATACATGTATTCAGTAAAACATTTTAATGTTAATGTGCTGTAAAAATTTATCATCTCTACTTTATGACTGGCTTCAGATCTTTGGGTTTGATGATAATTCTGTATTATGGTTTCTTATTTCTCCATACAGTACGTTAGTTGCGTTACCCGCAGTTTTAAATCGCCTCGTTGAGCGAGGCAAATCTGATGTGGGCGAGCCTCACAGGCTTTATGACGTTTGTGTGGCATGAAATTGGGACAAACCATGCATTTTGCATTTCCGCCATTTACATTCTGATTCGCTCACCACAACATACGTATTTTAATGAATAAACAGAAACAGAATTATCACCAAATCCATTAACCACGGTTCTTCGTTTGGACTTCTTTGAAAGAGAATCATTTGAGTGCGAACTTCGGATAGCAACATTACCGTACTGTATTAAATATTTCATAATTACGGATTTATATAGAGGTAGTGGGTTGACAAAACTTTAACTTCTTTTTTCCGTTTCAATACTTTTTGTGGAATAGATATATACATTAGTGGAGATAGGTCAATGGTTTCAAAACCAGGAACTTTGTCTGGGTTAACTGATGAAGAGAAAGAGCAGTGGTTGGAACTCATATCATCAAATCCTTATTTCCAGAAAAAATCAAAATCATCACAGGTAACGATTTTTTTATCTAGTTGTTTCAGTAGTTTACTGAGAAGGTAGGACTGTCGTCACTGACTCAGAATTAATGTTACAAGTTTGTAAAGATTTTAAAATTGTACGTGGTATGTCCTGAAAGTCAGTCCAGTACAATAGTGACTCTAATTTTACGGTTCTGACACTAAACTGGTCTGACACTTGGGACAAAGTGTCAGGGACCGTAAAATTATTGTCAAAACTGTACTGGACTAATTTTCAGGATATAGTGCATGGTACCATTAAATTATTGTCAAAATTGTACTGGGCTGACTTTCAGGGCATAATGACAGGCACATAATTATTCATGTCAAATGTATACTGGACTGATTTTCTGGACATAGTGTCAGGAAGCGTAAAATTATTGTTAAAATTGTACGGGGCTGACATTCAGGACATAGTGTCAGGAACCGTAAAATTATTGTCAAAATGTACGAACCTAGTGTCCGGAACCGTAAAATTATCGTTAAAACTGTATTTGACAGACTTTCAGGACAGTGTCAATGACAATGACAATGTCATTGTCAAACTATTGTCATTGTCATGGTCATTGACATAGTGTCAGGAACCGTAAAATTATTGTCAAAATTGTACTGGACTGACTTTATGGACATAGTCTCAGGAACCGTAAAATTATTGTCAAACTTGTCCTGAACTAACTTTCAGGGCAAAGTTACAGGAGCCTTAAAACATTGTAGAAATTTTACTTGACAAACTTCAGGACATTGTGTCAGGAATCGTAGAATTATTGTCAAAATTGTTCTGGACTGACTTCCTGGACACAGTGTCAGGTTGTCAGAGAGTAGCTTTTCCCCCCTAGTAGTTTTTCCCCCCGTAAAAATGACTATGATTTTTCCATAGTAGAATTTCCCACCGGAAAAATGGCTATATAGTAGAATTTCCCCCCGGAAATATGGCTATATAGCCAAATTTCCCAGGGGAAAATCTACTATACGTGTTTTTGCATAGCCGTTTTTCCCCTCTATAGTGGATTTTCCCCCTGCAGGAAAAACACGCTACATAGCGGAATTTGCTCCTTCTCTAAATATAATAGTGTGGTTCATAACTGAAACATATATATGAGTGTCTTTCCGTAAATATCGAAGGATAACAGATGTTAAAACTGCTTGCATGTGTCCATCAGTCTTATTTTTGTTTTGGGGTAAACAGGCAGGCATTTTGCTTTTTCATGTTAGCCACAAACGGATAGAAGTGTACGTGGTTGTGTGCATAAACTTGTATTATTTGTGTTTGTGCAAGTGTTCATCTGTGCGTACGCGCAGCGGAGTGCCTGGACTAGTGTTCGCTTTTCGCGCAGGAGTCGTGGGCTCGACTCCCATTGCGACACACGTCCGATTATGATTTTCATGTAATAAACTCCCTACTGAATCAAACATGACTAGAGAAAGCACCCGTTCCTTCATCTTCCTATAAGCTTGCATGCGTATGTGTACGTATATAAATATATGCGATAAGAAGAAATCACACTCTACTCATTCCTTACATTAGTAATTATTGATTATTATAAAAATATGGTTGCTAAATTTGCATATTGATTTTTTTTAATTAATCAGGTTTACTACCTCCCTAGAAGTATTACTACAATTATTATTCGATTAATTCCGTAAAATGTCTCTGTTCAATTTCGTTCCATTTCATTCTGTTCCGCAAAATACCAAAAGCCATGCCGAATTCACTTATAGCTAATTTCCCGATGGGGGAAAAGGGACTATGGAGGAAAAGTGGCTCTATGAGGTCCGGACAATCCACTATATAGCCGTCCTTCCTATAGCCATTTTTCCGGGGGGAAAGGGGGAAAAACCACTCTCTGACAAGGAACAGTAAATTTTTTGTCAAAATTGTACTGGACTGACCTTCAGACTATAACGTACTCATCCTTCATTGCAAACTTTCCTGAATTTCCGTCAGTACGGCTAAATTTTTATAATTTTGCATGGTGCTGTCATTATTGAACATTGAAATAGTGCCTGTGATTGTTACTGATCGTTCCAAGGCAGTGCTTCTATTATGGTTCATTATTATTGTTATTATTATTATTGGCATTGCATGTCGGTTTTCAGTCTATTGGTTTTGACTTTCTTTTCTTCATTTTTTTAGGTAGTCTCGTTGCCATATTCAGTCTTGGCAGTAGTAGTATTTCAATTCTCATATCGACGTTGCCCCCGCACCTCAGCGGAACGAATCCATAGCCGCAGTAACGGGGCGCCGAGCGTCCCGTTCAGTCTTGGCTTTTCGCTTGTCTGCTTTTATTTGAGCCGCGACACGACAAAACCAACAATGTGGTTGTGCGTCTAGCGCAGACTCAGATCAGCCTGGACATCCGCCCAGTTTGATCAGAGTCTCCGCTGTCCGCATGGAGGTAGCCTACACCATTAGCTACCATCTGAGCACGAATGAAAAGTCTGATCAAACTTGGCGGATGCCCAGGCGGATCTGAGTCTGCACTGGGCGCACAACCACATTGTTGGTTTTGTCGTGTCATGGCACATTTGTGTGCTGACTTTATTGTTTGCCAGTAACTAATGATGTTTTAGATAGACTGTGGGAATCAGTTGCAATTGCCGCTTGGGTCATCGCTAATTAGTACCGCATTCTGATCTGTATATCTGATCTAATTACAATGACCACTTAAACGGAAAGAGATTATCTGCCCCAACCCCCATCCCTACTCCCTCTGTCCCTCCTCTGGACTTTATGGACCTAGAAGTTGTATAAAATCCTAAAAAGTATCTGTTAAAGGTAAAAGAAAGGGTACTTGTTTGCAGTGGCGGGGAATGACGCAGTACTTTACGTTGTTTTTATTGTTGATATTTGATATTTAGCCTTAGCATTCAGAGCTTGTCTCGTTAAACATTGTGGTTAATATGTGGCGTCAAAACCACTTGTTATAAACAGTTTGACATTGTGGTAGGCTAAAACTCACTTCCATTTTGTCTGTCATTAAGCATCCAATTTAAACAAAAGGTGTCGTTTCGCTACCACATGTTCACAAAAGAGCCAAACCATCAGAAAGGCACCTTAAAGCATGTTAGAATGAGCAGAGCAGGCTCTGATCCAGGTATCCCCTGTCTGATCTGATTTTTCCACGAAGGTCGGTTAACTTCGGACGGGCGGGTTAATTCGGACATACTATTGCAAACAGTGAAAATCCAGATGAGACGGCTCATAATGAGCCGTCTCATCAGGATTTACTCTGTTTGGCCAGTTAATTTTTGTTTTAGTTCCAAACAACTGACATATAAAGGAAACAATGTCAGTGTCCGAATTTACCCGCTGTCCGAACTCACCCGACTCTCCCCCTAAACCAAGCAAGCCTTAACTGGCGAATGGACTCAGGATGAAGTCTTGGGGTTCGACCTTTAAACCAGCGGATGAAACCGTACCGTAGGGGTATAATAGTTTCCCATAGCCTTGTAACCGTAGGGGGAAGTGGGTTTTAGATACTCACCGTTACTTAATTAGGCACAGCATATGAAAATCTAACCAGGTTTCCAATACAACTGGCAAAGGTTCATTTGACAAGTTTACCACAAAGCTTTTTTTTCTGAGGCATTGCTGAAAATCTAAATTAGAGTTTTGAGTCAGTATTGGGCAGTTTGTCTCCATGTTTGATCATGTATATTTGCATATACTCATACCAATAAACTGTTTATTGTCTTAACGATCCCAGATCATCTAAAACTCTGTTGACTCAATTCATAAATCAGCTTAAAGGGGACATAAAATGGGCGGTGCCAAGAGAAAATGGGTCTTAGAGCACCGTGAAAAAAAAAACGTGAAGACTATTAGCATGTACAGCCGTGCAGTCTGAGCAGAGTCTTCAAATTTTTCAGTTCCTGTAGATAGTTGGTGGAGAGAAGACTCTGCTTGCCATGGGAATGCGGAGGCTGATTGGAGTCTTAGCTTTTCATATTCTTATAAGGCATATTTTCTTGTGCACTAAAATGTTTTGCGTTCAAGTCGGACAGTCTTGTTCCACGAGAATCAAGTTATTTCTTATTGAACGATGTATAATAGTGTCAGGATGCTAGTTGTAATGTATCAGTGAAGTGATGTGTGAGTGTCGAAAAACTGGAATCGACCTGTCGGAAGCATGTCTTTCACGGCCCAGATATCTGAGGGGCCTGACAGCGGATGAATGGGGAGAATGGTTGGATCTTATTACGTCAAAGCCACGTCACTGCCGTCACTGCCGTTGTTACAGTCACACTGCTGTTGTCAAGGTATAGGAAAGTCGGGTAAATTCGGACAGCGGGTAAATTCGGACAGTGACATTGTTTCCTTTATATGTCAGTTGTTTAGAATTAAAACAAAATTAACTATTGGTATCATAAAATGTGCAGAATTTCAAAGCTTATGGAAAAAAACGTCATGCCTTTATTTCTTCTATGTTTCTTTTTTTGTGTGTGTGTTATCACCTTAAAAACTCCATGCTCGAGTGGTTATAGAACAGAGGCGGATCCAGAGGGGGTTCGGGGGCTTCAAGCGAACCCCCTATTCAGCCTAAATTATTTCAGCAAAAAATGGTCGAACTGCGCAAATCGAACCCCCTCAGCTAATTTGAAACCCCTATCCAAAATTCCTGGATCCGCCCCTGCAGAAGCGTCTGGCTACGGAGCAGAAAGTCCTAGGTTTGACTGGCCAGACTATTGACAGCAAAAAACAGTCTCTCTCTCAGCCCAGCAGTAACTGGGCATCTGTTTCGAATAAGGGAAGATTACAGGTAATGAAAGTAAGATATAGGCTCCCTCTTTCATAGGTTGTGCCTAATTAAGTTACGGTGGGTCTCTAACACCCACTCCCCCCTACGGTTACAAGGATATGGGAAGCTATTATACCAGCACGGTACTGTTTCATCCGCTGGTTTAAAGGTCGAACCCAAAGACTTCATCCTGAGTCCATTCGCCAGTTAAGGCTTGCTTGGTTTAGGGGAGAGTCGGGTTACTTCGGACAGCGGGTAAATTTGGACACTGACATTGTTTCCTTTATATGTCAGTTGTTTGGAACTAAAACAAAAATTAACTGGCCAAACAGAGTAAATCCTGATGAGACGGCTCATTATGAGCCGTCTCATCTGGATTTTTACTGTTTGCAATTGTATGTCCGAATTTACCCGCCTGTCCGAAGTTACCCGACTCTCCCCTAGTTATTTGCATTTTGACGGTCTTCTTTTAAGCAGAAATACTCACTTTTCTTACGCAAACAGTGTAGATCCTGATCAGACGCCGCTTTCTGTGGCGTCTGATCTCAGTCCGCACCGTGTGCCAATGTATCATTTATGGAACATTTGTTATAAATGATATTGTTTCAAATGTCTGAAAAAAAACCTAGCCCGTCATTGAACCGTTGTATTTGCAAAAATCGGCTCGCATTGGATTCGTACTATTTATAACGAGGAAAACTATGCCCAGATTGCACAAAGTCGCAGTTTCTCGTGACCCGGTTGCGGACTACTTTGTCATTCAGGCGAACCTACTCGAAATATCCCAAAACTTTCTTTGCTGACATAGTTACTTCCCCCATTTCAAAGCTGCTATATTTAAAGTAAGGTGAACCTAGATTCTCCAACGATGGAATTAAATTGAATTACGGATATCCAAAAATCAAACTGAGTACTCTCAACCATAGATGGTGGTATCATACCTGTGACCCTCAGGGTGGAAAATAAGGAAGAAAAACGAAAAAAAATAATTTTTTTTTCATTGTCTTAAAGTTTTACTCCCTTTATAATAATAACAAAAAAGATTTGATGAAATATTTTATGCAATACCTCCGATATGGTCTAACAATACATTGATAAAAGTGACTTTAAACAAAAAATAAGATAAATTTTTATACAATCGCGGACCGCGGTTGAAATCGCATTATTGGACAAAAATAATTTATTCATACGTCACAATCACGTGCACGAATAAGAAAAATACCTCTACATGTTCACATCACACAGGTGGTCAAAATCGATATTCTTACAGGCCGTGAGGAAATAGGTAACTTGCATTTTAATTTGAAGATTATTTTTCATTTCACATTTATCGAATAAACATGCATTTTCTCAAAACTTTTACGGCTAATTATGAGACTACTACATATTGTCAAACGATTTGTTAAAATATTTGTTTCTGAAAACATGAAATAAACGAGGGAGACAATCTTTAATGACCATTTTTTGGATCCACCCCTCGAGGGTCACAGATACGATACCACCACATGTGCCGTTGAACTAAGTTTTCGCTATTTATGGATATCTATAACTTGATATTTGGATATCTTAATGATATGTCCGAATTCGGCTTATGGATATCCCAATATTCAACAATTGAAGAAATTGAGATATTATAATTCAAGATGAATAAATGTACTGTATCGATACTTTAATGATATTCACAATTCGAAAAATAGGTATCCATAATTCGAATATGTCCAAATATCTTGCTGAAAATCGGATACGCCACTATCGATTTATGGATATCTAGGCATAAAATGAGAGATATCCGAGAATAACTAAGGATAGCTAAACATGTTTTGTGATATTACAAAATAGAATATTCAATATTGGATATCCAAAACTCTTGCATGAATAAATAAATTCTGAATACCCAAAATCGGGAATAAAGTGGAAGGGTGTCTAATATATCCGCTCTCGTATTGACCAAGAATTTATTGAAAGATATCACATAAAACAAAAACAAAAAAAAAAACAAAAAAAAACAACAAAAAACGAGCAACCCAATATCAGATAGTCTGACCAGAGTCTACACCGTTTGCTATTCCATCTGCATCTTTATGACGTAATACTGCATTGTAAACCAAGCCCTTCCGTTTTAGGTCAATTACGGTAGAGAGAGAGAGAGAGAGAGAGGGTAATTCAACAACTCTTGTTACTCAGGTCATAACAAGAACAAAAGTCTGACGCCAGTGCGAGGCGTTCGATAAATCTATGAAGCTGTGCTCTTACATTACAAAAATGATTTGTTTTACAATTTCATTTTTTAAACAAACAGTTCTTGTTTTAGCCGTGGTTTGTTTAATATTCTTCTTTGTGTAAATATTGCTAATGTGGGGAGTTGAAGGAATTTAATATAATGGAACTAATTTATTTAATCTTTTTTCTGATTTGGTTTCCTAAACAATTTATAGATTCCTACCAGGCAAAAAAGTTTACATAACGCGAAACAACGTCTTACGTTGATCACAACTATGAATCAACCTTGCTTCAACCTTGCTTCAACGTCGTGACGTGACGTTGAAGCAAGGTTGATTCAGTGTTGATTTAAAGCTATTTGCCAAATTGGATATTAGCGGATTAGTGTTTTGATTTACCCGGTTATGCTAAAAGGATTTATCGCTGGTGTAGCGTTTGACGAGGGAATATGTGTTCACAGCCGGGGACTTTATCTGGGTTAACAGCTGAGGAAAGGCAGCAATGGCAGGAACTGATAGCATCGAATCCTTATTTAAATCATGTGGTTTCTGAGACACTGGCAGAGGTAATTACACAACAAATAATTTGAATACAACTCCATATTGGTAGACTCTAAATCATCCACTATTATAACATGTCATCATTTATGAAAAGTGTCTACCTTTAATATGTAATTAATTATCCTCCTACAAGATAGAGAAAACAAATACCGACCGACCAACCCTTTTTTATTTGATTAGGTAGGGTCAGGGAAAAGAAAAAAATGTTTTCACGGTTGGCTTAAGCGAGTAGCTAGGCCATGATCGAAGGTACGACACAGCAGAGCTACCTAGCCCAGCTGATTGAGTGTTCATCTTTCACGCAAGGGGTCGTTGGTTCGAGGCTCATGTTTGATCAGCCTCTTCAGTCCAGCAGACCCAGTGAGTGAGTCCTTAGCCGGAAAAATTGACTTCAGAACAGCGGTTGGTGACTGCAGTGTCGCTGAACTTCGGCAGTAGCTCCCGCCTTACATAACGGCAGAACTTCACGTGTGCACGATGGTCACACGAACACGTCCGGGGTAATGTGCCTGCTATGGTTTCGTATCCAGTAATTTGGCCTCGCCAAACAAGCACGACTGGACAATGAAATACCATATGAAGAAGTAAATATATTCGAAATAATTAATGCCATGTGCTGTCTTGTGCAATATGGGCAATTTTCAGTTGAAATCCATTTTATATAACAACTTTGTTACTAGCACGATCTGAAGATGGGGCGTTTTTAAGAACCACATATATCTGTCAACTTTCCATCAGCAGGTAACCGGGTAAGCATGAATGAAGCTGTTATCTTGTTATCTTTTTTCGCATTTCCAGAACTTACAATAACCCTTATTTCGTAATCGATCAAGTCACCCGAGTTTCTGTTGAATAAAATATTAAACTACCAGTCACGGGTAGTTGAACTATTGTAAAATACACATAATTATTCATAAATAATTATAATGCATTTATGATTCATTTTTCTTGTTCCTTTCGAACAAACTCGCTTTGACAGACCGGGGCGTAGATTTTAATTCTTTTTGTACCCGCGAACAATGCTTTTTGATGTCTTCCAGTGCGCTTTAAACATTCAGGCAGTTAGTAATTCGTGCAAACAGTTTAGATCCGTAGGCAAGCAGTGCAAATCCTGATCGGACTGCTTATCAGAGCAGTCAGACCATGATCTACACTGTTTGCCAGTAATTTATTAAACATCCTCTGACAGGACATGACGGACATGTTCACATTAGAAGAAGGACGAATTGGTCGGGGATGTCCGAATACTTACACCATAAATTCAAGAGTTTTAATGCCCATTCAAGATTCACAATTGATATTTTATTTGCATAAGTAATTGTAGATCAGAGGTAAAGAGGATAGTACTTATAGGTTATGTGTTGCTTCGGACGCGTGAAATCCTAAATATTGAAATATTTGTTGAACATTAAAGTATTTAGATATCTATAATGAAAGCTGATTGAATGAATACGAAAATTATAGTATAAAGTACAAGATTGAGTACAGATTTTAGGCACAAAAATAAATAAATGAATTAGAAAAAAAATGATAATCATAGATTTTGGAACCCCCAATCCCTTATTTATCGGTCTGCGTCAGACCGATAAATTAGGGATTGGAGGTTCCAGAAATTTAGAGATAGCTTTTCATACTTTCTTCTTTTTTTGTAGTATACGTTTTCATACATTCTTTTTTTTTGTAGTATACGTTACGAAAAATAATAATAAAAAACTTGCATGTGTTGTGACAATAATCAAAATGACAGACCAAAAAAAAAAAGAAAAAAAGTTTTTATGTTCTAATTGTTTGATTATGAAATGAAAGTGACAGTAACCACTGTGAAGGTACATATTCTGGAAGGAAATGTCTGTACAATTTGCGACACATAAGCCCGGGCATTTTCGAACGTCTCGATTTCATCCGTTAAAAGTAAAGTCTTTAAAGCGGAAGAAGGCTCAGCCTGTCGCTGGAAATACTGGCGGGGAAACAAATACACGGATATTATCTCTTTTGAAGGTAAATTTACTTTTCAAATGTACTCTACATTTTTTAAATTCTCTTTATCGAGTCCTTCCTCAGCCCCTGCAGTTTTTGACTTGTCGGATCTTCCCTGGTTTGCCATATATCAAACGTAATGAGAAGTTAATGCATTTGCATTGCTAATTGTGTTATCCGCCAAAATTAGGGTTTGAGGTGACATCTTCTCTATTATTGGTTTTACCCTTCTTTTAAATAGCTGAGACTTTCTGAAAAAAAGGAAAATATTCTGGTATACTACTGTACAGATTGTTTTTGGCGTGATGATGGTATAATAGTCTGTTGAATACGTTACCTTAAGAAAGTAAGAGAAAATCTTATGTTTTTGAATGAAAAGTCATTTTCTTGACTTTGAAACCAATTCAAAACGATCTATGTTAAAGCTTTTGTCAGCATCCTGATGGCAGCCTGTAGTTATGAAAGATGTCTGTTAAGACAACGGTACCGCCTCGGATGATGCTAGTGCTAAGCTATGATACCTTGCGAAATGCACATACATGTACTCTACGATATTTTATGTCTTTTTTTTTTTACTATTTCGATAACATATACTCGGTAACATACATAAATGGCATAAGGGAACTACAAGACTTCTATGAGCACTAGTGAAACAACTCACTACCCGAGTTCATACTATTGAACGACATTAATGGAGTACACGAATATGCCCATCTAAGGATAGAAAAAGGGACTGCTACCATTTCTTGCTACAACAAGACTTTTGTCGAGATTGTGGTACCAGTTCATGGTAATCTAAGGTCTCTCTGCAGTGGTACCACGCCGATCTAATGAACATCTCTTATTGAGAATGTGTTAGTGCAGACTGCTAAACGCTTTTGTATTGCGATACCATACTGAGCATTTTCACACCGTACAACCGGCTGAAGTGATGCCAGATGCCTACAGAGATAACAGATGGGCGAAATCGAAAGTAGGATTTCAGCAGGTGAGATAAAGTTACCGGTAAAAACAGACGATAAAATCCTGGAAGAGTTTAGCCTCATATGGAAGTTGCTCAGTGCCTGTAGATTCTACAGTGCCAGTCTGGGTGGCTTTCATACACAGATAAGGCTATGGCAGGGCTTGAAAGGGGAACATTTTCAGAAAACAACACAAAATCTGCATTTCGGCTCCCATTAAATGAATCTGAGATAGTGACCAATCTGTTTGCTTGCGTACAACGAAACCTCAGTTAATTAGCAATATTTCTGCCAATTTTTGATGCACAGTTTAGTTTTATAATGAAAATACACGCGTTCAAAGAGGGTGGGTAGCGAAAAAATGGTTGCCTTTGTCAGCAGATGCAATTTTAGGTGGATAGCTGGGATGACAGATTGGTTTGTATGGAAATGGCTGACATTGATGGCAGGTATCAATACATAAGTATGTGTCCTTAAAATCGCATTTTTAATGTTTTGGTTGTGTCAGCATAAAATCACCGAGAGAACTCGTAAAAAGTATTTTTCTAGATGTCAAAGGAATAATGTTTGTCTTTATCGAAGTTGGCTACGCATTCGTGGAAGAAATACTATATTGTCAGAAAGAGGTGAACGCAGAACTATACGAACGGTGGTTGGCCTGTGTATCTTTTCGTTGTATTTGTTTCTCATTTTGAAGCAAATTTCTGGTGTGTTTTTGTTTGTTTGTTTGTTTCATAGTTTTTATATGCCGCCGAAGCAAGAGTTTGTCTATGTGTGTGTGAGCGTTTGCAGAGGGATGTAGGTGTCTGTGGGGGTGGGTGTTGGGGGGGGGGGGCTTGTTGGTCAGCTTGGTACCGATACTTGAATAAGGGATTGCGTAATTGCCAATTCATCCTTAACTAGAGCAAGTGAGCAGGGGCTCACGTATACCCACGCCCAGTGCCATCGCCTAATGAAAGCATACTTTAACGCATAACTCAATGCAAATGTCATACATGTACAAAATTCTAAGTCTGTTACCTTGACCTTAGGACAGCAGCAGCATCCATATGATGTAAACCAGTATGAAATAAACCTAGTCATGTATCATTAGGCTCTACTGAAATATATTGGAACTATACGCCAAAAACCTACAGCATATGGCTAAGTCCTAGTTATTGACCCCTGGCCCCACCCATGAGCCTGACCCTGCAGCTTAGGTAGTCCATAACGAAAGCAATGATGTAGAGATATCATGAACCAAATATGGAAGAAATTTTCAATGCAGTTACATAGATATGATCAATCAGAAGGGTTTAACGCAAAACTTTGACATAATGAAAATGCCTAAGTCCTAATTATTGACCCCTGGCCCCACTCTGGGACCTGACCCAGGGGCTTAGCTAGTTCACGTCAAAGGTAATGCTATAGAGATATCATGAAACAAATATGAAAAGAATCTGATGAGTGGTAACAGAGATATGAGCACCCCAAAAAGGTTTAACGCAAAACTTTGACGTAAAGTTGACGAACGGACAGACGAACGAACAAACTCGCGAACGAACGTACGGACGAACGAACACACGGACGGAATGACAAAAACTATATACCCCCTGACATACTTCGTATGTCGGGGGTATAAATACCAAAACTACCTTTTTAACTGTGGTACCGTTAAAAGTAGCATTTTACTAGTATGTTCATTTGAATGAAATCCTGTTTTGTAATATTACTCTAATCAATCACAGGGTTTTATGCCAGAGTAGTGAAAACATGCCTTTTCCAACTAAACTACCGTTTTTTCTGGCCCTAAACGATGTCATTCCAAACATAACTAACCAGATAGGGTTTAAACAGCATGGGCCGACTGCTCAAAGCAAGTTTAAGCTAACCTCGAGTTTAATCCATACAAAATGTAACCTCGGGGTTAACTTAAACCAGCATGGAAGGTTATTAAACAAAATTTACTGAGAGATGTAAAGCTATTAAATGCAACAATATGCATTCTAGTGGACAAGCATGCATCATTCTTCATGATTTCACGCTGAAGTCATATTCATAATCAGTTTAAAGACACATACTTATATATTGGTACCTGCCATCGATGTCAGCCATTTCCATACAAACCGATCTGTCATCCCTGCTATCCACCTAAAATTGCATCTGTTGACAAAGGCGACCATTTTTTCGCTACCCACCCTCTTTGAAAGCGTGTATTTTCATTATAAAGCTAAACTGTGCATCGAAAATTGGCAGAAATATTGCTAATTAACTGAGGTTTCATTGTACTCAAGCAAACAGATTGGGTACTATCTCAGATTCATTTAATGGGAGCCGAAATGCAGACTTTGTGTTTTTTTTTTTGTTTTTTTTTCTGAAAATGTTCCCCTTTCAAGCCCTGCTATAGCCTTATCTGTGTACGAAAGCCACCCAGACTGGTACTGTAGAATCTACAGGTACTGAGCAACTTCCATATGAGGCTAAACTCTTCCAGGATTTTATCGTCTGTTTTTACCAGCAACTTTATCTCACCTGCTGAAATCCTACTTTCGATTTCGCCGATCTGTTATCTCTGTAGGCATCTGGCATCACTTCAGCCGGTTGTACGGTGTGATTTTATAAAGCAGAAATCCTTGAATTTATTCATTATTTAAGTAGCAAATGCAACTATCCAGCTGAAACTTTCTAAGCCATTTTGAACAAAAGGATGCCAGCGCAATGCATCTCTGATAAGCATTTCTGATTTCGTATTACCGATAAGACAGTAGAGATGTAACAGACTGCTGAACCATTTTGCTTTCCAAAATTCAGTAACACCATTGCCCGGTATTAACAGAAGGTGGTGCCTCACGCCATTATTTTGGCAATTGCAGAGCTTAGTTCTGTGCTATCTGACGTTTGGGAAACTTTCATCTTGCACACCGGATACGGATATCCGCGTGTTTCACCTGTACCTACAAATCTTATCTCACCCATGTTATCTCACCCAGGACCGGATAAAAACCGTGTGCATCCAATGCATTGGTTTTATTGGAGGTCACGTATCTGCGTCGTCAGTTTATGCACGCCAAACGTTGACGTAAATAACCGAATGGCGGTCGTTGAAAGCGGCGCCTTCTTTTTAAATCACATAGCAACTTCTCAAGCACTGAAATTACGCATTTTAAGAAGTTCTAAAGTTAAAACAAAACGTGGATGCAAGAAAAATTATCTATCATGGGTGTGGGGAGAGGATAGAAAAATCCGTCACTCGGGATCACTGTTCGGCATCACTCGGCAAGCCACGTGATGCCGAACAGCGACCCTCGTGACGGATTTTTCTATCCGCACCACACACCCATGGAAGATTATAACAATCCATCATGAGTGTCCATGTAGGATAGGGAAATCTCACCCGAGGGCCCTCATGGGTGTGAGGTGTGGATAGAAAAATCCGTCACGAGGGTCACTGTTCGGTATCACGAGGCTTGTTTTAACTTCAGAACTTGTTGAAATGCGTAATTCTAGTTCTTTCTATACGAATTTAGCTCAGGCCATATGCGAACAGTTACACAAAGGTCAAGCTGCATTGTGGGTAACTGATGGTTGTACTTCCATGTCGAAAGCAATTACTAGATAGTCTACGCCCATGCAATAATTAATCGGGATGTTGGTTTTAGGTCTCTTGCGAAAAGTCTAAAAGTTCGTCGAAGACTCAAGGATTACGAATTTGTCTGTTTACATAGCCACTTGACCACATATTCACTCGTTGACTGTCCATATCGAATAATGGGGAAAATCGATTAAAGCAATGGCTAATTGACCAACCCGATGTCTCTTTACCCTCGATTAATCGATTAATACATATACTTCTCAGTGTCACATTCAGTCCGGTCATGTTAATTGCCTGGTTACGTCAACTTGACCTTTTCAGGTCATGTCCTGTCCAAGGCTTGAAATGAGGATTTTTGTGTATTTTAGAGTTCACAAGTCCATAGAATGATCGAAAAGTCCTGGGTTCGAGGTTATAAAACTTGAGAATAATCTCAAACTCAAAATAAAGCACACTGATCGGCTGCTTCCGAGCTCAATGAGCTCGGAAGCAGCCGATCAGTGTGCTTTATTTTGAGTTTGAGACTGTACTCAAGTTTTATAACCTCGGGGCCTGGTTACAACTTAAGGTGAATGTATTCACTTCCATGTTTTTTCCCACCATTTTAAAATGGAAACTGCCCTTTTGTGATTTTCTTATTCTTCCCTGGACGACCTAGCCATTCCGAAGTAGAGCCTATTTTTATAGTAAAAAGTTTGCTCAAAGGGAAGAAATTTTGTTCCTTTAAGAGTTGGCTCTAAAACAATGGTAAAGTTGCTTCCCCTGCAAGTATACCCGCTCATCTTTATCCCATTGAATTTTGGGTATTTTTGTCGTCTGCTGAAATTGTCGCCTGCATCAAGAATCAAGAATATTTTGACAATATTGGTCTAACCAACTCTTGTAGAAATGATGTCTAGGCAGCAAACTGTTTGCCAAGATACCCTAAAGGGGTATCCCGAATGGAATCTGTAGACAGATATAGATTGGTATAGATTATTATGTTGACAATAGCAGCCTCGTATTATAGATTTAACAGAAACTTAAATTTGACTTGCAATTAAGTAAATTATTAGAATAAAGTATCTGCTGCTATTCTGAGTCAGGAAAAGTATTATTGTCATTTGTCTGTGGAACCTCAGTTCAGCATAGGGTCATAATCTCTGCTTCATAGTGCATGCACCTCAGGCATGTTTTAAACTAGGGTTTTGTGTGTGATCAAAGTGTTTGGATTATGTTGTAGTAGGGTTTCCCTTTCCCTTAAATGACAATGAACAACATCAAACCCAAGGTAGGTCCTTTTGCAGATAGCACAGCAATGTATTTTACAGCCATTACTAGGGTTGAGGTTGGTGAGCAGTTGCAACAATACCGAGTCAAACTAGAATATGGCGTTGGTATGGGCTAGGGATCTATTTAAAATGAACGAACTGAAATTCATATGATTTCCGTAAAAGGACATCGTAAATTGCGAGACAATGTGGAATACCAGGCTAATGCAACATTTTTTACAAAATACCTGCGTTACAGGAAACATGTATAAGTTTAATGTTTTAATCCATGTATGGACATGATCCATGGTGACACTTTTATCTTGGACTTCGAGGAAGCTTTCGACACACCCCATCATGAATTACTTAAATGCAAGCTATATAGCTATGGTATTGGTGGGAAGATATTGAAATGGATAGATTTTTTTCTCTTTGACAAGCAGCAGCGTGTAGTAGAAAATGGAGTTAAATCTGATTGGGCCCTCTTTGTCAGATGTCCCAGAGGACATCGTCTTTGAACCATTGATGCATTCTTTGTAAATCAACGATATCATAAAATATTGACCCGGAATCAAGACGTTTTGCTGACGACTGTGTTTGCTATAGTGAAATCAGAGATAATGAAGACACGGTGGAAGTTCAGGAGGATATAGACCGATTATGGAGTTGGTCAAGGAGTTAGGGCATGAAATTCCTACCAGTCAAATGCAATATCATGCAAATAAAGATCACTGCTTTCTATACATTAGAGGCAACGTAGAGAAGATGACAGCCATTACCAATGATTTGAACTGGAACACACGTCAGCATACAAGCAGTCCTGGAGTATGGTAGTTTAGTTTGGGACACTCAAAGTATACCTTTTAAAGATGAACTTGAGCAGGTGCAGAAAAGGGCGGCTAGATTTGTAACGGGGAATTTAATACAGCTATGAAACTGGGAGTATGACTGGCATTCTGGAGAAACTTAGGTGGGAACATTTGAAAAAGAGCATGAAAGGTACTAGTAGTAGACTCATAATGCTTTACAAAGGTCTGAAGGATGTATACCCACAAATGACTATATTCCCCCAAGCAGGCATACCAGGAAGCATCATTCCCTTGCATTCAGACCCCATTGGCTGGCACTGACATTTACTAGTCCAGTTTCTTTCCTCCGACTATTATAGGTTGAAACTCGCTGACTGGCTTCCTTTTCTCTGCTGCTGAGTGTGCAGAGGATTCAGTTAGTTTATTTTTCTTGTAAGGGCTAGGGACTAGCTTCCCTGATCACAGGTCCTGGTGAATGATTATCATTGGACGTGTCACTAGTTCTGACAACAATGCCCACACTAAATGACGCTTAAAACTATTTTATTCTATCCCATAACCTTGCAAGGTCGTTGGATGGAGCACCACAGGTGACTTCGCAACAATCCCTTTCCATCTTGTCCTGTTTTAGCTGCACTAGTTGAGCTCGCAAAGTCCATTCCTATCCACTCTTTAATATTGTCCTCCCACTTCTTCTGTCTGTCTCATCTTTCTTTTCCTTTCACTGTGCCCCGTAGAATGGTCTTAGCTAAACCAGAATACTTTGAGAATGGCATCCTTAGTTTGCGTTTCTTAACCATGGTTCATCATATTCTCCAATGGCTGCTTGGATCTTACTGCGAATCCCCTCATTGGTTATGTGGTCCTTGTACAAAATGCTCAATAACCTTAGGTAGTATCTCATCTCAAAGGCCTGCGTTCTTTCCTCTAACTCTGCTGTCAAGGTCCACGATTGACAGGCATACAGAAATATGGAAATGACAAGGGAGCGCATAAGTTCAACCTTTGATCAAAGAGAGATGTTGTTATCTCTCCAAATTGGGTTCAGCTTGGTAAGAGCTGCAGTGGCTTTTGCAATCCTTGAGAGAGCCTCTTGTTTAGAGGTATTTGAAGCTTGTTACGGTATCCAGTTTCAGTACTGTGTCCTTGATCTTCTTCCGGATGCCATTGTTGCTGTTTGTCATCAGTTTGGTCTTCTCAGCACTGGTCTCCATCGTTTACCTCGTGCAATATTTTTTTATATTTATTATTTTATCAAAAATGTTATCACTATTTTCAGTGTCTTTCACAGGTAGCAGATGTTGGGCTGAAGGTAAAAGACCCCGGTGCTTGAGTCTTGCGATAAGCACCATTTCTTGTTGCACAGTTATGTTATGAAAAACTGTGTCAACCACGCATAAATTTCAAGAAATACTCAAGAAATACTTGTAAGCTGTCATAAGAAACAAATAGTCATTCAGAAATATATTTTATAGACAAACATTCAATCATGATTTATGATGTTATTGATATCATGATGTTGAACACAGGGCCAATTGATCAAAGCGGGCGTGCCCAGTTATTTAAACCGTACTTGTACTAAAAATCGATTTAAGGTGTATGTTTTTTTTTCAGCTTTTTTATGCCCCCGTGACGATAGTCAGGGGGCATTAAGATTGCTGCTGTCTGTCCGTCCGTCCTTCTGTCCGTCCGTTCGTCACACTTTATGGTATAGAGTGTTTGTGTAATAAACTTCTCCCACAGTTTTCAACGGATCTTTTTTAAACTATGCATACATGTTGTGGACATATTGAAGATGTGCAAGTGGATTTTTGATGGCGCTAGAATTAATTTTGACAGAATTACGGCTTTTTAAGCTTAGTCATTTTAGTCAAATTTTTGCATTGTAGGGTATGGAGTTTGTGTAATCAACTCCTCCCACAGTTTTTAATGGATCTTTTACAAACCTTGCATACTTGCTGTGGACATATTGAAGATGAAATGTGCATGTGGGTTTTCCTTGGCACTAGAATTAATTTTGATAGTATTACGACCTTTTGAACTTAGTCATTTTAGGTAAATTTTTGCATTGTAGGGTATGGAGTTTGTGTAATCAACTCCTGCCACAGTTTTCAATGGATCTTTTTCAAAACTTGCATAACTACCATAGACATATTAAAGATGTGCATGTGGGGTTTTGTTTGAGCTAGAGTTAATTTTGACAGAATTACGGTCTTTTGAACACAGTCATTTTAGGCATGTGTTTGCATTGTAGGCAAAGTACTTTGTGTAATCAACTCCTCCCACATTTTCCAGACAATGTATACTTGTTGTGGGCATAATGAAAATGTGCTTTGGCGTTGCGTGCCCACTGGGTAAGTAATGTATTTTTCAAATCACGTGTTATATGTACTTTTCTGTTATTGCAAATTGGGATACAGACTTGAATAAGTCAGCTGACTTTCTTCTGAATCCCGTTTTGTATAACATATGATATATTTTGTGAATGAATGTACTATTTCACATGTTGGTTATACAAAGAAAATAAAGTTTAAACCAAAAGTCGTTGAATTTCCTTTTACGTAGTTACAGAGTTGGACAACTGTGAAAATAGGATCTACTCTTTAAGGAAGTTACTCCTTTGTAGGGCGCGGGGCGGGGGGGTTCTTCTTTTAAGAGGTGATCCCATTTGACAAGGGAAGCACAAGATAATATGGTAGAGTTGCTTCCTTTCTTTACACTGTATTTCTTTGAAACTAAAATGTGTTTGTATTTCATGTAGTCTGTGTTTCTCTGCCCCCACCCCACCCTGTTCATGGTCCAATCTATTATCTATTTATATTTGTGAAGACTTTTTATTCTTTTTGAGTTCAAAAAGTATGTCAGAAAGATGTTAAATTTCGACTATTTTTGCGGTTGTTATTGTTTCCATCAACCTGCAAGAGAGAGTAACAAAGTGCGGTTAGTACATATACCATTTAGGTGAAAAACAATGTCCATAACGCTGAACTTTGTCTAAATGAGATACAGTTACATGTACATACAATACAATAAAATTTATTCCTTTCATTTGACTGATATGTCTGGTGAACGCACAATGTCATTCCCACTTGGAAACTTTATAAAATGAAAGCTTCCGCAAATGGAAGACCTATTCTACAATGCTATTGTATGGTATTTTATAACACCACCGTATCAATCCTATTAAACGGCCCAGGAGCGTTGCTTTTTACGAAAGGGGATGGGGGTCGTTATTTAGAGCCTAAATTGTAGTTAATCAGCCACGGCCAGATAAACAGTATAAATGTGAATGAGTAAACTTTCAGAGCGAGCAACTCTACTATTTTTGCCTCCCTTCCCAGTAGGGGTGGGGTTAACTCTTAAAGAAAAGAATTTGCTCCTGTAGGAGTTGTACAGAAATTCCGCTTCGCTTTGTATAGGATCAGCTAGTAGAGTTATCCGATTTCAGTTCGGCCACTTTTAGGAGTTTAGTCGGTTTGGCCGCTTTCAGGAGTTAATTCAGTTTGGCTACTTCCAGGAGTTTTTTTGGTTTAGCCACTTTTCAGGAGTTTTGTGATAACGCCACCGTTTTTGTTTAATTTCAAAGCAAATATTCTGTTATATATGCTTTACATACATAACAGTCGAAGAGCATTGCGGAAGTTTGACTTTTTAATTTCCAGGTGGAAATGGGACTGCAGGTTTACGACCCGTGCTGGCCTGAATCATCAAAAAAGGCTCCTTACGGCAGTGCGTATAACGTAGAGTCAGATCAACCCGCACAGTCTGATCAGAATCTCAATAGTTAATAAATCCTTAGAAAAATGCGAAACTTTCCTCACAAGGTTTTGTGGGTGTGCAGTATTATCTGAATCTGCGCTGTTACGACATGCCGTACCTTGGCGCGGCTCACTCTGTTGTTTAGGGTACATGATCAAATTGGTACATGATCTAAAGATCAGAAGAAAATTACAATAGAGATTGCAATCTGTTGATTTTTATGTCTTGTCCCTTTTGATCTTTTGCTAATGTGTCTCATCGAAACAATAGCAATGACAATGTAACATATTTTTTGAGAAAGGGTGTCCTTTTTCTGTCTCTAGTAAATCATAATTGAGGTACTCCTCTAGAAATGGCGTCTTGTTTCACGCTCGAGGTACCAATTTTCATGCCAGCCTCTATGTTAACCCTTAAAGCGCCAAAAATGAAAATAACTGAATTTGCAAACAGCGTAGATCCAGATGAGGCGGCTCATAAAGAGCCGCCTCATCTGGATCTACACTGTTTGCCCCTAGCCTTTGAATTCTGAACAGGATATAGCTCGGAGGAAACCTTTTTTTGAAAATTCAGCAGACGCAAATTTTGTCGTCTGCTCTTTTTTGGCGCATTAAGGGTTAAGTATTGTTGCCAGAGTCTCCTTTTTGTATCAACACCACTGTTCATAAAAAAATATATGTGAGCTTGTTAGTCTTTTAGATGTGTAAGTATTGCTGAGCATGTGCAGTGATGCCCCTTCTCCCGTGGGACGGCTCCTCCTGTCCTTCGTATCAGGCGGCCCGGTTAGCACTATTGGACAAGGGTCGAGATGGCGAAAAACTACGGCAGCTCTGGAGGGACATTCATAATCATGATAACATTAGGGTTGTAATGGCAACTGCGGTTCAAGTTTGGAACCGTCGTTTGAGTCCCAAAACCAGACCACGATCTGCAACTGTTACAGTTTGACAAAATTAGATAACTGAATGCAGGTTAATATTAATTTTTCATTTGCTTAAGTTCTCATTCAACAAAACCTCACACGAGTTTCCTAATTTGAAATTAAACGACAGAACCGCGAACAAACGGTCCCATCTTACTTATCCGTATATATGATCGTTATAGTGAAAAAGGGGCAGCATGCTATTTGCGAACAGTAAATACCAAAATGAACATGTGCATCAGGCTCTTAATTGATTGTATAGATTCTTCATGCTACATAACCAGTATATTCAAAAAGCGGATAATCATATCAGCCTGATGGGATGTGTTGGTGATCTATGTCACCCATTTTCGCACATGAACAAGGCATCTTTTTCGCGAAACCTTGCAGTCGAAAAGTGAAATAATAATTTGGGTTATAATCTATCTACCCAACCCAAGGGTTTAACCAGCTAAAAAGAGAAAACCTGCCTTACCAGACTGACACAAAACCAATATCAGACTGCGCAGCCAGCTGGCATGATTGCGTCCTTGCTTCATCAGTGTAGATACTATTAATATTTTAAACAGGAACTGTACGGATCATCAGATGAGACTGTCCACTGTTACATACATGTATAATAATGCACCGTTTTTGTTGAAAGTTTTCAAAATTTAATCCATTTATAAATTTTATCTTATAGAGTACTTGTACTGTCACTTTTCATACACTTATTCAAGCTTACTAAATGGGTTTTTATTTGAATAACGGAGCCCAGCGAGAGTTAATTTTAAAGATAAAAATTATGTTATTTTCTTTTTTGAAAAATACAGCATATGTTGTTGTATTATATTAGAATCGCTTAGGCGATTCTAATATAATACCACGACATATGTTTTTTTCTAAATTATACATGTATGCAAAGTAGAAACAAGGCTTAAATTCTATCCTCAAAATTTCTAACATGTCCCAGGCCCTTCAGTTTAAGAAGAAAGTTTTTGTGTTGGAGCTCGTTGCTATATACGGTCCACTGTAAGAATAAATAAAAACATTTATTAAATGTATTCACCATATTAGATAAATATGGTAAACCAGCATTATCATTTGTTGAAATATTCCCATTGAATCGCGAAGGGCCCTATAAATTTTGATGAATATGTTGCATGTGAACTGTAAACGTTTACTTAACCCTTAAAGCGCCAAAAATTAAAATTGTTGAATTGGCAAACAGTGTAGGTCCAGATGAGGTGGCTCATTATGAGCCACCTCATCTGGATCTACACTATTTGCCCTATAGTCTTTGAATTCTCGATATGATATAGCTTGGACAAAATATTTTTTGAAATTTCTGCAGACGTAAATTTTGTCGTCTGCTTTTTGGCGCTTTAAGGGTTAATCTATTGCATCTTATAGAAAAGTCACTTGACACGCAATATATAGGTGTTTTCAGGGGTATCATATTGCCTTGATGGCAATCTAAAGTTTGGTAAAAATTTTACTTGTAAATTTCGCCAGCTCAACAGTGAAAATCAATATTTGTCAATAATAGGTTGTGAAAAGTGACGGATTCATAAATTACCCAGCGACTTGAAATTTTCTTACTGCGCGTTTGAAAAGAAATGGCTGCGTGAAATGGTTAAGCGTTTTATAAGGACATCAAATATTTGGACAGTAATGTTTGAGCTAACAGAGTAGACCCTTGTCAGGCTTGTATGGGGGTCTTAGAGCTTTACAGTCATCAGCAACTCGTAACTGTTATAACAAAAGAAAAACTAGTTCACGTTTCAGGATAGTTACAGAGGCGGATAACAGTTTCTGGTTACGATATCTCTGCGATTAATATGGTTATGCATAACAAAGCCAAATTAAATTAAAAGAAAATCAGCTTCTTCAAGATTCTGTGAAGGATAACTACAATAAAACATGCAAACAAAATATAGATTGTTTGTAATATTGCCGGTAAGACTCACCAACGTGTTATGATTCAATCTTGAATAGTTGTATTAGCATATGCAATTCGACTTTGCAACATAACTGTTGCATCGATGTCTGTGCAAGTGATCGGACAGTCGGACAGAGAGTTTAGGCCTGTGAGGCTTCTGCCGATGAGGACAAAGCCTTTTAAAAGAAAGAAAATTAAACG